>JAWNMX010000464.1:0-34715 GCA_035043575.1 Drosophila seclusa | reverse complement strand
TTTGAATTGTTGAATCTGTATAAATAGTTAAATATAGTGTACATTAATGTAGATAAAGTGAATATGTTGTGGAAAAAGCAGCAAGAGCTGTTAAAAATGGATCCACATCAAAAAAAGAGATTGGTGGACGTTCCGAAGAAATTATTAAGTCTTCCAAAGAGTAGACAAAGAGGAGTCCTACGTTGGTCCTTCTCGAGGAATTAGATAAATATGAGTGCCAGCTACGACATGCAATGTATGCTGCCAAAAGTTGCTTAGAGAATCCGACGATAGACCAGCTTCGGACTAGCAAGAACTGGTTAAGGATTCGTATGAGGCCCGTGCAAAATATCCTATCAGCGATCGATAGGGATTACGAGTCATTGGCGTTCGATCATGATGCCAGGAAAGAACTTTCTATTGAAGTTGATTCTTTGCTCTATCGAATCGATACATAACTATTGATTTCTTCAAAAGCATCTGTACCGAACCTTTCAGTTCGTTCGGTTTTAGCTGGGCTATGGGTTCGAGCAACAAATTTATATTTGATTGCGCTATTAATAACACATATCCTCTATATACGAGGTCTGACCAATAAGTAATGAGTAATGATTTTTTAGCCGCGCTTGTGGTAACACTGCGAACCTGAAACTTCGGTCGGTTAATCTCCCATTGTGTTTTGTGACAACGTGTTTGTAAGGCGTGTCACGAATATGGAACGACGTAATATTGAACAGCGGTACGCGATTAAATTTTGCGTTAAACTCGGCGATTCTGTTACGGAAACGTACGGTAAATTGGTCAAAGTGTTCGGTGATGAAGCCCTGGGTCGTGCTCAGGTGTTTCGATGGCATAAAGATTTTAAAAATGGTCGTGAGAGCGTCGGGGATGAACCGCGAAGTGGGAGGCCGGTTGAAGCTCGAACTGACAACAATGTTCAGCGTGTGCGCACTCTCGTGCATCAAGATCGGCGGCTAACCATTCGAATGTTGGCTGATGAACTTAATTTGAAACGAGAAACCGTCAGAAAAATTTTAACTGATGATTTGTCCATGAAAAAGCTGTGTGCAAAGATGGTACCGAAGAACCTTTCGGCGGAGAAAAAACACGAGCGAATGTCCATTTCACAGGATTGTCTGGAACAGGTTGAAGCTGATCCAACTCTTCTCGATCGTGTAATTACTGGTGATGAAAGTTGGTATTTTCAGTACGATCCCGAAACAAAACGGCAAAGTCAACAGTGGCTGCCTCCTGGTGCAGCCAGACCGAAGAAGGCGAGAATGAGCAAATCAAAAGTGAAAACGATGATGATTTGCTTCTTTGACAGCAAAGGAATCGTGCACAAAGAGTTTGTACCACCTGGGCAGACCGTCAACCAACATTTCTACCTGAAAGTACTCGATCGGCTGCGAAAACGAGTCATTAGAGTCCGTCCAGAGATTGCCAAAACGTGGATCCTTCATCATGACAATGCTCCATGCCATCGTGCCTTCAGTGTGTCGCAGTTTTTGACCTCTAAAAACATCGCAGTGTTGCTGCAAGCGCCCTATTCGCCGGATATGTGACCCTGTGACTTCTTCTTGTTCCCCAAACAAAATTGGCCGTGAAAGGAACGCATTTTGAGTCCATAACTGACATCCAGACCGCCGTGACGAGGGTACTAAAGGACATTCCAGTCGAAGCCTTCCAGAAATGCGGGAGGGGAGTACTTTGAAGGGGATCACATCAATGTACCTTAATTTTTAAATATACGTATTTTATGGAATTAGTCTCATTACTTATTGGTCAGACCTCGTATATATGTATGTGATCGTCAGATATGAGTGAGCTGGACAGTATATAAATGAGTAAATCTCGTATTTTCCAAGTGGTTGATAAGTGCTCGATACATCCTTTCCTTGGTATGGAAAGCAAAAGGAAGGGCATAACAGGGTGGGTAACGAGATGCATCACGTGTTGCAGTTGCTTAAGAAGCTTGGCATGGAAGTGTGTAGGCCAGCATCAGTACCGTTGGCGTCCGGGGAGCCAACCATACAAAACGTTTAACTGGGCAGATTACCAGTCACTGATCGTATACATCTGACAATTACATGCAGACCAGACATTTTACATTCTGTATGTAAACTGACCTTCACAACACTGTATATCGACCTACATACACACAAAATAAACGAAACAGTTTGCAGACCTAGTATCTATGGCCACGACGTCTTTAGATTAAAGATATTTAAAAAAAAATTACTTATGTTCGCAAACACAAATGTTATGCAACTCGAAGTTATTTCATTTTTGTTTATAGGTTGTTGTTGGTTTTTGGAGTCTGTTATTATGTTATGTACAAATGAATGTACTTGTTATGTATGTATTTTTGATTTAAATAAAATAAAAAGATAAAACGAATTTTGAATTTTTTACTAATTTAAAAACCGGTCTCATTTAATTTGTATGAATTTGAATTAGAATAATTAATTCCTTATACGGATTTTCGCTTTGCGGCCAAATTTCGTGTAACGAATCATAATTAAAATATTAAATAGTGGAAAGTTGGACTTAAGATACAACCATTATATATGCGTGAAGCACGTTAAAATGAGAGCTTAAGTTTTTGTGAAAGGAGTGGAGGGGACCCAAAATGTGGTTAATATAAAATGTGATCAAGGATATATTTATAGGTGGACCCTGCAAGAAAAGATTTAACCCCACACAAAGGGCGGTAAGGAAAACGGATTGCATTGCATAGGCGCACAAACATTTGAACATAGTCTCAGAAGCAGAAAGCGGTATTCATTCAGTAATCTCAAACGTAGGGAGCTGAGGCTGGCCAGAATAGGGTCACGCCATTTTTTGGGGTAGGAGAGCAGATACGGTGGCGGACACCTTATTAGGCAAAGTGTCAAAAAACAAGTAGGCAACATTTTTATGATTCTACCTAGCAGGTGGGGAAACCCCAGTGTATTGGGGTCATATATTAATTTTGGTGGTTAATAAATGTACCTACCATCGGTCTTCGGAATTTCTGAAAAATAATGAATGGTTAGCTTATGGCAGGCAATTACTTTTTTTTTTGACACTTTCCCTAATAAGGTGTCCGCCACTGTATGTACTCGTACAGATATACTAACTTCTAAAAACTGTGAAACAACAAAATGGTGCTACGCCAATAACAGTATTTTTTCGTGTTTTCAATATTTATGATTGCCACTATCCGTCAAATCAGCGGTTTGTTAAAAGAGTGTAGATTTCTGTAGAGTTGTGTAATTGTACAGTAGGCAGGTATTGGTAGGCACACTCCTAACGTATACATGCCGACGCGTAACATATGTTTTGGAATGCAAAAAAGCGATTCACACGTCAGCAAATTTTGAGCTTGTCGCTACACTCTCCTCGCTGCATCGAAGGAATGTTTTGTCTATTGAGTTGCCAAAGCGGTGGACGGACTGAATAGAAGACAATCAGAGTTGGTATCCCAAGCCAAACCCAGGGCCTTCTTGACATCGGTTCCATCGTCGAACTTCACCATTCTTTCGCAGTCTGCTTCCGGCTCGCCATCCAGAGCTGTTTCCTCATTTGAATACCATTTGCGAATAGGTAAGTGTCCTCTTCGAAGCAGCTCCTTGACCTGCTGACGAAATAACAACTTCTTCGATGGTGTCGCCTCCAATAATTAGATCATCAACGTAGAAATCCCTTCGAATGATTTTTGACGCAAGGGGTAGCGAGTTTTCTTCGTCGTAAGAAAGCTGTTGCATAGCTCGAATAGCTAAAAATGCCGCAGGATTTGTTCCGTATGTAACGGTGTTTAAGGTGTGAGGAGCCATATAGCGATGTCAAATAAATATATAGGTTTATATATTTATGTGTGCTATATGCGCCCCTCACAGTAACTGCACATCAGACCGAAGTCCGGCTCTGATTGCAGTTGCGGCGAATTCGCTCTCTTTCGTCCTCTCCCTTTCGCAAGCAGGTTGTCAGCCATATGAGCGTGTCTGACACACATGTCCAACAGGACATGTGCCGTTATGTGTGAGGAGTATTGCGGGTGCAATATATCCATCCATACTCACACTAACGGCTGGCACCAGCAAATGGCAGTGGAAAATTACCAGAAATCACGCCACCGAGGCGATCGCGTGATTGTGCTACGAGGCGAGGCCTGCACAGTTACAAGCCAAGCGTGCGATAACCTGCCTGAAGTTCGACAGTATACGTGCGAAATCCGTTTGGTTAAACGGAGTGCCGTAGGATAAGCTGTCGAACCAGTGCGAAGCCGCGGACTGGCGTAACTGGTGTACGGGGGCCTAGAACCAAATTGCCCGAACAGGACCACTTACTGAAACAAGACCTCAGTAAATTGCCGAAGGAATCAAACCCAGACATTAGGCAAATTATAAGTGTGTTAAATTAATGTCAAATAAACAATATTTCTAACAACAATATATAAAACGTGTTGTCAACTATCACTTCGCGACCAATTCTATAAATTCGTTGCGCGAACTCACAGCTCGACTGAGCGTTAGCCCGGCAAAGCCAACGAAGTTCGTTACAACTGGCGCCCAACGTGGGGCTCGAACCCACGACCCTGAGATTCAGAGTCTCATGCTCTACCGACTGAGCTAGCCGGGCACACATAAATATATAAACCTATATATTTATTTGCCATCGCTATATGGCTCCTCACACTCCCCTCTTTCTTCGGCAGTGGAAGACTTCCACTGTCCCGACGGCGGCGGTTGTGTTGATGTGTAGAGGTGACGATGGCTTCGTCAACCTGAGGAACGGGGAGCATGGTGTCGTCGTCATCATCCGATGACTCGCCATGTTCCCTTCGCCCTCGTGCATCGGCTCTCCGCCGTTAGTGTTGTTTGTGCTGGGGAAGATGGATTTTAGAAGTATTAATGTGATCTTTTCTAGATCTTCATTTCTTTTTTTCCTTTATTTTTATGTCTATTTTTTTTTAAGTGTATTTTTTTTCTGATTATTCGGGATTCTGTTCCGCGAACACCCGTGTGCCGTATCGCGTCGTGGTCTTAATGCGGTAGCGCCGCCCCGCGCTCCACACTAGACGTGACGTCCGATGGTCGAAGTGCCGGCGCTCGCCTCGACGACCTCCGTGGGCCACTCCGCTGACGGTACTTCCCGCCATCCCGTGGGTGGTTCGGGGGCGGACTGTTGTCGCTGCAGTGCGGGTCGCGGCGGCCGGGGCGTCGTCTCCGGGCACGATATCTGGCGGTGGAAGGGTGGTCGGGGGTGTACTGGCGGCGGGGGTGGTGGCGTTTCTGGCCGGGGGTACACCGGCGGCGGGGGTGGTGGCGTTTCTGGCTGCCGGGTAACTGGCCTTGGTACCGGTTGTTGCACGGGTCGGACCGTCGGTGCTTCCTCCTCCAGTTGCCACTCAGGTGGCGGCCGCACATCCTCCTGCCAACTGTGCACCACGGTGTAGGTGTGATGCCAGTGTCCGGCGGCATAAGTCCGTTTATACTCGCGGGACACTGTGGGTGGCTGGCGTCGTGGTTCCGCCTGGGGTTCGGCCTGTGGTCCTGGGTGCTGCATCTCCTCATCTTCGTCATCCGAGGAGATCATGATGACCTCGTCTGGTCGCACCGGTGGCACATAGGGCACCGTGTCCTCATCCTCCGTGTTTATGGGTGGTTCTGGTGTCGAGCTGGCGCTGTCAGTGCTCGCGCCGACATCTGAGTCCGAGTCGGTGCTGGAGTCCTGCCCATCGTCCTCGGTATCTGTCGAGAGGACGATGGTCTCCTCGGCACAAGACCGGGAGGGCATGGTGTCGTCGTCATCGCCCGATGACTCGCCATGCTCCTCTCCGCCCTCGCGCCTCGGTCCTCCTTCGCTGGGCTCGTCGTCCCGAGGACTGGGGGGCATGGTGTCATCGTCATCGCCCGATGACTCGCCATGTTCCTCCCCCTCGGTCTCGGAGAACGGGTGATAGGGGCTGTCGCGTCCCTCCTGGTCGCGGGCCCATCCGCCTCCCTCGATGTCGTTGCCGTGGACCTCGTTGTTGACCTCTGCTGGTAGTTGCTCGATGGAGTCAATCGAGTCTGCGCGTGGTCGCGGCCCTTGTAATCGCACCGCGGACTCATCCCGATCGGGGGTCGGCGGTAGCTCTGGGTAGAGCCTCCGCACCCACTCGGCGTCGATATCATCCAGCTCGCTGGGATATCGACGCCGCCGCGGTTGTTCGTCTTCTTCCATCGCAGGGCTCGGGGAATCCCGTGCCTCTTCCTCGTCGTCCATTCCGAAATCACCGTGGCCTGGCTGTGCCCACAACTCCAGCTCGTCGTCGTCTTGGTGGTCTTGGGGCAGCAGTCGTGGTGTGGGCACCCGCACCACACGCACTAAGCGCCTCACTCGCAGCACTCGCACTATGCGGACCACGCGTCCGCGTGGCCGCCGAGCTCGTCGTCCAGCAGGCATGCGCGCTGCTGGGCCGGCTCCTCTTCCGTGTTGGATTCCAGCTCCGCTGGGTCCAGCAACGGGATTTAAAGCCGACCGGCGTTGACCACTGGAAGCTGCGTTTGTTTCCGTTCCGTTGTTCATTGTTGGTTGCTTCTTGCAGATTTTGCTAATGCGTTGTGCGCGTGTCTGCCGTTTGGTTATATAGTTTGGGCACTCGTGTCCCTAATTTCTGTAGGTGATGCTCCTTACACTAGTGTGGGTGGCTAACCAACGGTGCCCTGGTATCCGTGTACCTGCACTAGTGCTGGTGACTAACCAACGGTGCATGGTTTTTGTCACTCACGCATCCGCACTAGTGCTATTGTTGTCGGTTGTCATTTTTGCCCTTTGCGCACGTCTCCACACTAGTGCGTAAATCTGCTGTTGCTAAGCACTGAGCGCAATGCTTTTGGCGGTCGTTGCACTTGTGCTCTCCTAGTGCAACCATTGTTGTTGTCCGATTCGTCAACAGCGGTGAGCGGACGTGTTCGGTAGTCGCGGCGCTTGCGCTCTCCTAGTGTAACAATTGTTGTTGTCCGATTCGTCAACAGCGGTGAGCGAGACGTTTTCGACGGTAGTCGCGTGCGCTTGCGCTCTCCATAGTTCAGACATTGTTGTTGTCTGATTCGTTCGTAGCGGTGAGCGAGACGTTTTCGTTGCTTGGAGTGCTTACGCTCTCTAGCGTGTGAGCGGTGTTGTTGTATATTTCCGCCAAAGCGACGAGCGAAACGTTTTCGTTGCTCGCTGCGCTTGCGCTCTCATCTGCGCGAGCGGGTAATATGCTTTCGGCGGTCGTTGCACTTCTTCTCTTGAAGCGCAACCGTTGTTGCCGTTCCTTGTCAGCGGTAAGCATAACGCTGTCGACGGCCGTTGCACTTTGTCCGAGTGAACTCTAAAGCAGGTCATGGCCATCCTCTCCCTCTGCAATAGCTGTTGTTCACTCTTCGCAAGAGCTGTGGCGTGTTAACTTTTCGCCGCGTTCAGGGCTGTTTACCTAGTTTGGACCCGCCTTAGGGCTCCAATTATTGTTTTATATTTATTTTGTTATGCTTAATGTTTTATTTTATTTATGTATATATATCTATATATATATATATGTTTATTTATTATTATTCTTGTTATATGTAGGTGTATACGACCTTTGTATACCATTTCTCTTTTTTATATTCTTACCCTTTCCTATTGGGCGCTTGTTTTATTATATATATATAAATATTTATTTTGTTGTTATACTAGGTGTATAAGTGTGAATCCAATTTTTGTCTTGGAGACACACTTATCTTCCCCCCCTTTTAATTTTGGGGATTCAGGGACTCACCTGCCTCCTTGCTATGCGGCTTCAAGTCGCTCACATGGGCCGTCCTTATCCGCTTCTCCGCCGGGCTCTTCAGTTTGCATATTACCGGCGACGTGAAATCCACGATTTGGTATGGGCCGCCGTATCTTGGTGCCAGTTTGGCTGCGAATCCCTCCGCCGCATTTGACAGGTGGTGTACCTTCACCCACACCCTGTCTCCAATTTTGGGGATGCCATTGCCTGCGACGGAGGTTGTAGTGCCTTGCTTGGTCCTGAGAGGCCTTTTCCAAGCTCCGCCGAACGATCTCGAAAATTTCTTTGCTCTTATTTTCATTTTCGGTCGGCGTTTGCGCTACTTGGCCCGTACCGATCGCCACTTCGTCGAACAATGCCTTCGGTAGCCTCGGCTCCCGACCTTGTGTGATGAAGGCGGCGCTGTACCCTGTAGTGCTCGATACGCTGGTGTTGACGGCCAGTGTCAGCTCGGGTAGCGCCTCATCCCACCTCCTCTGGTTGTTCCTCGCGAACTGCGCGATCATCGTTTTTACAGTGCGGTTGGCTCGTTCCGTGGGGTTTTCTTGCGGAGTATAAGGTGCAGTAAATTGGTGTTTAACACCCATATCCTCCAGGAACTTCTTGAACGCCCTGCTGGTGAACTGTGTGCCGTTGTCGGTTATTAACACCTTTGGCACCCCGAACCGTGCCAGAATCCTCTCTCTGAAGGCCTTTTGCAGTGTTGCTGTTGTAGCGCTTCTAAGTGGCACCATTTCGGTCCACTTCGAGAAGCGGTCTATGAAGACCAACAACATCGTGTTTCCATGGGTGGACCTTGGTAATGGTCCCACGAAGTCTGCACACACCGTGCTCCAGGGCTCTTCAGGTATCTGCGTCAGCATATGTCCTGCCGCGGCCAGTTGACTCGGCTTATACTGTTGGCATATTTCGCACTGTTGAACATATGCACGTACGTCCCTGTATAAGCCTGGCCAATAGTAGCGTGCTGCTACTCGGGCTATTGTTTTACGGCTTCCCGTATGGCCTGCGGCGGCGGTGTTGTGGTTCTCGCTTAGAACCTTTGACCGCTTGCCGGTTGGCACACACAACTTCCAGGCTGTCACATCCTCTGCTCCGGCTCTGTGAGGGATGTGCCTGTATAAATTTCCAGATTCCTCCATGTAGTCCGGGAATTTTCTTGGGTTCTTGGCGATGGTGGTTCGCATCTTCTGGATCCAGTGGCAGTCTTTATTTGCTTGGTCCATCGCGTCTTCCACCGTTGATATTCTGCGGCACGTGTCCTTCAGGGGCTGTCGAGATAGCGCATCTGCAACCACGTTCAGGTTCCCCTTCCTGTATTTAACGTCAAAATCGAATTGCTGCAGCTCCAGTGCCCATCTCGCAATCCTGCCTGAGGGGCTTTCGATGGAGTTGAGCCACTTCAGTGCCATATGGTCCGTGATGACGGTGAAGTGGTAACCTTCCAAGTAAGGTCGCAGCTTCCTTATGCCCCAGATTATTGCAAGGCACTCTTTTTCGGTCGCAGAGTAGTTGCGCTCCGCACCATTTAAAGATCTGCTTGCATACGATATGACCCGTTCACCCTCCTCTGAGTTTTGGGTCAGTATCGCTCCCAAGCCATAGTTACTAGCATCCGTCTGCAAGCAAAATGGCCTTGAGAAATCTGGGCATGCTAACACAGGGGATTGTGTTAGCTTTGACTTCACCGTCTCGAAGGCTTCCTGCCGTTCTTCGGTCCATTCCCATTTGGTTCCTTTTTTTAGCAGTGCGTTCAGTGGGTGCACTGTTGTGGCGAAATCCGGTACAAAACGCCTATACCATGATGCCACTCCCAAATATTGTCGCAGCTCTTTCACGTTTCCCGGCGGCTTTAGTTCGGCGATAGCAGCTACCTTCTCTGGATCAGTGCGGATTCCATCTTCCGTGACCTGGTGACCGAGATACTTCAGTTCCTTCTTGAAGAAGTCGCACTTGTCCACGTTTATCTTTAGGTTTGCTGCCCTCAGCCGTCGGAACACTTCCCTCAGGTTGTCCATGTGTTCCTCGCGTGTCTTCCCGATCACGATGATGTCATCCAAATATGCAAATGCATGTGGCATCATTTCGGGGCCGATCACGCGATCCAGGGCTCTCTGGAACGTAGCTGGTGCCGAATGTAGTCCAAATGGCATCACTTTCCATTGGAACAGTCCTTTTCCCGGGACTGTGAATGCCGTCTTCTCTCGGCTCCCTTTTTCCATCGGGATCTGCCAGTAGCCGTTCTTGAGGTCCAAACTCGAGATGTATCTCGCCTCTCTCAACTGGTCCAGGATATGGTGGACTCTTGGCAGCGGGTATGCATCCTTTATCGACTTGGCATTCAATTGCCTGAAGTCTACGCAGAGGCGCCACTTACCCGTCTTCTTTTTCACCATCACTATTGGAGCGCTGTGTGGGCTTTTTGATGGCTCGATGCATCCCTTGGCCAGCAGTTCATCAACTTGTTCGTTGATTTCGGCCTGCATCTTGGGGTTCTTAGGGAAGTATCGCTGCTTTATCGGCCGATCGTCACTCATGACAATTCGATGTTCCGCTATGGGCGATGTTCCCTCAATGGCCTCGAATGCGGCTACTTCCCGTTGCAGAAAGTCGATGATTTCTGCGTCCGGATCAGCTGGTGGTATGACCGTCTTTGCCACGGACAGCCTCTCCTCCTGGTGCTCTCTTGGTCCGTCTTTGGGTATCTTTATCTTCAGCCCGGCGCACTCCAAAAACGTGCCCATGCCAGACAGAAAATCCCATCCAAGAACTAAGTCATCTATTACTCCTGGGAGTATTAGTAGTGCGATGTCCATATTGCTCCGTCCGAGCCTGATGTTCACCTCGACTTGTTCTTGGACTCCGCTGTTTCGGCCATCTGCCATGCGGACTCGCCGTTCGGTTGCGCGTCGTCGGCCTACGTCGAACAGTCCACGAGCTAGCTTCTCGCTAATGAAACTACTCGTGGCCCCTGTATCGATCGTAGCCTTGTACTGGCAGTTGCCGATCTCTACGACCGCTGTCAGCTGCGCTCCCTCGTCCTGCAGGCTGCCGATTAGCGTCTCGGGGCTGTCCTGTTCGGCTCCCGCTCGCCCCTCAGTGGCGGACGCCTGTGTCCGTTTCCCGACGGACAACATACTGGCGTGCGAACTCCAACACGTCCGCACATCCAACAATAATCCAGCGTAGCGTTCGTGCACTCTACCGCTAGATGTCCTTCCTGGCCACAGAGTCTGCAGGCCATCGCAGGATTGTGTATGTGCGTTTGGGTGTTATCGCGTCTCGTCCTCGGGGCTGGCCTGGGTCTCGCGTCGGTTTCAGCTCTCTGTGTCTGGCCACTGTCCGCTAACCGCATAAGCCGTGAGCCGTCTTGCCTCGGTGCCGGCTCTATCTGGCGGTAGCGACTCATTTGTGGAGCCTCCATATGTCGTCGTGGTGGCTCCCTGAATCTCTGCGTTGGAGGTTGTACTTGCCTTTGCTGCGGGACGTTGTACCTCGGCTGTTCCATGTGTCTCTGATGAAGATGTACCTGCCGCTGCTGCGGAGCGTTGTACCTCGGCTGCTCCGTGTGGCTTTGCTGTCTCAGTTTCTCTCTATCAGCCTCGAGCTCCTCAAACACGGCGGCCAAATACATCAATTCCTCCAAATCGCCGAATTGATCTGGCCGTGCGTATGCTCGCAGGTCTGGGAGGCTGTTATTGTAGATTTTGAGCAGTTGTTTGTCTGCCGGATACTGCAGTGGCCGCATGAGCGTCTGCATGTCCACCATGTACGCTTTGAATGGCTCGTTCATAGCCTGCCGTCTGTGGTTAACTTCCTCCTTTAAGTTTTGAAAGTAGTCTCTCGGGAGGAAGTACCTTTGAAAACTCTGTGTGAAAGTTTCCCAACTTGTCCAGTGCTGGTTATTGGCGACGTACCATTTCAACGCCATTCCCTGAAGGAGTTCGGGCATGGCCCTGGGAACCAGATCCAGGTTGAGCCCATAGGTATCCGCTGACCACTCGACTTGCTCCAAGAATTCGAGCGGCTCCGTTGTGCCGTCGAAGCGAAAATTCCACTCCCGGACTTGTTTTGCTACCCTTGGGTATTCTTGGGCCATAGTCGTCGCCGTGTGCTCGCGTATTGATACCCTCTTTGATGGCTGTGGTACCGGTGTTTCCCATGCTGGGTGGTTGGCGTCTCGTGAGCGTGCCGCTGTGCTGGTTGTCGGTACGCTTAAATGGACGACATCAGCGTTTGTCGTCTTTTTTGTTTCCGCAGCCTGACCGCTCTCCCTCGCCGGTGACGCCCTGCTATGGATAGCCGCCAATTCCGCAATCCGCGTGGTGTATGGAGGTTTGGACTCGTGGGTATCCACCCACTCTCCGAACTGTCGACGCATAACGTCCAGAGTGCCACTAAGCTCCACTTGGAACTCGTCTCCATATTTTAACACTTCCTCCTTTTTGAGGCTGTACACCCACGCGCGAACCATATTTTTGTTTTCTTTTATTCAATATATTTAATTATGTGTTAACTATCACAACCACCAGTGTTGGGCGCCAGTTGTAACGAACCTATTTGCTCTGCCGGGCTAACGCTCAGTCGAGCTGTGGGTTCGTGCAACAAATTTATAAAATTTGGTCGCGCTGTGATAATTAACAACACAATTGCTTCATATATTAAATTATCGTTTATTGGATTTGTG
Source organism: Drosophila seclusa (assembly GCA_035043575.1). Classification (NCBI taxonomy): domain Eukaryota; kingdom Metazoa; phylum Arthropoda; class Insecta; order Diptera; family Drosophilidae; genus Drosophila; species Drosophila seclusa. Next base: position 22,266 of record JAWNMX010000464.1, on the reverse strand, counting down.
TTTGTAATAACTTATAATTGCACTTATGGTTTGTGTTTTGTGGCGATCTATCTCGACGCTTCACTGAGGCCTTGGCTTGCTTCGGTAAGTGATCCTGTTCGGGAAAGTCGGTTCGCGGCACCCCGTACACCAGTTACGCCAGTCCGCGGCTTCGCACTGGTTCGAGAGCTTATCCTACGGCACCCCGTTTGACCAAACGGATTTCGCACGTATACTCTCGAACTTCAGGCAGGTTATCGCACGCTCGGCTTGTAACTGTGCAGGCCTCACCTCGTAGCACAACTTAAACGTAGCAAGGATTCACTTAATCCAGCCAACTCAAGGACCTCAATGTCCTTACACTAAGATTGCGTCTTGGTGTGATCCACCTTCACTTTTGTTGTTCACTTGTTGCTTAGTTTACTGCCGCACTCGCGTAGCTTTTGCTCATAGCTTCCGCGTCTCGACTTTGTTCTCGGATCGTTTGGGCAGCGTTTCCCCTCTGCGGGTGGTATCCAACTGAATTTGCTCTGTCGTTCGACAGAGGTTCCGCTTCGCGTCTCGGATTTCACTGAACTCCCTCAGTGTGCTGCGGCGCTCTTTTTATAGGCCGGGTCGCGGCCTTTTGTCGGGACTGTACCAGAAATCACGCGATCGCCTCGGTGGCGTGATTCCTGGTAATTTTCCACTGTCATTTGCTGGTGCCAACCTATGTCTGCCGATAGTGTGAGTATGGATGGATATATTGCACCCGCAATACTCCTCACACTATAACGGCACATGTCTTGGTGGACATGTGTGGCAGACACGCTCTTATGGCTGACAACCTGCGCACGAAAGAGAGAGGACGAAAGAGAGCGAATTCGCCGCAACTGCAATCAGAGCCGGACTTCGGGCTGATGTGCAGTTACTGTGAGGGGCGCATATAGCACACATAAATATATAGATTTATATATTTATTTGTCGTCGCTATATGGCTCCTCACACTCCCCTCTTTCTTCGGCAGTGGAAGACTTCCACTGTCCCGACGGCGGCGGTATTGTGATCCTCCTTTAGGATTTGTGTCCTCTTGCCGGTTGGCACACACAATTTCCAGGCTGTCACATCCTCTGTTCCGGCTCTGGGAGGGATGTGCCTGTACAAATTTCCAGACTCCGCCATGTAGTCTGGGAACTTTCTGGGATTTTTAGCTATGGTGGTTCGCATCTTTTGGATCCAGTGGCAGTCTTTATTCGCTTGGTCCATCGCGTCTTCCACCGTTGAGACTCTCCGGCATGTCTCCTTCCGGGGCTGTCGAGGTGGGGTAACCCTTACTGCAGGTACGACTGTCTTTGCTATATACAGTCTTTCCTCCTGATGCTCTCGTATTCCGTTTCTAGGTATATTTATCATCAGGCCTGCGCACTCCAAAACCGTTCCCATGCCCGACAGAAAATCCCATCCGAGAACTAAGCCATCGATGACTCCTGGGAGTATCAGTAGAGCAATGTCCATACTACTCGTTCCGAGTCTGATATTCACCTCGACTTGTTCTCTGACTCCGCTGTTTCGACCATCTGCCATGCGGACTCGCAGTTCGGTTGCGCGTCGTCGGCCTACGTCGAACAGTCCACGAGCTAGCTTCTCGCTAATGAAACTACTCGTGGCCCCTGTATCGATCGTAGCCTTGTACTGGCAGTTGCCGATCTCTACGACCGCTGTCAGCTGCGCTCCCTCGTCCTGCAGGCTGCCGATTAGCGTCTTGGGGCTGCCCTTGTTCGGCTGCCGCTCGCCTCTCGGTGGTGGACGCCGGTGTCCTTTTCCCGACGGACAACATACCGGCGTACGAACTCCGATACGTCCACATGTCCAACAATGATCCAGCATAGGATTTGTGCACTCTATCGCACGGTGTCCTTCCTGGCCGCAATATCTGCAGGCCATCGCTGGATTGTTTATATGTGTTTGTATATTGTCGCGTCTCGTCCTCGGGGCTGGTCTGGGTCTCGTGTCGGCTTCGGTTCTCTTTGTCCGTCCACAGTCCGCTATCCGCATAAGCCGTGGGCCGTCTTGCCTTGGCGCTGGCTCTATTTGGCGGTAGTGGCGCATCTGTGGTGACTCCATATGTCGTCGTGGTGGCTCCCTGCGTCTCTGTTGAGGATGTACTTGCCTTCGCTGTGGAGTGTTGTAACTCGAGTGCTCCACGCGTCTCTGTTGCGGCTCTGTCTGCATTCGGCGTGGGGTGTTATAATTCGGCTGCTCCATGCGGCTTTGCTGTCTTAGCTTTTCTCTGTCAGCCTCGAGCTCCTCAAACACGGCGGCCAAATACATCAATTCTTCTAAATCGCCGAATTGGTCTGTTCTGGCGTATGCTCGCAGGTCTGGGAGGCTGTTGTTGTAGATTTTCTGCAGTTGTTTGTCCGTTGAATACTGCAGTGGCCGCATGAGCGTCTGCATTTCCACCATGTACACTTTGAATGGCTCGTTCATAGCCTGCCGTCTGTGGTTAACTTCCTCCTTTAAGTTTTGAAAGTAGTCTCTCGGGAGGAAGTACCTTTGGAAACTCTGTGTGAAAGTTTCCCAACTTGTCCAGTGCTGGTTATTGGCGACGTACCATTTCAACGCCATTCCCTGAAGGAGTTCGGGCATGGCCCTGGGAACCAGATCCAGGTTGAGCCCGTAGGTATCCGCTGACCACTCGACTTGCTCCAAGAATTCGAGCGGCTCCGTTGTGCCGTCGAAGCGAAAATTCCACTCCCGGACTTGTTTCGCTACCCTCGGGTATTCTTGGGCCATAGTCGTCGCCGTGTGCTCGCGTATTGATACCCTCTTTGATGGCTGTGGTGCGGGTGTTTCCCATACTGTGTGGTGGTTATCTCTCGCGCGCGCTGCTGCGCTGGTTGCCGGTATGCTCAAATGTGCGAAATCAATGTTCGTCGCTTCTCTTGCATCCGCAACTTGTCCGCTTTCCCTCGCCGGTGACGCTCTGCTATGAATCGCCGCCAATTCCGCAATCCGCGTGGTGTATGGCAGTTTGGATTCGTGGGTATCCACCCACTCTCCAAACTGTCGACGCATAACGTCCAGTGTGCCACTCAGCTCCACTTGGAACTCGTCTCCATCCTTTACAACTTCCTCCTTTTTGAGGTTGTACCCACGCGCGAGCCATATTTTTTCCTTTAATATATTTAATTGTGTGTCAATTATAACAACCACAAGTGTGATCACGCGATCGCCTCGGTGGCGTGATTTCTGGTGATTTTCCACTACCGAAGAAAAGGGGGAGTCTGAGGAGCCATATAGCGATGGCAAATAAATATATAGGTTTATATATTTATGTGTGCTATATGCGCCCCTCACAATAACTGCACATCAGACCGAAGTCCGGCTCTGATTGCAGTTGCGGCGAATTCGCTCTCTTTCGTCCTCTCCCTTTCGCAAGCAGGTTGTCAGCCATATGAGCGTGTCTGACACACATGTCCACCAAGACATGTGCCGTTATGTGTGAGGAGTATTGCGGGTGCAATACATCCATCCATACTCACACTAACGGCTGGCACCAGCAAATGGCAGTGGAAAATTACCAGAAATCACGCCACCGAGGCGATCGCGTGATTTCTGGTACAGTCCCGACAAAAGGCCGCGACCCGGCCTATAAAAAGAATGCCGCAACACACTGAGGACAGTTCAGTGAAATCCGAGACGCGAAGCGGAACCTCTGTCGAACGACAGAGCAAATTCAGTTCCTTACCAAGTGAAAAGGGGAAACGCAGCACAATAATCGAAAATCAGAATTCGTAAGCGCGAGCTACGAATAAGATCTACGCGAGTGCGACAAATAAACCATATCTTTAACAACAATACAGGATACTGAGGTCCTTAAACGTTAAAGTAGTGAATCCTTGCTACGTTTAAGTTGTGCTACAAGGCGAGGCCTGCACAGTTACAAGCCAAGCGTGCGATAACCTGCCTGAAGTTCGACAGTATACGTGCGAAATCCGTTTGGTTAAACGGAGTGCCGTAGGATAAGCTGTCGAACCAGTGCGAAGCCGCGGACTGGCGTAACTGGTGTACGGATGCCTAGAACCAACTTGCCCGAACAGGACCACTTACTGAAACAAGCCAAGACCTCATTAAATTGCCGAAGGAATCAAACCCAGACATTAGGCAAATTATAAGTGTGTTAAATTAATGTCAAATAAACCATACTTCTTACAACAATATATAAAACGTGTTGTCAACTATCACTTCGCGACCTATTCTATAAATTTGTTGCGCGAACTCACAGCTCGACTGAGCGTTAGCCCGGCAAAGCCAACGAGGTTCGTTACAAAGTTGTACACCTGGACTTCATCGCTCGCCTTGTCGCGCCATAGGATGCATTGAAGGTATTGGTCTGGATGAGTCACGCGAACACAACGGTACATCTTGCAGATGTCCCCGCACAAGGCAACCTTATAAAATCGAAATCGAAGTAATGTGGTGAATATCTTCGGTTGTATGGATGGTCCTGCAAACAATAAATCGTTTAGAGAGAGTCCAGATGTGGTTTTTGCGGAGCCATCAAAAACGACTCGCAACTTGGTCGTGGTACTATCAAGCTTCTGCACGCAATGATGAGGCAAAAAGTATTGAGGTACAGCGGATTGCTTGGAGGCTAATGACATGTGTTTCAAATCAATGTATTCCTTCATGAATGCAACATACTGCGACTTTAGAGATGCATTTTTGGCCAGTTTCGATTCGAGTGCATTGAATCGACGTAGGGCACTATTGTATGAATCCCCAAGCGCTTCGAAGCGATCCTTGGCTGGGAGCCGAACTGTGTACTCGCCTGATTCAAGACGCGAATAATTGCGGAGAAATAATTGCTCACAAATAGTATCCTCATCCGACGGCATATCTGCAGTGCCGCAATTATTGTCTATTTCCCAGAACTGCTTGACTAAATCGAACAACGGTTCCGATTCCGAATGCTTGATCGCTGCAGCTAGAGATGAGTGTTTGGGAATAGCACAGCCTCCAGAAACTATCCAGCCTAATTTGGTCTTCTGAAGCGTGGGTAAATGATTTGCCAGACGAACTTGCCCAACGCAAAGCAAGTCGAAAAATATGCCAGCGCCAATCAGCATGTCGATCCTTTGACCTTTGTAAAAGAGCGGGTCAGCGAGTTGGCAGTTGTTGGGTATTTTCCATCCGGTGGTATTTATGTCAAAGTGAGGCTGATAATCAGTTATCTTTTGCGTTACGACTGCAGAAAATGATCCTTGATATGAGCCAGTAGTTGATTGTGCAACAATGTCAGCTGCTTTGTTGAGCGAGAGAGAGGATTCGCCTATGCCTGATACCGAGATATTCGAGCGGCGTACTTCCAACTGAAGCTGGTTGATGAGACGAGTGGTGACGAAGTTGAGCTGCGATGCTGAATCAAGCAGAGCTCTACAAGGTACGAAGGTGCCAGATCGATTTCTGACAAGTATGACAGCCGTTGCGAGCAGCACGTAATCGTTCTCGTGGTGTTTCAGGGCTCTAGGTGGCGATGTGGATAAGGAAACAAGTGATGCGCCTTGAGCGCGCGTTGTGTCGGGCGGCTGAGATGCAGAATATGCAATGCATGAGTGGTGCTTCTGTTGGCAATGTTTGCAGTGACCAGATCTGCATTGCTGTAGACTATGCCCTTTGCGAAGGCAGTTAACTCAGAGGTGCAGCCTCTTAGCTTCTCTGTAGCGAATAGTGGGAGTTAAATTTGTAAATCGTGTACATTTTAACAGATGATGATCCGAAGATTCGCAAAAGACACAAGATTGAGCGGTGTTAACAGTTAGTGCATTGCGGTTTTGTTCATACGATTTTCCCACATGCTTGCCAGGTGTGTGCGTTACCATGGCAAATTCTAAGTTTTCCATCATGCGGCATCTCCTTTCCAAGAATGCAGACATGTCGGTCCATTTTGGCAACCCTTTCAGAGGCAATGTTTCCTCCCACTTCTCCTGCGTGGCTCGATCCAATTTGGATGTGATCAGATGAATCAGCAAACCATCTGCAACGTCGTCAGCAGATGCCACTGCGTGCAACGCGCGCAGATGTGAATTGATACTGTCACTCAATTGACGCAGACTGCTCGCCGAGCACTTGTCCACACCTGAGCGCTTGAATATGGAACGTACGTGTGCCTGAAAATGCAACAATTTATTATCAAAACGATTTATTAACAATTCCATGGCTTTGTCGTAATTGTCCTCCGTTGGTTCGAAAGCGCGAATCGCTTCCAACGCAGGTCCTGCCAGGCATGATCGAAGGTGTTGAAACTTCTCCACTTTGGTTAATTCCTCATTTTGGCCGACGACAGTGTTGTACATAGCGAAGAAATCGGGCCAGTCGATGTACGCACCGCCGAAACGTGGAAGCTCAAATTGTGGTAATCTGGAGGGACGCGCTGCGCTTCTTGAGCTACCATTTAGCTCGTTCGTATTACTCCGGATTGCTGTAGAATGGAGCATCGAAGTCTTACGCAGATTGGTGAGTTCACAGGTAAGCTTGGATGTCACCTCGCAGCTGTCTTGGTCCAAATTGCCATTTTGCGTCTGTGTCCAGCTCCATAAGATTAAGCTTCTCAAGTTTGGATTGTGCAGCATCAAAGCTGAGGCGCATTTCGCTGCTTAAATCCAGTCTAGCCTGCAAATCAGCTTCATTGAAACGCATCAGCTGCTCACTGGTTAAAAACGAATTTAATGCGTTGAGTTGCCTGGCTACTGATTCTGCCTTCGCCTTGTAGAAGTCCAAGTCAGAGTGAGGAGTCACATTTAAATTCGAATCGTTCTCAGCCATTTCAATTGTTAGTCACGAATGACTCACGCGATTAGCACTTGAAACTGTTCGACTTGAACTGCGATCCACTGTAGGTTTGAATTTATGTTCGGATAAACGAAATGTAGGCGAGATTAACGGCGAGTAAAAGTTCACTGGACGATATTAACGGCAAGCACAAGTTGACCGCTGACTGACCGCTGCGTTGACGAAAGTTTTTGCACAGCGCAACTTATAACTTGTTGGGCGATTTACAGTTAAGTAGTCAACTGTACCATTTACAAGCATATGCGAATGCAAGAATTTGAGCGGGCAAACGGAGATGAAAAAAGAGTACACGCGCGTAGCGAAAACGAGAGCGAAAATGTGCGATTGCGTGTGTGTTTTTTTTGGTTACGCCACGGAGGTGAGAATCTTCTGAAGGTACATTGGCCCAGGCCACCTGCATGCACGATTCAAAGACAACGTCAATGCATACGTACTAAACTCACCCCCCCACACACACCCCCACGCCCGACGGTATCACCGCAAAGTATTACTTCACCGGGGTGGGTTGCCTAACTAGGCACTCTCCGTCACTCGCCGCTCAGTTTCGCATAATCTCAGATCCCTCTGTATGCTTATGATGAGCTGGCGGACATCTCTCCAGTGTGACGGAGACTCCGTCATGTGCTCTACCAAGCTCTCCGGTGGGGGCACTGAGCCAGACACTCTCCTGTATCTCGAACAATAGTAGAGCACATGCTCCAGATCCTCGATGGCGTCCGGGCACGTCGGGCACTGCGGGGTGTCTTCGTGCCTGAACCTGTGCAGGTAGCTCCTGTAGCCGCCGTGCCATGAGAGAAACTGCGTTATGTGGTAGTCCACCTCACCTGCATTTCTCCCGATCCAATCCTCTAGATTGGGGATTATCCGGTGGGTTCATCTTCCCTTGCTCGCCAAGCTCCATCTATACAGCCAGGCGTCCATCGTCGCTGCTCTTGCTGAGCTTCGGATGGTCTCCATAGCATCCGGCGCAACTATCCTTCTAGTTCTGATCTCCTTCATCTCGAGCGCTAGCAGGTCAACTGGCACCATTCCTGCCAGGACCAGTGCTGCATCTTCCGAGAACGTGCGGAAGCCAGAGATCACTCGGAGGGCGCTCAACCTGTAAGGTGCCGAGAGCTTCTTTTTTAGTCCTTTTTTGTTGGACACAGCCGTTGCCCGTTGCAGCGTCTCGCTGGCTTAGGGCCCCCAACGTTGGGCAGCATGCGCGAGAGATCACCTTGCATTTTGGCTGCTCTCTGGCTGACATACTCTACGTGCGGCCGGAAGCTGAGTCTATTGTCCAACCTGACGCCAAGGTATTTTATAGACTCCTTGGATTTCACAACGTCGTTGTTGACTTGCTGTATGTACTCTATTACTTTGCGGCTTGTAATGAGTACGGCCTCCGTCTTATGGCCTGCAAGTTCCCAGCTCGAATCCTTCATCCAATCTGCCACAATTCTTATTGCCGCGTTCGCTGCGGCCTCTACCTCCTTGCTCTCTTTGGCTACTATACTAGTGCCAGGTCGTCTGCGAAGCCATTGAGGGTACAGCCCTGTGGTAGTTCCAGCCTAAGTACCTCATCGTACATTAGGTTCCACAGCAGAGGGCCTAGAACGGAGCCCTGTGGCACTCCTGCTGTGACCTCGTTGCTCCTTGGTCCGTCTTCCGTATCGTATTCCAACACCCGGTCAGACAGGTAGTTGGATATGATGTTCGCCACGTACGGTGGTGCTCCAATTCTACCCAGGGATGTCCTGATGCGCGACCAGTTCGCCGAGTTGAACGCGTTGCGAATGTCGAGGGTTATTACGGCGCAATACTCCTTGTCGCCCCACCTCCATCGCGTTCCCTCAATTGCCTTGGCTGCAATGTCTACGACCGCCTGAATTGCATCTATGGTAGAGCGGGCTTTCCGAAACAGCTTCTCCAGGACCTTTCCCGCCGAATCTAGGAGGCAGATAGGCCTATATCCAGACGGGTCGTCTGTCGGCTTATCCCCTTTTGGCAGGAGGTTTAGCCGCTACCGTTTCCATATCCTTGGGAATACCCCGTCCTGTAGGCATTTTGTGTATGTGGCCGCAAATACTTCTGGCATCGTGCGGACCGCCAGCTTCAATGCCATGTTGGAGATACCGTCTGGTCCTGGGGCCTTTTTGTCACCCAGTCTTTTGGTTGCCACCAAGACCTCTTCCGGTGTGACGCCCTGAATGAGCTCCGTTGGCTGGATTGGGCTTATTTCTTGTAGCCGCGGGTGTTGAGGGAACAGCGTCGCCACTATGTTGGCTAGAGCCGTAGGGCAAGTCACCCGAACGGTCTCCTGGCTCCGGATCTTTTTCATGACCACCTTGTATGCGGTTCCCCATGGGTTGACATCAGCCTCCTCGCAGATTGCCCGAAAGCAGCTGGCCTTGCTTCTCTTAATGCTGCGTTTTAGCTCTCTCTTGGCTCTTCTGAGGTCCTCCAGCCTACTGGCGAATTCCGGCCGGCCCCTGGCACGCTGGGAGCGCCTTCTGGCCAGTAGGCACGCTTTTCTTAGCAGGTTGATTTCCTCATTCCACCAATAGCAGGGTGTTGCTCGTCTGCTCGGCCTTCTCCTGGGCATGGACAAATCGCATGCGTCCGTAACGCAGCGCATTAGGCTTGACGCCATATTGTCGGCAGATTGCCCGGTGGCTGAGATTGCGGTATCACGCAAGGCTTCGGTAAGGGTATCCTCGTCTAGGAGATTGCCTTTCCACTTGGGCCCACATGTGTGGGGTCGCGGCTGTCTTTGCGATGTTACATTGATCACGAAGTGTATCGCTTGGTGATCGCTGAAAGTGAAATCCTCGCTGACTCTCCACGTCATCCTCCTGCATAGCGAGCTACTCAGCAGGGTAATATCCATGATAGACCCTCCACCAGCCTTGCTATAGGTGAGCCGCCTCCCATCGTTTGCGAGGTTTACATCGATCGATGCGAACTCCTCTAGCAAACCGGTTGCTCTGGCGTTCGTCACCCGACTGCCCCATTCCACCGCCCAGGCGTTGAAGTCCCCGGCAGTTACTATGGGGGATCTGCCGCGAGCATCCTCCGAGATTTCCTCCAGCAGCTGTTGAAATCGCCTCAGATCCCAGCTCGGCGGGGCGTAAAAACTATAAAAGGTTATATCGTTGATCTTCGCCCGAACAAACCCTTCATTATCTGAGGTAGTCTCCTTCGGTGGTGTTCGGAGAGACCAGATGGCCGCTTTCCCACACTTGCTAGCCGCCCAGCCGCTTCCAGTGATTGGCCTGTGCGGCTCGCAGATTATGGCCAGGTCAGCTTGCGTCTCCCTGACCGACTGTCTTAGCAGGGCCTGAGCTGCCTCACAGTGGTTGAGGTTCAGCTGGACGCACTTCATGTTCTTTTGGCCAGTGCACTGCCGCTACCGGCGATGTTCTTCTCCTTACAGAACATACACTGTGGCTCTTTATTGCAGTCCTTAGCCAGGTGGTTCTAACCTCCTCATCTTCGGCACAAATTCGACCGGTCCTGCTCGCTCTTGCATTGTCTCGCGAGGTGGCCAAACTCCAGGCATCTAAAACACTTGGTAACGCTAATGCGCACCCAAAGTCTTGAGCTGACCCATCCCACTTTTAAGGATCCGACGGACAACGCTTCCTTTGCTTTGTCTGCGGGTAGTCTAATCGAGGCAGTTTGTGTCTGCCCGTACGCCTTCCGCAGGGTGATGTCCTCCAGGGAGACCTCCACGTCAAATTGTTTGCGGAGCGCAATGGTCATCTCCTCCTTGGTAGTGACCTCGTCGAGATCTCTGGCTTCAATAGTCACCCGGTGAGCAAGGGATCGTACCTCTGCCTGCTCGCCCAGCGTATTACCCACAAGGCTCCTGAATGCCGAGGTATCCATTCCTGGCTTATTCAGCTGCAATAGCAGCTGGCCCTTTTGGGTCCTCCGTATCCTGGAGACCGCCTTTCCCAGCTCGCTAAGCTTCTCGTCCGTTTTCACTTTGCGGAGTATGTCAGCGTAGCTGGCGTCTCCCTTCGCTGCGATGATTAGTGCATCAGGCCGCGCCTTCTCCACGCGGATCTCTGGCCTCTTTGGCTGTTTGGATGACCTTTGTCCACTGATCGCGTTTCGGAACCTCCACGCCTGCGGTCTTCACCGCAGCCGGGCTATCCTTGGGGACGACCGAGTCACCCTCTCTCCTACTCCGCTTGCTGTGGGGTGTGCGAGGTGTGCTCGACCCTGGACGCAGCTTCCTTTTCACCTCCACCACCGGTCTAGATGGGGGGGACGTCTGCGAGGACTGATGCGTCCTTATGACGGCTTTAGCTCCCTCATCGTGGAGGTGGATGGCTAACAGCTCGTAGAGCGCCTTTGTGCTCTCGATAGAGTCGCGCATCGGCTGGTGAATGGAGCGCCGTTTGCCATCCTCCAACATCTCCGCCAGCTTGGAGATTTCCTGGCCGAGATCGCATAGCGCTGTGCCACGCAGGATCGTCAGACCAGTAACGTCCTCCCTGTTGGTCTCCGGTGCTGGCGCTACACCACCCACCGGGGATCTCAACGTCTTCCTACTACTTGCGAACTCGTCGCCACTCTCCTTTGTTTGTTTTGTTGCCCCGTTTGTAATTGAATTCATTTTGGTGGGTCCCAAATCCAAGTCGTTATCTCTGGTCGTTGTACAGTTGCGTAATAATCCCTTGGTTATCTTTGCAAGCAGGGAGAACTTCATAAACGATCAGCTGCTGGCCAAGATTGAGAAGGACGGAGCATGCCCGACGGCAAGGCAATTTTCGGCGTTGCGCAAATCCGCTCTGCAGAAATGGGACAAACTGCCCGAGGAGCAGAAGGAAATATATGTGCGACTAGCGCGGAGTCGTATGGATATCTGCCGCCCGCCGACAAACATCTTCGAAACTGTGCAAATGGTGCTGATGAGCAGGATGCCATTCAATCGCAAGAGGAAGACGCACAATATCAAATCCAAGATCCCAAGCAAGACGATCAACCGGCGTTGTTGCAATATCAACAACAATGTGCCAGTGCACATCAACATCATAGTAATCCCTTCGCTGCCACATCTGCCCGGGTACGTGCCTGCCAGTTTCGGCTTTGAAATCGAAACCTCTGACTTCCAATTGTGTTGAAATCTAAGCGTTCCTCGCGTTGCATGTTGATCGATCGCCGTCTCGCGTGTTTTCTCTATTCTTTTCATTTGATTTTTTGTTTTTGATTTCCAGCGAATCGAGAGACGAAAGCAAAAAGATGCCACACTGATGTATTCGAGCATATTTTGGATAGTTTTCAATGCCAATGACAGCCACGCACATTGGCCTCTTTTCATTGGCAACAAATATGATAAATCTTTAATCGTTTGTCCAATTATAATCTGAAATAGTCAAGAATAAAAGAAAATGCGTAATGTATATATTTATGTGTTATATTCTTCCAAAATTTGACAGATTAATTTCTGTAAATACTCACAAGTATTTTTTCTTTTTATACAACACGTAGGATTCCATTTACTTCAGGTCAGTGTGAGAAATGTTGAAAAAAATGAGTGTTTCAATTGAAATATAATCAATATTTGACTACAAGATTAAAGTGCTTTCATGAAAACAATTGGGCAGAGATTTATAGTTATTATAATTTTGTCTTGTAGTAGATATCTATGACTCCATAAAGTATATATTTACTTGATCAGCAGCACTAGCCAAGTTGACATAGTATATTCATCTGTCCATGATGATGAGCTTCGTACGAAAACTTTTGCTTTACCAAGGAATGCTAACCAAACTCATCAGTTAAGTCTGCGGTAGTAGGGAACTGGGGATTCTAGGACATGAAATCCTAATCGTTCTTTGTTGTAATTTTCTTATGCCGTGCCTTCTTCAATAAACAAACAGGGCTTCTTATTGATGACAGCGCCGCACGCCATTCCGCTATTGTCTTCGAGTACTCTGCTCGAGGTGAATCTTGCTTCGTTCCCATTGATTTGCCCGATTCTAACTTTTCCATGAACTCATTGAAGCTCTCTGGTACCTCCATATATACACTCTCTTCGAGCTCGCCATTTAGGTAGTCTGTGACCACGTCCATTTGATGTATCTCCATATCAAGTTCCGCTGCCATGGCCACCAAAAGTCGGACTGATGTGAATCGAGCTACAGGTGAATACGTTTCATGAAAATCTTCTCCAGGCCTTTGTGTAGTCAACTTCCTGCCATGGCCACGGAAAGAGAAAAAAAAAAAAATTGTGAAAAGAAAAATTAATACATGGTGAAATAGTCCGATTTAAATGGAAAGTGTAGTGTCATTTTGTCGGCAAAGACGTGCTATATACGCGGGTCATTAAGTTTCGCGCCAGTATTTGGACGCTATTTAATAAAAAGCAATTTATATCAATTGGAACACATGTGAAAAATTTACCCCTCCCCTTGCTCGGCTCTATGAACACACCTCTCTGGCACTCTGAGCACGCCTCTCTCGCTCTCAGTTGTACAAAGAGAGCAAGTGAAAAATATCGATAGGACGATAATCCAGTGTTTGCACACCGTGAAGTGAAAAATAAATATCGATAGGACGATTACCAGTGGCTGCTGGGCAATGAGCAACAGATGTCCTTCCGTGTTCAGCAGCGATCTGAGCTTTGAAACCTTTTATTGCACCGACGCCGGTTGATCGTCTTGCTTGGGATCTTGTGATTAATATTGTGCGTCTTCCTCTTGCGATTGAATGGCATCCTGCTCATCAGCACCATTTGCACAGTTTCGAAGATGTTTGTCGGCGGGCGGCAGATATCCATACGACTCCGCAATAGTCGCTCCTCCGGCAGTTTGTCCCATTTCTGCAGAGCGGATTTGCGCAACGCCGAAAATTGCCTTCCGTCGGGCATGCTCCGTCCTTCTCAATCTTGGCCAGCAGCAGATCGTTTATGAAGTTTTCCAGCGGTGTGGCAAACGCAATGGACTGCAAGATGCGTCCCCGATCGATATCGGTGACCCACAGCGAGAATCTCACACATTTCTTCTACTTTAAAAGCCCATTTGCGTAACGGAGGACTCGCCTTATGTAATGTGAACTAGCGCTCATTGTGGGAAACCAGAAATTACCTTATCAGAAAACCTGGAATACAAAAATGTATTAAAAATTTGTAAGTTGATTGTTGCTCTGATCAAAATTAAGATGTTGACAAAAATTGCTGAGCCCCAAGTCAAACAATGCGCTATTCAAATTGAGGCTTAACGAAAGTGTTAAGACGCCTTCTTGGCCACGGCTTATGCGGATAGCGGACATTGGATGGACACACAGCAAAGCGTACCTCGAGAGAACCGAAGCCGACACGATACCCAGACCAGCCCCGAGGACCAGATGTTGCGTCGAGGAGGGACACCCTGCGCTAGAGTGTACAAATCCTATTCTGGATTATTGTTGGATATATGGACGTATCGGAGGTCGTACGTCCGTATGTTGTCCGTCGGGAAAAGGACACCGGAGTCCACCACCGAGGGGCGAGCGGGAACCGAACAAGGGCAGCCCCAAGACGCTAGTAGGCAGCTTGCAGGACGAGGGAGCGCAGCTGACAGCGGTCGTAGAGATTGGCAACTGCTCGCACAAGGCAACGATCGATACAGGGGCCACGAGTAGTTTCATTATCGAGAACATAGCTCGTGGACTGTTCGACATAGGCCGACGATGCGCAGCCAAACGGCGAGTCCGCATGGCAGATGGCCGAAACTGCAAAGTCCGAGAACAAGTCGAGGTGAATATCGGGCTCGGAAGGAGTAGTATGGATATTACTCTACTGATACTCCCAGGAGTCATCGATGGCTTAGTTCTCGGATGGGATTTTCTGTCTGGCATGGGAACGGTTTTGGAGTGCGCAGGCCTGAGGATAAATATACCGGGAAAAAGAATTCGAGAGCGTCAGGAGTAGAGACTGTACATAGCAAAGACAGTCAAACCAGCAGTAAGTGTTGCAGATGCCAAATCTCGAGAATCTCAATTGTGGGAGACACGATGGACCAAGCAAATAAAAACTGCCACTGGATCCAAAAGATGCGAACGACCAAAACGAAAAATCCAAGGAAGTTTCCAGATTACATGGACGAGTCTGGAAACCTGTATAGACACATACCTCATAGAGCTGGAACAGAGGATGTAGCAGCCTGGAAATTGTGTGTGCCAACCGGGAAGAGAACGCGAGTCCTAAGCGAGAACCACAACGCCGCCGCCACAAGACATACGGGGAGCAGAAAAACAATAGCCCGAGTAGTAGAGCGCTACTACTGGCCAGGCTTATATAGAGACGTAAGAGCATATGTCCAACAATGCGAAGAATGTCAGCAATATAAGTGAAGTCAATAGGCCGCGGTCAAGGCCTCTCAGGACCAAGCTAAGCACCACTACTTTCGCCGCAGGCGATGGAGCCCCAAAATCAGAGATAGGGTGTGGGTATATGTTACACCACCTATTGAATGCAGCTGAACACGCCACTCCGATTACGGTGAGAGAAAGAGTAGGGCCATTACCTACCCCAGCAAAAAAATGCAGCGACCCCTGAAAGCGTTATGCTTACCGCTGGCATAGAAAAAAAAGCAACAGCGCTCTCACTAATGATAGAGCAAGGGCAGCGACCGCCGAAAACATTACAACTCGTCGCTTAGAAAAGATGGACGTCGAGGACAGCGGGGGCCGTTGGAGGGACCCAACCCCGCGGTCGCAGACGATGTGCCACCACAACCGTCGACGCTGGAAAGGGGAAGTCTTCCACTACGGAAGAAAGGGGGGAGTGTGAGGAGCCATACAGCTTTGACATATGCAATATGCGCCCATCGTAACAATACCAACCAGCAGTGCACGTGCCTACGTCAGCACACCCCCACTTCGGACAGCGTGAAACCCAAATGGGCCGGAAGCGGCAAAACTACATCGGAAAGCAGTTGGTGAGGCAACCGCTACTCTTATTTCAGTGAGTGCAGCGACTTCAGACTGAGGTAACCGCCTCATATTGCAATCGC
Source organism: Drosophila seclusa (assembly GCA_035043575.1). Taxonomy (NCBI): domain Eukaryota; kingdom Metazoa; phylum Arthropoda; class Insecta; order Diptera; family Drosophilidae; genus Drosophila; species Drosophila seclusa. The sequence continues at coordinate 6,466 of JAWNMX010000464.1, read as the reverse complement.
TGACCTAACGCCATCGAATGCAGCGATCGCAAAATGGTATTGGAGAAATACCTAAGATCACGCCATTAACACGACCAGACCTATAAAAGAGGGCGTCGCAGATACGGAAGTCAGTCAGTCAGAGGCAGGCAGTCCGTCAGAAGTGAGAAACGAGTGCGAAACTCACTGACGGGCAAGAAAAGGTCTGAGACTCACCGCAGTCGGTGCGAAATCTAGGAATGAAGTCAGTCGGTCGCCAACTAGCTGGTACATGGAACGGATAGATATCAAAGGGATATCCATTAAGCAGTTAAAATTGTACCATACTAAAAAGGTTCGTTACATTATCAACACTGGACTGGTATATCATATAGCTAGCATAGGAACTATTGGTCAGTTTTTACATTTTTATAAATAAATACATTCTAGTAAATGTTGACTACATTTTTTGGCAACAAACTGAAAACGCAAAATAGCTTCGCAATACAAATATTTCCAGATATTCATAGTTTATATATAACTATATAGTTTTAATAAGGGATCGTTGGAGCTGCTCGCCAACGACAACTTTTTCCCCGTAATTCTGATGCCATAAATGTATGTGTTTTACTTATTTATTTTTTTTATTAAATTTCCAGTAAATATTAAAATAATTTTGTGTGGATTTTCCTCCGTGTGTGTGCGTATGTTTGTGTAAACGCACATTTCACTATTTTGCATAAGTACTTCAAATAAAAGTCGATAAGCGATAGTTGTATATTAGTGCACAGCGTGCAGCTGGCCAATAAAGTCGTACGTTGATTTGTTGCAGTTTTCCCCCATCTGAGGCACACCAAGTGAAAATTTGCCATTAAAAGAAGGCAATGCTCGCGCACTCACTCAACGACGGCGACATCGTTCTGTTAATGGTCACACTGGTCGCCTGCCCCCGGATGTTGGTGCACTCGTGATCCTCCGCAGTCCTGCTCTGGTGGCGCATTTGGGCCACTTGATAAGTCAAGTTTTTATGGCTATGCGCGCAGTTAACTTGATTGTAAGCGACCGCATAGAAGCGGTGTTGAACTCTCGGCCGTTGATCTCAATGAAAGATGAGAACGAGACGGACGATGCACTCACCGCTGGAGTGGGTAGGCCACTTATAAGCGCACCAGAAAATATCAATATGCATGGGCAGATAGGATCGCTCGACAATTAATAACACCAGGTAGCTTGAGAAACTACAAAAGAAAATGCAATACCTCAACGACCACAAAGTGCATTTAGGAGACTTGCATTTCTTCACTGCAAGTGGACACATGTCACTCATTTTAGTAATAATTGTTATAATAGGTCTTCTAATTTATATAAGGATAAGATGTTCACAGACTAGAGAATTTCTTAATATTACATTTACGCCCCACCCGGAGAATGTTCAAGTATGAACATGAGAGATATTGCGATTGATGCACTCGCTGGCAGTAGGTCAGCAGTCGCCTCACATTGCGATCGCTGCACTTGCTGGAAGTAGGTCAGCGGTCGCTTTACACTGGGATCGCTGCATTCAATGGAATTGGAGCAGTGGTCGCCTTACACTGGGGTCACGGAACTCGATAGAATTACAACAGCGGTCGCCCTACAAACGGCCGCATAGTGTATTTAGATTTAAGAATTAGGTATAAATAAAGGTCTGCTCATCAGAGCAGTTAGTTCGAAATTAATCGTCGACTCAACTCGTTTTGATTTCAACCTATAAATGTCTCTAGCACCTTTGCATTTATTTTTTAAATTATGGATAGTACGCACACATTACGTTTTTATGTCATTTGAATACATTGCTATTTTTTAATTTATTTATATATTTTATTCTTCATTAATATTTATCCATTCGTAGAAAGGTATCGATAGCGGCAATCGAATACCGCCACTTTTTTTTTGCGATTGCACGGCGGTCTTTTTGGGTTTTGTGGTTAGGCAGAATTTTCACACGACACGAGGGAACTAAAATTTTGAGGCAGGTCGCGGACGAAAATTTCAATGGGTGACTACGAGGATAGCGTGTCCCTTTGGATTTGGCGTAAGTGTGTCCGGCAAGTTTAGTGAATGTATATTAATTTGTGTTATATGTGTAGGTGGCCGACAGCAGGTCGCGACGGCGCGTTTTTTTGGATTTGGCGTGGCACACAGCTGGCCACAACAGCGAGATTTTTTTTGGAATTGCCTTTGTCGCCTGGTCACCAAACTGCCGAATGCGGTTGGGTCAACCACGGCTCCGACGGGAGTGCAGCAACTGGACATTGATTGTCTTCATCGCCATAGCGGCCACCCAGCAGATCTCTCGACATTCGCCGGAAAGGAAAAGCTCAGGTGCAGCGACACGGCCAATCCTCATTTATTGTTTCATGCGGTGAGTGCGTTCCATAAAGGAACGGGTGTCGCCTCACGCACCACAACCAAAGCCATCCGCAACAAAAATTATTATAAATTATAAAAAAAAATATGTTAACGAAAACATACTTGCCAATTTAAATGTGGTAACAATAAGATTTTTGTCGCCTCGTGAAGCGCAGTGTGCCTGCCCAAATCGCTGTACTCCATTTACTGTTGTATATATGATTGTATTTATGTGAAAAGAATCACCGAGGATACCGGTCATTATCCTTATTAGGAACAAGTGTAAACGTTAGGTGTATATATTGTAACGAACCTATTTGCTCTGCCGGGCTAACGCTCAGTCGAGCTGTGGGTTCGTGCAACAAATTTATACAATTTGGTTGCGCTGTGAGAAGTAACAACACAATTGTTTCGTATATGGAATTATTGTTTATTGGATTTATGTTTGTTTGACTTATGATTTCGCTTATGGTATATATTTGGTGGCGATTTATCGAAGCACGTCACTGAGTCTTTGGCTGGCTTCGGTAAGTGATCCTGTTCGGGAAAGTTGGTTCGTGGTACCCCGTACACCAGTTACGCCAGTCCGCGGCTTCGCACTGGTTCGAGAGCTTATCCTAAGGCACCCCGTTTGACCAAACGGATTTCGTACTTATACTCTCGAACTTCAGGCAGGTTATCGCACGCTTGGCTTGTAACTGTGCAGTCCTCACCTCGTAGCACAACTTAAACGTAGCAAGGATTCACTTAATCCAGCCAACTCAAGGACCTCAATGTCCTTACACTAAGATTTCGTCTGGACGTGGTCCACCTTCACTTTTGTCGTTTACTTGTCGTTTATTTTATTGCCGCATTCGCGTAGCCTTTGCTCGTAGCTTCCGCTTCTCGATTTATTTCCCGGATCGTTTGGGCAGCGTTACCCCTTGCGTGTGGTATTTCTCGACTCCCTTTTTCTGTGCTGCGGCGCTCCTTTTATAGGCCGGGTCGCGGCCTTTTGTCGGGACTGTACCCGAAATCACGCGATCGCCTCGGTGGCGTGATTTCTGGTAATTTTCCACTGCCATTTGCTGGTGCCAACCTATGTCTGCCGATAGTGTGAGTATGGATGGATATATTGCACCCGCAATACTCCTCACACTATAACGGCACATGTCTTGGTGGACATTTGTGGCAGACACGCTCTTATGGCTGACAACCTGCGCACGAAAGAGAGAGGGCGCAAGAGAGCGAATTCGCCGCAACTGCAATCAGAGCCGGACTGCGGGCTGATGTGCAGTTACTGTGAGGGGCGCATATAGCACACATACATATATGGATTTATATATTTATTTGTGGTCGCTCCTCACAATATAGTTATTTATTGTGCCTAAAACATAATATGTATAGTTTCATTTGTTTCCGTTGCGGTCAGTAGACGTAACCACTATTTTTATATTTAGCTAGCATAAGCCAAGTTTTTTTTTGCCACTAAGTATAACAGCCAAGCAAAATCCTAAAAGCAAAAGCTATCATTATAAACCCCCTCCATGGAAACACCTTTATTAGAGCTCTAATAGGGCAGGATAGGGATTGAGGGTTAGTTCTTTCTTTTTTTTGGAAACCTTGTTTGTGTTTGGCAAGCCTCCCAATTCACTCGGAGATTGAATGGACATAAAATTAATATTTATATTGGCGATTTTTTTTGACTATATAATAAATAATAATCTAATAATGAATGTAATTAAAATATAGAAAGTAAAAGAAAAAAAAATATGAATTGTGAGTAGATTTGATTGGAGGGGAGAATCGCCGGGGTCATGGAGTAGATTAATCGCCAATTCCAATATAAGGGCGATGGACCCACAAAATCCCATTGGTTCATTGCAGGAAGGGCGGGTACGTCGTGGCCGTATACACCAGGCCTGCCAACTGTGCCATTCATTTGTGTGTGCATGTAGGTTAATATGTAGTGTTGTGAAGGTCGAGTTTGTTTTGGAATCTGTACCGTCTATGGGCCGGGTTGGAGTTACCCAACCCTGAGAAATCTGAGCTAGCTGAGGTTGCCCACTGCCAACAATAGACGTGTTACAAGAGTTCCGATAATTTGAGAACCCAAGCCATTTAACTAGTACACTATCATTTCGTCGCCTTATTATCTTTTCAACCAAGTAAGTGTCTGGAAATCTTGTTTTCCTCAACTCTTCATTATAGAACTGCATCTTGATAGTCTTCCAGTATGTATGTAGTTGGATTCGTATTCTGAATTTGATTGATTTTAAAATTTTAGTTTTCCTGTTTGGTGTGTACCCCTTTTTAAATGTCTGTTTATGCTTACTAATTCACAAATAATCTCCAACACGAAATTTACTACCACTAAAGATTTTTATATGATTGTAGACGGTATTTAATAAATTTTTCTAATTTTTATGAATTTACTTCAATTGGGGCCATTTGAATTGTTCTATCATGTTTTCTATTATACTCATTTATCAACAGTTTATAAATTTTAATTCAACAATATGTTCCGTTATAACTAAACTCTCTCCACATCATATCCTTGAGTGTTCTAGTAGAACGTTCAAGAATTGATGCATTGAGACAACTATAAGTTGAGTAATGATTTTGTGAGGAGCCATATAGCCTTGGCAAATAAATCTATATAAAAAATACAGTTGCGCCCTCTCTCTTTCTCACGCCGGTTGTCAATCATATGAGCGTGAGTAGTAGGGGAATGAGAGTTCTAATACAGGAAGTCGTAAGTCTTTTTTTTTACAGCTCTTGAATTTTAATTGCCAAATTATGGCACTTGATTTATTGCTTTTGGGGTGGGGGTAGCAGGTGTGTGACCTTTTTTAGAAAAATGTGTGGTTTTGGATCACGTGCGTGACATTTATGATCAAAGGGTCTAGATTTATGGATGATCCTTTTTATTGGGCATTCTGAGACAGGAAGTCCTACAGGAAGTCCTATTTTTTTATTGGGTGTTGGGGTCAGGATGAGCATCACTCGCGCACTTGTGTGTGCTTATGTGATTTTGTTTTTTAATTTTGGAATCTGATTAAAAATATATAACCTGTAACCTGTGTGCTAGAATATAGTGGAAGATCGGTTAGCAGCTAGCGCACAAGTGTGCAGGTAGATGATTTGATTTTTCTTTTTAAGGGTGGTGTTTAATAAATGATTAAACCGAGTCGACGTGTAAAATCGAACTGAACTGCTCTAATGAGCATGCTCTTTATTTATACGAAAATGCTTAGCCTAAATGTAGCTGGATCGGGGCCTCACAGCAGCAGCGCTCGTTGGTTCACAGCAGCAGCGCTCGTTCGTTCACAGCAGCAGCGATTCACAGCAGCAGCGATTCACAGTAGCAGCGCTCGTTGGTACACAGCAGCAGCGATTCACAGCAGCAGCGCTCGTTGGTTCACAGCAGCAGCGCTTCACAGCAGCAGCGGCTGGATCGGGGCCTCTTGCAGCAGCGCTCGTTGGTTCACAGCAGCAGCGCTTCACAGCAGCAGCGGCTGTATCGGGGCCTCTTCTTAGAAATATTATGCAGTTGTGTAACGCAACTGTCGAAAATTCGCATCGGCGCCTAAGCGACTGGATCATGGCGATTGTCGCGCCGCGAACTGTCGGCAACTCGTCGCCAGCAAAAAACATCAGTTGCGAATCGAACATCAGCGGCAGGCACAACGATGAATAAGGCTGGCTTGGGTGTGCCAGCTCTCAGCATCTCCTTGCGTCCCATATTCGTACTCGAACCGTTATATATATAGGGTGTTCATTTTTGAACAGGCTGCCAAGGTTCAGCTGAGAGTCAGCGTTATTATTTAATTATTAGGCCTTACAAACTTTATGGCTTGCGATTTTCTTTTTACAGTGGTTTTTCTTATCGTATGTGTATCATAGGGCGTTCATTTTTGAACAGTTACCATTGCTGCTTCTACTGCCGCTAGTCTTTTTACCACTTCTGCTGCTGCTGTCGCTATCTATTTATTTATTTATTTATTTATTGTCAACTAAAAATCAGTCGACACCAAAAATACAAAATCTTAAAAAATTTAATTTAATTTAAGTTAAATAATATAAAATGATAAATATATTTAAAATTAAGAAAGATTAAAATGATTAAAATGATTAA
>JAWNMX010000457.1:0-445106 GCA_035043575.1 Drosophila seclusa | reverse complement strand
CGTGACGATCAAAATATTTGGTCAGCCAAGCCTGTGAGCGGCTCGGCGTTGTAATAAATTATCCCCTAGGGGCCGTCGGCAAAAGCTCTGCAAAAGCTTGGCAAAAGCTCGGCAAATGCTTGGCAAAAGCTTGGCTTGGCCCTTGAAGCCCGTGGCCTAGTTTTCGGCATAATATTTAAATGGCAAGCGCACTACAAACGGTTACTAGGAACCTGGGAAAACGCTTACAGCCGCACCAAAAATACTTAACAAGTCGAGGCACAACTAATCAACACACCAAACCACAACCAAATATGAAGGTTATTTGCCACCAGTAGTCTGTTGGTACTAAACTTATGTAAGGGTATTCCGCGGTCGGTTACGACTGCAGCATTTTCAAGGGCTTTAATTTGATGTTGAAAATAATTATCAAATACAGCACAAGACTGATCAGGCAGTCTGCCTGAAATGCAGGCAATCGCTTCACAACGGCGGACTGCTGCTTGGGCACTTGCAGCTGAAGCCTGGCCGGCTTCCAGGCATTTGTTGGGGTGCGATGGCCACGCCCCTATGTGCTTAGCGATGCGTGCATGTGGCATTGATGCACACATGTACTTGCTAGGGTTGGGCAAACGTTTTCCCAACTATTGAACCATTGCCATATCGTATTGACACTGCGACAGCACACAGCTTGGGGAAGCTTCAGCCAGCTCAAGCCTGCTGCGTGCTGCTGAACTGTCGGAACTGAGACAGTCGCCAACTAGCAAGCAAATCCCTTTAAATTGCTGATGTTCCAGCAATCGCAAGTCTTAGCCAACAATTTCTCTTATACCATACTGTGTGTCTGCAGGCCTTTTTCCCTTCCCTCCTCCTATTTGAGCCAAGTGGTCTGCAATGGCTGCACTGCGTTGGTCTATAAATCTAAAACCAAAGCGGATTGCGATTGCATTGATATGCGATGTTGTCCATGTCCGCTCCATTATCCAGCGTGTATTTCTTTGTATGCCCTTTCTTCACCCTTTACATCCGCACAATCTGAGCTGAATCTGGATTTTCTGTACAAAATCAGGCCACTCGGCGTCGTGTTCAAGTTCTTTACAAAGTGGCATTAGAGGCACTGCTACCTTTCACTTAGCCATTCGATTCTGCCATCCCAAGCTCTCAATGATTAACAAATGCCATTCGTTTACTTCGCAATCTGACAGCACGTTGGATATTTAAATAAATTTCGTTTTTTCTTTATTTTTTTTTTAACGTGAAGCATAAATTCATGATCGTCAAATAATAGACACTTACGCACTTGTGAGAAAGCAAATTAAGAGAAAATACATCTTTTTTTTTTTTTTTATATGGCAATTTAATTTAATATTGATAACCTACTGAAATGTTATAAAATATTGTTTTGAAGATTGAATAAATAATAACAGGGAATTTAAATTAATACCATAAACAAATATTTGGTTTTAACAAATATAACATTAAATATAACATTTGTTTCATCATAACGATACTATTAACGCCCAACAGTCCAGAGGTCGCTGGTGTGGAGGCGCTTTAAGCGTCTGCGGGTTGTACTCGACCCTAGCCACGAAGCCAATGGGTTAACATGGTTATGTAACCGGTCATTGTAACGACTTGTATGCCGGTTTATTTGACTAAGAACTGTCGGTACACAGAAGTCGTTGTGCAGCGTCATATTGCTCACATAGAATGGAGCACCAGAGATGTCTCTTAGGACCTCGTTCTGCTCGACTTGAATTTGATTAACCCACGATTTTGCCGCTGTGCCCCAAAATGGAATCCCATATGTCCATGTGGGCGCGATGATGCTCCTATAGACCAGCAGCTTGTTGTTCAAGCTGAGTTTGCTCGATGGCTTCAGCAACCAGTTGACTTTCGCCCTTTTGGATCTACACACTGCTGCCGTGATCTGTAAGTTTCCTGTCCAGATACATACCCAGGTAGCGAACATGGTTCCCCTGATGTATGATCGTGTTATTAAGTCGGACGCTTGGACAGTTACCACTCCGCGCAAACGTACAGTGCTGAGACTTGTTCTCATTGATGCAGATGTTCCACCGGTTGGCCCATGTACTAAAACCATTCAAGAACCTTTGCGTAACCGCTGCTGCTCTCCAAGCAAGAAAATACATAAATTTTGTATTTGAATTGTAAATGTAAACTGCAGACGTGCATCATGCATTGTTTTTTTCTCCCAGGAACTGATGAATTGCAATCTGTCAAGTCTAGACCGCAATTTCAGCAGAACATGAAGCTAAAAAAAAATTCATGCGGACGGAATTTAAGGATTTATGTATTATATGTTGATATTCGACCTCAAAACATGTATAATTGTGGCCAAAAAAAAAGTACTTTGAAATTCATTACTCCTGTAAGTCTATTTAATTGAACGATATTTGCTTATCCACCATCCCGTAAAGAATATATAACATGTTTATCGTTCTAACCATTTCACACGATATCACCTGGCGTGAAACTGAAGACAATCAGAATAGCACATTGAATTTTGAATTGAAATTGGAATCAACCTGTTAAGTTGCGTCTGTCGCCAAACGCTCCGAGCTGCACACGAAAGACACGCGAGCCTCGCAATTGTTTGCATTTGCCTCGTGTTATTTTTTCGTTACGGCATTACAATTATTTTTATACATATATCGTAAGAATGGGAGGTGGTTGGTGGGCGGGTAGGCTTGGTTGGTTTGCACTTGTAGTTATTTGGGTTGGCCGCCTGCTTCGAGCAGTACACAGCGGTCGACATCGTCGCAAGGCAAAGAAGAAAAGAATTTAATTAAAATCTGAAATTACTGCCAACGGCGAGCAAACCGACGTTTGCAGGGCTCGCAATTTTAGATGCGCAGCTTTGCAGGTTATTAAATGCATATTGCGGGTTTATTTAAGTCACAATTGCTGAGCAATGTGGCACGCCCAGATGTTCTCGAATGCACACGGAGCAAACCCGAAAGGCTGAAAACAGAGGCGAAAACTGTGATCTCACGTCATGAATACATTTACTTTAAATAGTTAAATATAACTGTTGACCAACATAATATAATTATTTATCCCCCCCCCCCCCCCTCCCGTTTATATATACATATAAATATATGCACAGATAAAGTGAAAGCCGCTTTGTTGCAGTCCAATTTAAATTAATGTCAATTTATCCATTTCGCTCAACGAAAAGTGCGAGGCAAGAGTAAAATATTACTCATCCGTTGCTCTTATCAATTTTAATAAAATGCAACATAAGAGAGACACATCTGTTCCTTTAATTTATTGTGTGTGTGTGTGTGTGTTTGTATGGGTGGGTGTGCTAGAGTGTGACGTAGATTGAATTACAGCAAAATATAAGCATAGCCACAAGGGCGGCATGTCATTTAAGCCTCATCCTTCAATCCGGCATGGTATTACCCATTTATCATTTAAGATGAAATGATAAGCAACTTCACTTCCATCTCATAAATGTTTAAATTAATATCAAATTGAGTTGGTTTTAATTTAATTTATTTATATTTTGTGTGTACAAATTATGTTAAAATGTTATTTAATTAGGTAACATTATTTTACATAATAATCATATATTATTTCAAATTCCAATATTAAAGTGGCCAATTGAAATATATTTCTTCTTCCTTCTTAAAGTTGAATGTTTAAATAATAAATTATACATCATAATCAATCAAAAATGATTGCCATGCTCTCTTTGGTTTGATTTTAAAAATGAATAAAATGAGACTTTCTCTTGGCGACCAGAAACACAGCCAGACTAGAAACTAAAATCTACTGTTAAACATTTGCAAATATTTGAAGTTGTTCAATGGTGTACTTGAATTGACTTTAATTAAAGTTTAATGTAAGTTTAAAAACTTGAGAATACATTTGTGTTGTTACATCTGTTGTTATTATTGTCGCTTTTGTGCCGCTAATAAGGTTAGTGTTAATGTTAAGGACAGTTGTGACAGGCCAGTTAAACATACGCTACTTGGCTTTTAGCGTGGTTACACACACACGTACACATTGATAGCTAAAAGCAATTAAACATTTAATTAAAAAATTAAAATACATTGGTGGGTGTTGCGCTTATTTGGCAAAACATTGTTTGGGCGTCAACACGTACTTCGCTTTAGACAAACTACAGGCAGAAACACACACACACACACGCACACAAATGCAGATGCATATGTAGCTGTGCTAATATTTGTATATTTAGACGTGGCAGCTTGTCGCAATGTACATGATAAATTCATTAAAAAGGTACAGAAAATGTTGCAAATGGTTGGCTGCTAGTTGTAAGTAGTTCTCCATTGTCGAGAATCTATTTGTGGTTGCTGTTGTTTTTGTTGCACTTGATTAAATTTAATTGCTAAGTAACATGCACACGAAATGAGTAGGGGCAAAAAAATAGTAATAAAATTAAAATTCTCGGCGTGGGCTCATTTGTCATTAAATAAATTTGTATTTTGGCATGCATTTGTAGGATTCAACAATTTTAGAATTCTTTTTGTTGCGGCGTTTGGATAACTAATTATTTCCCTCTTGTTTTCGAGAGGATCTCCAATTTGGTCAATTTTAATTTAAATGTTAGTTTCGTGACTCTCTAAATACTGAAAACTTAATAAACATATATATATATATATGTATATATATATATGTATATGTGTGTGTTTATGCTGGCACATTTTCAAATATGTACATTTAAGTGTCCGTGGCTTAGCAATACAAATATTGATAATCGAAACCCCAAATAGAAAATGTGTGCTGTTCAATATTGGCCCCGTTATCGTTTGGCGTTTATTTTGTTCAATTAAATATATCTATTCATGTTGGGTCTGAACAGCGTAATTTATCTATCGCACTGCATTTTGATCATCAGTATTTAGATGCTGCTTAAACAGCAAAATGAAAAATACATTTTTGGCAGCATTTGCTTGAATATAATTTCCCAGCAAAAATTGAACTGCCAAATTTTCAACGAATATTTCATTGAATTTCAGTATTGTTCGCTTATTAAGATTATAAAGCTTTAAAGTTTCAAATCAACAAACTTGAATAGATAACTTGCCCCCGAAACAATAAACATTTGACATTTTATGCTGATATGCAATAATCAGAGATATATGTTTCATGATTATGAGAATTTAATGAGCGAATGAGAATTAAAATAAACTGTTGTTCACAGCAGGACCAAGATCAACCCAGGTTCTGCATTCCAGGCAGAATAACTATATAAATAAATAGGTATATTAAAGAAGCAAACAATGTTTAAGAGCTAAGAAAATAACTCGGGATTGAATTTGGCAAATTTGGCTCAATTTGAACTGTTATTAGACCTAGTTTCTGCAATGCTTTCCAATATGCTGCTCAAGTGCTCGAGTCTAAGTCAATACATATGTTCTTCCAAATGCGCCGCACTTAAGCGCAAACATAAATTCTTCAAGGTTTTAAACAAATCTTGGCTTAGGTCAACTCGATTTACAATGGAAGCGCCCATAAATTCAGGGCTTTGCACACTACCCGAAAGCACTCAAGGCAAACAAACATTTGAATAACTGGCGACTTAAGTGTGTGCTCCCGCTCGAAAGTGTGTCCAGCATTTATGAGTGCAATGTGGAAGATTGGCGTGATTTGTAGCAATTTCCTCATAATTTTATATTCCCATCTAACGCGATAGAGTGGCTAAAAATATTGTTGGCTGAACACAACAGGCCATTACTGTAAATATTTCATTAAGTTTTAAGTGCCTACACAGAGCAGCAACAGCTCAACAATAAAAATGGCAAGCCAGAGAGAGGAGGAGAGCCGATTTCACGACATTACTCATACGCAGCGTGAAATCATTAAGGGGAACGCTGCTTGAGCCTTGGCTTGGCTGTTGTGTCAATAGCTTTAATTGCCGGTTTGTGCACTGCCATCAATGCCTCTGAGCCATAAGTCCTTGTGCATTCGTCTTTTTCCACAATATAAATTAATTTATACGGCCGCAGCACCCCTGCGGATGTTGAGTGTTTTTATTGGCTGCTCGAGCTTTTAGCATAATTGAGTCCACGGATTTTATATTATTGACAATTAGAAGTGTCAATAAATCTCAGGGCCTGTTATTTATTTTTTTATTCTGTTATTTTTTGGCAGCGCAAATGTGACCGCAATGACTTGTTAATTTGACTGGCTCAATTTGACGTTGATTTTTATTGACATCGTTTTTTTTTTTGTTTCCTTTGTGGCATGATTGTGCTTTGTTCATTTGAAAAGCGGTTTTTTGTTGTTGGAACGACTGCTTTAATCGAGGAGTCCACAATGCTCTAAGCATGACTTCAATTTCCGCACATCCCTGAGTACCCTCACAGGCATGATAAACATTTCTGTGGCTGCTGTTGTTCTTTTGTTTTTCGTTCGTTGTTGCAACATTTTTTAATTAAAATTTGTTTGTTTATTTGGAAGTGAAGCAATGCCGGTTCAACGACAGGTTGCTCACACGTGCGGCAAAATGCCACAAAAGATTTTAGTGACAAATAACTCATTAATTAATTTCGTCTTTGGACTAAGCTTCAAATGGGTCTGCGCTGAAATCGCTTGACAGTTGCGGCTCTGAGAATGCCCGAGGCCGTTCCAAAAATCCTTTCGCATATGCGGTCCACACCGATACATTCTTTTCACAAGATTAATGTTGGCTTCAACGCAATTTGCAATGTAAACAAAGTGTCGTAAAAGCGTTTCCAAACACTTCCTTTGACTTTGGCTTGATCTGAAGTCGCTGTGTGCCAAGTCAAGCTAATCACCCGGCCCCAAAGTTGCAGCCATTGATCAACGTCAAATGTTCTCTCTGTTTATTTGACTCTGATTTTGCTTTCAGTAACAATTTTGTTACTTATTGAAATTTTCAATGGGAAAACATAATTCACAACAGGTAATAGTTTCATGTCTGATATTCCTTCAAGTATTATTATTAAAGAAGCAACAAGAGCATTAGGAAGAAGAGTTCAACAGACAGCTAGGGAAACATTCGTGCGCATCTCATCAAGTTTCTTTTGATTTTTGTGGCACACACTTCAATATGCTCTTGTGGCAGCGCATACAAAATGTTGTGCCCAAAAAAAAAATAAGTAAAAAAAGCAAACGAATGACGAATGAATAAACGCATGACGGGACTGACACACTACAGTTCAAACCCCCCTCCCTCTCTCTCCCTATCTCTCTTCCTCTCTCTATTTCTCGAAGAACCCGTCTCCGTTCCGCTTCATTTATATCCTGTTCCCTGTTGTATGAATTTATGCATTTGCCTTACTCGTGGTCTGTCTGTTTGTCTGTCTGTATGCCAGTCTGTGTGTCTGTCGGTCTGTTTGACTAACTGTCGTTCCGGTTCCCCGTCATGTGTGACTGACATGAATGACAAGAAAATCGTTACGCGCACACGCTGACATTAATTGAAGCTGATACATAAAGAGTAATACATAATAATAATAAAGGCAACGCTGCCACAACCATAACAGAATGTGTGCCACACATACACACACACACAATCACTCACACACACACACTGCGACAGAGAAATACCCAGTGGATGAACGGGCGGCATTCAGCTTTGCTTAAAATTGAAGTGAAAATATTTGCACAAAAACCAAACGAATCCATCCAAACATTGCGAACATGATTGCAATGTGCATCTTTGTTCGTTGCGGCATGTTTGAGATGAAGCTGAAGATGCAATCGAAGGTGACACAACACCTATTCAATTCACATCGGTTCGCATTCAACAGTTATAGCAATACCAAAGATGAAACATCAAATTCGGAATGCAGATAAAAAAAGCTTTTCTATTGTCTGCAAACAGGTTCAAATTAAATTGGTTTTTTACTACTTTTATTCACAATTTAAAGTGTGAGCCCTTCTGAGTAAAAGGAAATATAATTCCCAAGAAAAATATAAAATATAATATATGGACTGCTCAATGTGCACTTAAAAAGAAAAATATATTTGTAAATATACAAAATGAATGCCCAAAGTAATGAAAAAATAAAACCGAAATAAACCCATCGACAATTTCAGGGCCATTTAGGGTAAGTAATTACTGCTTGAAATTAAAACTGGTGCAGCCCACACGCAAGCTCACAGTCACACACACAAACACACACACATACATACACACACACACACACAAAACAGGTACGAAAGCGAATGTCAAATGGCTTTTAAGCCCTGCCCCGTGTCAAAGAAGCATAAGCGAGGCATATAAGTAGAAGCACCTACAAGAAATATACTTTCTAATTAGAACAAAGCGTAATCAAATTGAAAAAGCAAAGCCTTTTTTATTCACGGTTTGTCAGCTTGATTAATACTGCATTTGAAAGTATGTAATTATTGAGTTAATCGAATTGTTAGCCTACAAAATCAGGGATTCAGTCTTAAATATATTATACGAAAATCAAGATAAATAAAAGAATGTCTTATAGATTGGATAGAACATATTATGCATTGTGTTGCAGTTCGCTTTTGTTGCCGTTGTGTGCGAGAGTATCTTGAAGTCGGTTCCCGGTCCATGCAGTCTTTCTCTTGAGCGCCTTTCGCATCACATAAAATCAATATACGCTTTTTTTGATACATGTATTCCCGATTGGTAGTCGAAGTAAAAAGTAACAAAAAAAAAGCAACCAAACAAAAAAAGGCGCACACACATACAAGAGGAGGACGGAAAGCCTAACGAAATTAAAAATTCAATATCCTGTATAAACAATATTATATATAAGTATTTACTGTGCAAGTAATTGTTACATTTCATATCTCGGTGATGGCCGCCGCATAATATTTTGTCCACGCAACTGCCGCAGCTGTGTCCTGCTTAACAATATATACATACATACAAACTGACATACTTATTTTTACTCGAGTATTTTACACTTTTGTATGCCTACTTAACTTTTTCTTTATTCATGGCAATGACTTCAACCGCCCCCTGCCCCTGCCCCAGCAACCTGCCCCACACCAGCCTACGCACAAACAGTGGCACATTTTTTATGTTTATTGTTTGTGATTTTCGCCACTTGGCCAGCAGCACAGCAGTCACATCTGCAGCCTACCCAATTGCACTTGAAATTAATTTTTAACTTCCGCAAATATTTTGTTCAGGCTGTTATCAAGTCTTCCCCATCACCCCACCTAGCCCTGCTGCTTGATCGACCATTTGCGAGCAAAACTTCATTCATTTTTTTGTTCCACGGTCTTAATGAGGGGCATGCATCAAATGTAGCAGCCGGCATCATAAAAATGAGCTACCATCCGAGCGGGCAACTAAAATAAATAATTAATTATGATAAGTCATGTTCAGATCTGGGTACGGCCATTAAATGTCATTTTTTATGGAGAAATAAACAGCTTCGATATTAACACGGGCAAATTCGGTGAATTACAATTTCCTTAACGAGGGATAAAAACATCATATCACAAATAAGTCAACATAATTAAACATAATAAATATTAAAAAAAAAGTAATATTATCAGTTTGCTATTCGACTGGCAGATACCCTGTAGTTTATTCCGCAACAAAGCGCGCTGAATGTTCAAATCATTTCACAGCAACAATATGCAAAATTGAGGAATAAATTGTTAGAAGAATTTTTATATTAGTAGCTTGAAGATTCCAATTAAAGCACTATAAGCTTGCTATGTTTTTTTCTGATTTTATTTTATTTTTTGTTGTTTTTTTTTGTTGCGTAAATTGCAATTTTTGTTGTTGGTTCGTTTTCTGATTCCGCTTTCTGTTTTTGTTTTCGCCGAATTGTGAATTCGGCCACAGTCATGAAAGCTATTGGTGTTGTAGTTGTTGTTCCTTTTATTGCTGTAAAACTTGGCAATGCGTGAAAACTACCATACAACAAACTGACACGCCCACCCACACACAAACACACACAATTGCCCTTCCGCGTGAGCTGCCTTTCTATAAACCATGACAGAAAGGCACGAAAATTTTTAATCCTTTTGCCGGTGCAATAATATATTTGCCTGTGAGTGTGTGTTTGAGTGTGTGTGTATGTAGCCATTTTGTTGGGAATGTATAAATTAAACAGCAGGCACACACGCAAACACAGACACAACTCACATATGCATGTACCAAAAAAGTTTTTTGGCTAAATCCTTTATGAAAAGTTTGCCATTTATGGGTTTTTCGTGGCAAAGGCGAGCTAAGCGAGTGTGTGTGTGTGTGTGCGTGTGTGCATGTGTGGGTAACACTGTGTGTGAGTATAAGTTCTGGTTGTGTAGCAAAGGGTTAGTTGTGAGTTTCGTTGCGGTCGCTTATTGTTGAACCTAATTAAGTCATTATCAATTATAAGAGTGCGGAAGAAGGAATTATGATGTCCTCTGTGAATTATCTCGGTGAGGCCATTTTGCGTACACAGCTCGTCCTTTTGGCAGGTGAATTAATCAATTAGTGACCTTCACTAATACGTAGCATACTTTTTGGCGCCTGGCAAAAGGTTAAAATGCCAAACATCATCATCCACATTGCTCGAGCTCGCCTTGAGAATGAGAACAGCAGCAGCAGCAGCTCGACGACCAATTGTGTGTGCGTGCTGTGCTCTTCGAAAAGCTCTTTTCGACAAAACCCACACACACGCATTGGAAGTTCGAAAGTGCTCAACAAAAGAGAAAACGTAACTGAAGCTAAGAGAGAGCGAGAGCGCGACAGAGAGAGAGAGAGAGAGTTTCCAGCTAATTGCTCTTTGCTCTACCGAGGGCACACAGGCCACGCTCTCGTTTTACAAACGTCAGAATTAGAAATTATAATTGGCGCTGATTATTCAAAACGTGAGAGTATACATGACCTACACCCATACAGGCACCTATAGCAACCCACACACACACCACATACACACTCACCACACACACGCAGAGTTGAGCTTTACACACTTGAATCGCATTGAATTTGAAATTTCTTTGTGCCTTCCGTTTTGCGTGCCGAGTTGAGTTTTGGCATCGCATCTTTTTTTCCGCTGACATTGTTCGACTGCACTTGACAACCAACATAATTCAACATTTAACCTTGCCTGTGTTACCTGTCTTTCATATTGTTGCCACAGATATATGCGCTGCTTTAAATGTGTCCATTTTCATCCTCATCCGACGCAGTCTGTTTCTACAATATGCTGGCCCCTTTATATCTCAATTCTGCATCAAAACTTAAAAATATATCTTCCCTTGAAATTTCGAAAAAAAAACGCCTTTTAAACCTTATATTATCTGATTTCCGAATTATTATAAACGCTGTTCAGGCAAGTAAACACTTTTGAAGTGATTTTCATTTCCACTTTCACATTTTGTTGGCCGCTGAACCAAGTAGGGTTGTTAGGTGTTCTGAACGTGGATTACTCTATAAGGATTCCACATGAAATTATTTGTAATAAAAGTTGAATTTCGACAGTTGTGGGAATCATATAAGCATCAATCAATCAATTTAAAGATTCCGTGGGTCCTATAATCAGTGTGTATTTCAGTATAGGCTTCTGTGGACAGTTCCGAACATACGTTTTTCTTTAAATAATAATCGCTAGAAATTTTAATTCCTTTCGCAAGATTCTTTCAAGCCTTCTATACAAATGGTTCAAAGGTAAGTATGTAACAGATTACGGCTCTGAAGCAGAATCAGTGAGTTTTAAAATTGTAGTCGTTATACAAGATATTTAATTTTACTGAAACGAAAATATTGGTCGTTATAAGGTTTGGTAAATAGTTTTTCACAATTTTTGCATGTGCAAATGAAGCCCTGGGAGACTCATCAATTATTGTGCTAAATATAAGACCAAAACTGAAGCACAAATTATTGTTAAGCCAATTATGTGCAATATTAATACTTATTCATATTCTGCTATACACATTATAAATTTCTCGTACAAGTATGAGATATTTAAATCCAACTTGTTATCATTACTTGGACTAGTTCAGAGCTATCTTGAATTATAACTGAAATGGCGGTGACAATATAGGCGCTGACAAACTTGCCAAAGTTCGTTAAACTTGATTCCCAACTGGCTTTGTTAGCTTGGCTGAGTAATGTCTCATTTTAATATCTCACACTCACAGCCGACATACATAACAGAACAGAAACGGCCTCTTTTACTCTAGTTCATCTAATGGAAAATCTCTGAGGCTTTGTTTGCCACCTCCTCGGTACCCATAATCAAAACTTTTTAAGCTATTCTCATTAAAGTTTCAGAGTGGGAAAAGCACATGTATTTAATCATGCATGGATAAACGAGAATTCGTATTCCCTGGCCAATATACCAGCTCATAATATGTTAACCACACAACCTTGAGATACTCCCACACTCATGTCGAAACTTAACCCCCTCCACACCATGCATGATGCCACTAAAACTCTCAAGTGAAACTTGAAAAGTTGTATGTTTTTTAGTGTCGATGGAATGCCACACCACCCAGCAAGTGAGCCACTGAGCCACTCAACCACACTCAACTAAACAACCACATCGCACTATTCTGTTGCGTAAAACTCATTAGGCCACGGTAAGCATGAAAATTCTCGACATATTTCCAGCTGCTGCGGACTGCTGTTCGTTCACATGTGCCAGCAAAAATGAAGTTTCGACCGCAAATGCTACGATGGCATGCAAATTATGCGTAGTTAATATGCCACGTCCTCCCGTTAGCCCATATCCAGCTGTTGCTGCATGTGTTGGTTAATTTTCGTCTTTAAGATACTCAATGCTGTGGTCTGCATCGGCAGCCAGCCCCTTTGAGCACCAGTGCGAAAGGATTGTAAAAGCGTTTCCTGTGGCTGCACCGCAATAACCGCAAAATGCCTTTTGCCAGTGCATCTGGCATGAACCACGGGGCTGCCTGTTAGCCTGTTGGCTGCCACTGAAAAACATTTACCCACAGATACAAGATACATTTGCACACGGCCAATTGGCATATGTGTACATATTTGTAGATCGATGGCATTTCACCGGTCAATGATTAAGGTCAAGCAATGTTTTTTTTTCATAGCAAATGCTAGAGTACTTTAGATTAGAATTTTTTAATTATTATTTTTGTGACTGTTGCTGGTTGGCTTATATTATTATTATGAGCAGTAAGCTCATCCAGCAGTCCTTTGACGTCGAATGTGTGTGGCATTTGTACCACAATTCACACTCGTATTTTGAGTCTTGGAAACTTAAGGCCTCTGGAGTATACTTAAATAACTGAGAGGATTCGGGCGCTTCGCCAGTGGTTGAAAGGGCAGAGCCATAGCAAGAAAAGAGAATTGCTTAGCCAGTTATGATAATAACTTTAAGATTTGCTTAAACATCTGCTTCGCTCAAATTGCATTTGAAACTCAAGCAGACGAGGTCATTTTTTTTTTTGCGCTTTGCTATCCTCAGTGTACAAAACAGGGCTGAACTAGTTGAGTTTCCTTGGTGCGGACATTCTCCTACAGCGAATACCAATCGAATGGAGATGTGTTGAAAGTACTCATTTGAATGTCGTTGGGCACCACTTTGAGTGGCTTGTCGTTCGCATCGCACTGAAGCAAGATATTCGGCATTATTCACATCGCAGGCTCGCGCAGCAGTTCAGCAGGATCAGCGCCAGAGAGATACTCATGAAGATCCATTCATTAACAAATTGTTATCAAATGTTTAAAATAACTGCCATAAATTCTACGCAAATAGTCAGCATGATTTGATAGTTCATTGCACTCTAATTTCTATATATAAGAAGTTGACCTTCAGTTACAAAGACTAACCAAGTACAGATTCAGCAACTTGGCTTGGCGAATTATTCAATTTAGAGAAAAGAAGTTAACCGAACTTGCTGAGAGATGAAGAGGAATCCTGATTCTAGATTTCCATTTACTTATTTTCAGTTTGATATCTTAATAAAGTTTTAAATTTTTAAATTATGTCATATGCTTTTATTATTTATTTTATTTTCTTAAAAATATACAGATAATAATAAAATTTAAAATGGAGATAGTTGCAAGTGTTTGTTAAGTATTGTTAATTGTTTTGGAAAGCAAAATAATTTAAAAGCATTTGCTTACAAATATCACAAGTCAGGTCAGCACTAGGTAACATTTCGGAATCAAATTAATTTAAGTGGCAAAGGCAAAACTCAAATTATATTTAGCGAAAGAACTCGCTGCTTGCATGTGTGTGGGTGTGTGTGTGTGAGGGAGTATACATACATATGTGCGTGTGTGAATGTGGGAGTGTGAGCGTTTTCGTCGCGTGTGCACATATTGAATTACATGGGAGAGGGGAGCAGTATTGACGTGGTTGAGTTATACGCATGCTTAAGCGCCTCAAGCCCTGTATTAGTCCTAGCTATCAGTTACTTCAACCCAATTCTTGCCAAGCTGCGATTGCAAAACGTTTTGCCAATAAACTTCACACAAAATCAAATTAAATTTGTCAAACGTAAAACAACTTGATATGTTCCTTCCCCTCTCTCTCTCTCTTCTCTCTCTCTCTCTCTGTCTTTCTCTATCTCTTAGAGGCTGTGCACCCTTTGGCTGCCCTTGGAGTTGCCCTGAGTGGGTTGGCAGCTCAGCAATTATTGACTGCTGTGAGGTGGGTCTCTGTGCGTGCGTCTGCCCAATAACAATGAAAATAGATGGACCATTGAGGACATGGCAGGACATGACAGGAACAAAGGGAACCGAGGGGAGAGCGTTGAAAACAATCGGATTAAAGCTCTGTCCTTACTATGGAAGCGAGTGTGGCATGTTTTAAATGTTTATTGTTTTAATTTACAATAAAAAAATATTACAATGTGCCGTTTTGATTATCATTTTTCTGCTTTATGTCAGCCAGATACTCAAATTGAGTTCCACAATGTAGATTGAGTTTTCCAAAAACACTATTTGTAAAAATCGATTGTTCCGCTTACATTCGATATGAAACAGTCGTGAATGCAATTCAAATTTGTTGAGAACAGCATTTAAGTGGTTGAGAATACCAATTGACTTCATTGCCAAAAGAATTAGAAGATTGGCCAGCAGAGGCTTAAGTCCGTATATAGTTAAAATTCAACTTAAATTACACATATTATTTACAGTCTCTTCGTAGGTCTTAAGTAAGAGCTGAGATTAAATTATTTAATATGATTGATTCTTTTCGATTTATTTATTCGGCAAACACGCAAAGGTTTGACACTAGGAGTACATCACAAACAACTTTTGAATATGTGAAACATTTTAATTCTTTAAACATTATAAATATTCTACGCAATATGTATACAACTTTTGCACAAGCATTGCATATTTATTGGGAACAATTTTGCACTCTGATGGTTCAATTCAAACTCATGTTTATATATTTATTTATTCCGTGCGCTCTATATTGAGCGAACAATTTTATAAAATTGGGATTACCCAGTGACATGTTGTGCCAACTGTTTTATTCGACACAATCAAAAGAGGTCAAAGAGGTATCGACCTCAAGTACCAAATGTATATATACTTGCATATATATTAATTTTATATACATATATATATATATATATGATGTCGAATTTAATTCGAATGTACATAAATTAAAAATGTGGGAAAAGCGAGCTTGTCGACAATGATGGTAAAATGATGCTCCACATGGCGTGTGCTTGATTTGAATTACCGCTCATCGAAAAACGTTAAAATGTATTTTTGTCACAAAACACGAGCCATCGGACGCACGGGGAATAAGTGGATATAAATCAAGCAAAGGAAAAAAATAAGATGCCTTGATTGGCTTCATTAACTGATGCGCCACAATTGAACTTTTTATGTGGCATGAGCCAATAAAAGTCATAAGCTTAAAATTCTTTACGGACTTGCTGCCGATAGATAACGGCTACAAAATGTGCAGACGAGCATCACAAATAAAACTCAACAATCGTTTGCTTATTGTTTATTTATTTTTAGCAATTTCTGCCCCCACTCGAGTACTGGCGGTTATGTGCGGATGCTACTCACTCCCTAACAACAAATTAAACATTTGTCATTTCAAGCAATTTTTGGATCTTTTGTGCCCTTGTGACTCTGAACAAAATAAATATTTATCCGGCACTGATGGCATATAAAGCAAACCCAGTCAAATTCTATAAAAAAAAAACAGTAAACTTATTTATTTTTCAATTAAAGACATTTCAGATGTTGCTTGCTCTTGCTTATGGTCTTGCTTGCCACAACTACATGTGTAAACACGATTTCTCCAGAAATACATTTCAAATTATACACAAATGTTACCGTATTTATTTTTAAATTAAGGACATATTTTTCTGTTCCTCTATTTTATTTTGCTGGTCGACCCACGCCCGAAATTATAAATTAAATAAATAGAAAAAATACTTTACTTACCTTTCAAAATTAAGGACATGTTATGTTTGTTCCTCTATTGTATCTTGCTGGTCGACTTAATTGCTGCGTGTTTTCAAGACCCACTCCCGGATATAACAAAAACATCAGAAACAACATCAAATATAACGGACAACAGCTGCTGATGGCGAGCAATGATGACTGACCAGTCAGGAGACCTCAAAAAGTCGCCTATTAAGCGCGACAATGGCGCCGAGCGGATGTAAAAATTATGTTGAAAGTTGCTTATTGTATGCGGGAGTGTCTCTATGTGTGTGTGTGTGTGTGTGTGTGCTTGTATTGGACTGAATGTGTTTGTGGTGTGTCAGAGTTATGTTCACGCGGTGCGGAGCTTTGTTTTGGTCGCTCGCCGGTGGTTTGTGGTTCATAAAAAGTCAATAAACCGAGTTTATTGTTGAGCATGTCAACATAATTTCTGTTGAAAAGTCATTAAATCAGCCAGCAGCACTGTACGTATAAAAAATAAAGAACCGCAACATTACGATTAAAACGCATAAGACTAGCTGCGAAACAGTGAAACTGTTAGCTGTTAGTCTGCGCTAATCGATGGTGCTCGCTGAACGACATTAAACCGCTCACCCACTGAAAGTTGTCTGTCTCTTAATTGCTCTGCGCAAAGCAGGACTCTGAAATCTTGATCCTGGCGCCGCGATTCGTCTAACTAATAACCATAAATGGAAAACGAAATGGTGAAGAACGCGCCAATTTCATTTGACAGATGAAGATGATTGATTGGTTTCGTTGATTGCTTTATAAGCGAACGCCTACTTCTGGTTACTGACTATCATCGATAATACATCTGATTTAATCGAACAAGTTTCATATATACATCGTAATACATCTGATTTAATCGAACATGTTTCATATATATTCAACTATTTAAACAACACGTCATGCCGAATATAACAAATACTGGAGTTGATACACGACATATATATATGTATTTTTAACGGCAGTTTGCTTTATCATTTTATATATTGTAATTCTATTTTATTGTAAATTATATTTTTACGTTATAAAAACTACATTTCTACAATTCAGTTTTTAACAAATCAAAAAAAAATCCGAGTTAATCATATATTTTTTTTTAATGGTTGATGTCAACGCCTATCTCTATCAACAATTTAATACTTATCTCTCTGCCGATTGGTTTTATGGCAGCTATATAAAATACAGATACTACTGTTCTAGTGATGTTGATCAGGAACATATTTACTTTATGGGGTTGGGGAAAATTAGAAAACAAAATTAAAATAATAACATCTTACAAGTGTTTGCCTCAAGTGAACATATTTAATTGTTTTCAATTGTGCTTTCCTAATCCAAAAAACTGTTCTCTTTTTATTATCACACATCAGACAGATCTAATGCATATGTAATTGGCATAATCCCAGCACGTATTCAATTGCTTAGTTGTTGGTCCAAATCGACTCAAAACGATTGCCAACTTTTCTTTGCAAATTAATTTCAATGCAATGCCAAATTGCAAACCTCGATTTGCTTGGCTCGTAAATCGCTTAGTGAGTTGAGGGATGCAAAGTGAGCTAATACGACTGCAAGTTGCGTAGATCTGCCAAAAAGACAAAGACTTTTACACATTTCGAGTTTTAGAAGACAATTTAAAAGTGAAATAAATCGCTTTGAGCTGCACAAAACTATAAAGTGCAGCCGAAGGCGGCATAAGAAATGCTTCGACCTTACTTTTGTCTTCAGTTTCACGCACTTGATGTATAGTGTAAATTGCAGCGCAGTGTTTTCACGTTTATCTGACAAATGGCGGGTCATTTTTAAAACACAGCCAGCTGCACAACCAAATTGCGAACTAAGGCTCAACATTGAGGCCATTACCAATTGTGAATAGCATTGTGCACACCTGCGAGTTGCGAGTCAGGGAGTCCAACCAGAACCAAAATGTTGGTCAAGCCACGAAAACTGAAATCTGAAAGCTGAACCTGTACAAAAACATATAATGCTGCAAATGCGTTGAATATTTTAGCACTGTTGCAGCTGGTTAGGCATGACTGCAACACAAACGAGAGCCAAACAGCGAGCAGTTAGCAGTTACCAGTTAGTAGTTAGCAGACATGGCCTAAGCCGAGCTCTTCACTCTCCCACTCCTCGCCGCCTCACCATGCAAATATTTATGCATAAAGTTGGCTCCGTGCTCATTTTTTGCTGTCTGGTTTGGCGGCTGTGCAGCCAAGTGAAGTTTTGCCAGCGCTCGTCGATCCAAGCACCCTCGGGCACAGACTGCCTTCGCTGCCTGCTGCTGCTGGAACTTGTGCTGGTGCTAGTGCTGGTGCTGTTGTCATGGAACAAGTAGTAGATGCCGCTTGAGCCTCCTTGTGAAACCATGTTGTGGCTTTGCCATTGTTTGCCAGCTGACAACAGTCGGCAAAAGTTTATGCCGAGAGGCGCTCACTTTGGCCCTGGCTTCCATATAAATCATACACCACGCTGTCACTATCTGAGCCCCTCTCACCCGTCTCCCTCGCCCTCTTTCTCCCCCAGACTCTGTCTAGCATTTGGTTAGCATGCCGCAGCCAGCTGCAGCAGCTGCAGCCTAGAAAAGCATCCACTGCATTTGGAGCACAATTGGACTGTGTCAGCCCTTTAAGCCAGGCCAACAACAAAGCGCAATGCATGCAAATGTAAAACT
The DNA here is from genome assembly GCA_035043575.1 of Drosophila seclusa. Lineage (NCBI taxonomy): Eukaryota > Metazoa > Arthropoda > Insecta > Diptera > Drosophilidae > Drosophila > Drosophila seclusa. The sequence goes on along the minus strand of JAWNMX010000457.1, from coordinate 426,105 downwards.
GATTTGTTGTGACGAGCACTGAGATTTGTACTATCTATGAGTTCAGCAATCCATGCCGAGCACTTCATCAACCGCCAATGACTCTGTCCATGCCTCTGCCAGTATCTCAGATCCTTACTATCTACTACTTCCCTTGCAGAATATTGTCAATTTGTTGTGACTGTCCAACCCACTCGACATAAACATAGAGGCAGTTATATCAAGGAAGCATGTTATGCCAAAATCTTTTTTCAGACAGGCAAAAAGCTAACTAGAGTGTACTCTCTCCTCCCACATTCACCAAGCTAAGGGTAACTAAGGCTCCTTGAGGTGTTTTACATATTTGGCATTCGCCAGTCTGGCATTATGTGTATGTCTGTCTGATACTCTGATGTGTTTTAATTCCACTATTGTGAGTACAAGTTGCATTCGCCTTTCGAGTTTGTTGTTTAAATTACAACTGTTCAGTTAGCTAGGGTAGAGAAAACAATTAATTAAACCGTAGATTTGCATGCGAATTAACCATTGCACATAAATACTTTTACATATAAAAAAAAAATATATATATATATATATATATATATATATATGTATATATTTGTATTGTTAACTGCATATCTTTGAATTCAATATTAATAGGCTTACCACAATGGATTTATGTTCAATTCAATTAGAGATAAATGATGAAAGGAGCCAGCTAAAACCTTTGTAAATTAATATGGTGCTCACCAAACCAAAATCAACTAAATTATAGATATTTCTAAATTTTCACATTAATTTCCTGTCAAGCTTTTTGCAGGCCACTATTGTGGTGCTAAAAGTTATCGATAATGCCAAAAAGAAAAGGTTGCGAAATATTTCGCAATGGAATTTTGACGTCTGGTTGAGAGACCGCAAAACAAAAATCCCCAATATTAACTCACTGTTGGCTATGTGGATTCTTTTCGGCCATGTCAAAATAATGAATTTTGATATATTTTGAGGGCGGATATCGGCAAACCACCATAGAAAGGGCAAGTACATCGAACCGGAAATAGTAAATTATGAATGAAAAAATGAATGCGAATATATTAATTCAGTAGACATTTTCGTTTTTAAGTTCCAGAATCGAAATATATTGCAAATTTCGGTCGCGAGATTGTTCGTCGATCTGTGAAGTGGGCTTAAGATTGTAAGCCAACATCATTGACATTTACTTAACATATAATATCGATATCGATCGATATCATAGTGAAGCAGTAGAGCTGAATCGTTGTGAATAAATAAAGTGAGCAGATGTGTTTAGAAACGATTTATAATTTTGTTTTGACTGCGTCAATATTGACACCCGGTCTCTAACAAATTGAGCACAACATATTTAATGCAATGTAATAAACTAACAGTTCAGTAAATCAATTAGTTAAAATGCTTATGCAAATTATTTTCAACTACTTTGACTTCGAGACATAATTATATATGTAAATCTGTTTTACATTTGGTTTTTAACTTTTGAATCGAGAGGGTTAAGCGTCTGTTCCGTATTTGCTTGGGGCAGCACCCCAAATCAGACTTTTAGCGGATGTGTGTGCGCCCCATGTGCGGTTATCAGCTTGCTTGTGCATTGGCATTCATGCCACATGCCTTGCCTGGCAACTGAAGTCCACTTCGAGCATGGCGAGAGCTCGTTTTGCCGGCAACCAGCTGGTCTTTTTAGACTCGAACTTATCGGCTTCGTGTTCCATATTAGATGAGAACTGCATTTATTAAAAAGATGAAGCGAAATACTTGATAAACATGGCCAAAGAGCAACTAGTTTTGCAATGATTTGGCAATGCAAAATATATCGCAATATATTTGGAACTCAGCTCAGTTGCCACCAACGATTCATTTGAAGACGAACAAATCTCATTCTTCGCAAATTAGTTTTTACTCTGCAAATATTATTAACACAGCTAGCAGAGTTTTTCCTTTGACTTTAAATACTGTCAAACATGTTCCAATAAAAAGTTTTTTAATTCGAATACGCTAAGCAAATATAAAATTATTGTCGTAATTGGTGTCAGAGGATATTTGAGATATTGTCAGTATTTGCGTACTGTGGAAAAGTTCGACTTGAATTTGGAGAACGAAATTCAATCATCTTTTGAAGTTTATAGTTCTGCATTAGTTTGGCTGCTGCCATCCATTAAGAAGATCCGGCAATTTGAATACTCTTCGCAGGCTGCTCGTTATAAAAAACGTCGCTTCCATTGTCAGCAAATTACGCAGTCCAAATATTTGCTCAGGGCAAAGAGAAAAGTTTCCTGACCACGGACCGAGCAAGTTGACACTCGGCCAAAGCCAAGCCGAAACTGAGGCTAAAGCTGATGGCAAAGTCAAAGTGCAATGTGAAAACTTTGCATTGCAATTTGTGGCACATTTTCGAGAGCTTGGCGGGTTGGGCTCGTAAGTGCGCTGTTTAGTTTTGAGCAAAAATTTGCTTAAATAAATATTAAGCTGTTGGCAATACGGCCGTAGCGAGAATCTTGGCCATTGTGAAAGTCCCAATGATAAAGTTTTTCCATATTTTGATTGACTTGACAGTTTTACCCGATTTTCAAACAGCGAATTGCCAGACGACTCCACCACAGCCAGCCACAACCCCTCATCCGATCCCAATTCCAGCCCCAGGCATGCCAAAGAACTTTGGCGTGACCCAAAAGCAACAAGCGAGAAATGCTGATAAAAATATTTTACTTTGTCGTATAATAAAAATTTCATTACGATTTTTGCGGTGTGCGGTGACGTTTTTTGGTTAGTATTTTTCTTCTGCTTTGCCCTTAAGCAAAAATGTAAAATGTGCAATGCATAATAAGCTCGACGTCGCAGCAGAAATAAAACGAGAAGCGACATGGATGGAAAACATGGCGCAGCGGAAGCAAAACAAAAGCCCAGGATGAGACGGGCGAAATGAAATAGGAAAATGAAAAGGAAAAGAAAAGCAGACCAGAGTAGAACAGAGTAAAGTAGAGCTACAGCAAAAGCTGCAGGGAATTTGCATATTAGCTGGCTGCACGAAAGTGGGAGTAACTAGAAATGCGGCTCTGATATGAAAAATACAACTGGGTGGAAGTCAACTTGTCGTTAAAGCTGCGCAGGACGTCTCGATGGTCATTGATGGGCTGCGCTGGACGCGTTTTGGCCAGGGTCCTGGCTGGATTCCTGGCCAACGTTGCCTTTTTTCTGCCTGGCAGCGTTTCGTGTGGTAAAGTTTTCCCCGCTAGCTGCCTGCCAATTAGATGGAAATTTATGGCAATTCTTTTAATACGCTCGCAAAATTGTGCAATGTATGTGCCATTTCCATATTCTTATATATTTAGTTGGGAAAATGTACTTAAGCGAGACTTGGGATAAAAAACAATATGTAGACAACGGCAGTCGACAAAAAATAATAACAATTATCTCTGTGGTGTCAATTGTCAGTGGCAGCTAAAAGCAGGACAAGGGAAACAAAAGCTAAATTGTTAATAGTAAATTTTTTTAAATATTATAAATATAACTTTCAACAGAATGTTGAAAGAACATTCTTAGTTGTATGATTAACAGGTGCGAACTATGTGTATTACTATAGAGAAACTAATTTGTAAACTCGTTGATTGGGTATGTTTTGTAATAATGTTATTTATCGAGATACTAAACTTATTACAAACTGCATGTAATTACTGCCAACAGCATAAGGTGGCATCCATATCTCCGGCAATGAACTTGACATTCACTAGTCTGAATTTACTGCTTAGTGCTATCTCTAACTATCTCTCTATCCATCTTGTTGTAAACTGCATACATAATGGAGACATCGCATGAGGCATGACGCGTCTTTGTTGGGGATCTGGAGGTGTGCTCACCTCCACCATCCACCTTGCACCATCCAAATGCCACTTTGACAGTTGTGTTGCGCTTTGAGCATAATTTGTTTCCAATTGCGACGTCAGGCGCCGCCATTAGCCTGTCAAGTTGCACTGCACTGCTCCAAAATGTGTGCTATCATTTTTTTCTTCTTTTTCTTTTCTTTTTATTTCTTTCTTATATTTTGTTTTTTGCCCACTGCCAGCGTATAAGCAAATCAACACAACAACGCGGGCAAGGCGAGTAGAGAAATGTGCAATAGGAAGCAACAAATGAGACTTCAGCACAAATCGCAAATAAACTCGAGCAAAACACACACACCACACAGACACACCACACACACACATACACACACACACACATCATAGTCGTCGTCGTCCTCATTCATCATTATGCAAAACGTGCTCGCTGGCTGGTATCCTTTTAACTTCGCCTCACAGTCAACCTCAAGCCCAACCATATAGACTCCTCGTCTCCTGCGCTCATCCCTGGCGTTTCCCTTATCGTTGTTCCAACTATTTTGCTGGTGTAGCTGTTGCTGTTCCCATGCAGTAACCTGAATTGTCGCAACATTTGGTTTTTATTGTTGGTCCTGTTGGCCCTCGACTCTAGCCGCTACGTTTGCGGGCACTGCGGTTGCCAACTTTACGCCCAACATTATTTTACTTAGTTGATAAACTTTTATGCGAATCTGCCCCACCTTCCTGTTGCTGCACCAGATCCCCTACACGGTTGGGGCATGCAAGGCATATAGCTGTTCCATACCACTTCTGTATGTCTTGCAATTTGTCGCTTTGGCCGGCATTCCTTTCGATTTCGTTTATATTTTAGCAACAATTTTGTGACTTTTACTTGCGGGCGCAATTCGAAGTTTTGTTTGCTTCGCTTGTGTACAACGCATTTATCAAGCTGCCCACAAAAGCCGAAAGTATTTCCCCCAGTCAGCTTCACCCCGTTCCTTCTCTCCAACAGACGCTATGGAAAAGTGCAGCGCGGCGAAATCATTTTTAATTGTACACACACTTTTCATATATATTTTTTCTTCTCAGAGTTCACTCTTCGGCATTGATAAATGGCAGCGCCTGTCATTGGCACAAGGCGCAGTTAAACTACAAATTGGTGCCACAGGCAATGCAAAATATGTTCACATGCCCATACACCATAATAATTAATGATTTTCAATTTGTTATATTTATCATTGTCATCTATGCATGAAAGCTACGTTAATGTGTATGTAACTGAAAATAGTTTCATAAATAACATTTATGTTTATTATCAATTCAGCCAAAAATTAAGAAATATATTGGTATGTCATACCTTCAATACAAAAGAATATGTTACAAAAATTAATTGTATTTTTAATACAATTTTAATCATTACAGATTATTGGTAAGAGAATAAATAACGGGATAACTGTAAACCATAAAAATAATGTAAAATATGTATATTGAATTGTTTTCAATATTAAAGTTTCTGTTTTTTAAATCAGAGGAATACCAACAATCGCGTAAACTTTTCGTAGACAGCTTTCATTTGAGCTTTTCACAACGAGTAGTTTCCAACTCGAGGCAGCAAAATATTGGGTTTTCCACAGATAATCGATTATATTTTTTGTTTGTCACCTTTCACACCCATTTGACACAAGTCACGCGTTGTTTTTAATTAAAAAACTTCTACGTGCAATTATTTTTTTCTTCTTCACAGACCCCTGCATTTTGCAGTGAAATGCGTTAAAAGTTTATTTTTTATTGCACATATTTCAATTGCAGCCTGGACACAAGTTTTCTTTTGAAAACGTTGACTTTTTTTTAAAATACAATTTAACTTGAATTTCATTCGATAAGCGAATAAGTTACAATATTGCGTATACGCAACGCTGGCTTTAGGTCTCTGAATGTCAACACAATGTCAGGAATGCCAATGCTGCTTCTAAAGTTGCTGTTGTTGTTATTGTTGTTGTTGTGTTTGTTGTTGTATTGGTCTTATTGATGTTGTCGCTAGCGAAAATTGGCTTTAAGTTAAAAATGCACAAACAACTTGTGCAAACAACAAAACACTCGAAACAACTCGGAAGAACGACAACAGCAAAGGAGCGACGCAAAAGGCAAATTCTTCTTTATTGCACTTGTTCAGATTTGTATACCCTATGACAGTTGTAGCACCGATTTGTTCCACTAGTAATCCCAGCATGTATAGCTTCGAGTGTTTGAATATCGAATATGAATGCATAATTCAGGAAATTTGTAATTTGCCATATTCTCCGCTGTAAGCAAGTATTTGAATGAACGAATGCGAATGGGTCGAATGCAGCTGTTGCTTTTTTCTCTTTTCTAGGGTCTTTTATCGCCAATCATTTAAAACTCGAGCGCTCTTCGGAATCAGTTCTTCCGTTTCGTTTTACGTTTTGAATTCGGAATGACAAACGAACGTAGTGAATCGACTGAAACTGAATCATCTGATTCACTGATTAAACACGGCTGTTCGCCGGTGCTGGGGGATCAGCTTTAACCCTTTGGTGGCATCATCATAGCGTCAAGCTGTTGAAGCATGAAATTTTCAACGAGTAATGAAGTGTAAAGGTTTATCGTTTGAGGGAAACGCAGGCCAACCTATTCATTGTTGGACCTTGTTGTTATCGCTGCTAGCTCTAGTAGCTTGATGTTTTTTCTGTTGTTGTTTTTTTTTCTTTTTGGTTTTTGTTCTCTGTTTTATTATTATTGTTTTCAGTTGCGTATTATTTAGCTTTTGCTTTCATTTTATGCCATATTTCAGTGGCCTATGTGATATTGGGCTTTGTTACGCTTGCACAGTTTATTATTATTTGCTTCCCCTCTTTGCGGGTTGCTAATTTTAGACTTCATTGATTTTCACGATTTATTGAAATGTTTCGCCGAAGGCCAATTCAAAGAGCTGCTTAAATTTCTATTTAATATTTATTGAGCGAGTATTACATTTCATATACGTACTCAATCATATGCTAAGTTATTATAGGTATATTTCTAATTAATAAGTAAAGGGTACCAACTTTATAGAAATCATTTTATTTAGTTACTTCAAATTATTTTCGATTGATTATCAGGGTATCTTTGAGTCTAATATTGTACACTCTGCATGCTTATTAGCTCTCTGTTAATTAATTGTTCAATTACTAGCAAAATGTTACTTGATTCTTTTAAATACCATGTGTACAAAGTACAAACATAAATAATGATAAATTTGTTACATACAATTGTGTATGTATGTTTTTCATGTATTTGTTGTATGTAAACATATTGTTCATTGTTAAATTTTAATGCAGCATAATTCGCTTTGTGTGTTAGCTTTGTACAAACAAATTGAATATGCCAGAAGTTTTTAGCCAAGTTACAATGAATAATTTTCTTAGTTCTTTTTGTTGTGTCTGTGAAAACAATGGCTTTCATTTATTGACAATTAAAAACATATTTAAATGCGAAAGCTGTATGCAAACGAGCGAATTATTGTTACAAAAGAGTGTAAATGACATATCTCGACTGCGGGCAGTACTCACCTTACTCAATTGTTACTTTTATACCTTGCAGATACTCTGTGTCTATCGATTATTCAAATTAGTTCATGCATAAAAAAAAACTTTAAAAATATCTGACTAAATCAGTGGACAAATTCTTAAATGGACAACTTCGAAAATGATGTGAGCTGTTGGACTGCGATCTGTAAGAAAGTTATTCCCTATTGTTTGACAGAAACAGTTTGAACAGTCACATTTAAATATTGAGTTGCATTTATTTGAATTGAATAAACTCGGCACATATCTTTAGTGTAGTTTAGTCCTGCCAACTATTTGATATTATCTGGCTTTAAGCATTTCGTTTCTTTTTTATTTTCATTTGTTTTATGAGTCGCTTCAACATAGTTTTCTGAGCTAAATGCACAGTCACAGAACTGCCTTCCTTACAATTCCTGATTGAATTCGAAGCGATTGCACCTGTACTTGTGTTTCCTGTGCTCCGGTGCACTGTCGTTCCCGCTGCACCATGTCCTCGTTGCACAATTGACTATTTATGCCGAGCCCAGCGGGGCAGCAAAAGTGGAATTGGAAGTTGTAGCATTGAAAAATGTTGCAACTAGGATATGAAAATGTGCATATGAAAGTTATTTCCACACGTAATAGGATACGGAAACTCTGACGATACGTTTTACGATATCCTTTTTGCTAACCCCGCTATGACTATGATACCAGGCAACTATATACATTATGCAAAAGAAAAGAGACTGAGAGAAAGAGAGAGTGAGGAAGAGAGAGAGAGAGAGAGAGAGGCAGCTGCTTTTCGTCATTCAATACATATGGAATGCTTGATGGGTTTACTTTGGAACGCCCAGCCACGTTGACTGTTTCCGCTAGAGCTTCCGTACGGCCGGCTTATGTTGCCAGTAGTTACAGATGCTGCAAGTGGGGCGTGGCATTGGCATTGGCCAGCAACTGTGCAACTGTGCAACTGTGCAACTGGGTAAAGTGTGCTCCATGTGTCCGCTGTCAAATTTGAAAATTATTCAACTTGCTCAACTTGCAAGTAGAGCATGAAATGCCACTAAAAACGGGAAGCATCCGCGCCGTTTGCAGGTGTAAGAAACAGATAGTTGCCTTTAGCCAGAGGCTACAGATACAGATGGCTTCAGTTGGCGCTAACGAAACGTGGCGCAAACTTATTGTGGCAAGCAGACAATTGCAGGTTGGCAACTACAACATTTCAAATGTGGCGCTTCTTCATCTAAATCCCATTCAATCGACTGCACCAGATTCAATGATTCGCTGCTTCTGCAACTGCAGCGTCATGTGCGTCATTGATCTGCGCGACGCCCCCTGAACTGGCAGCTGTCAGTGACATATACCTCCCCAGACCTAACGCACTGCGCCCCATAAACTCTCAGTGACAAGCAGCGGGCGAGCAGCAATGCTGCCAATTTTGTTTTAGCTTGTCCAATATTACTGGGTATTGTCATGTAGACGTCTAAAAAAAAAAATCCAAAAGGGAAGTAGCTGCGAACGCTTTGATTGACCATTGAAATTGCACGTCAACGTTGCAGCCAGTGCTTGCCACGTGGCGTATGAGTTATGTTGAAGACGTGCTGCCTTGACGCACACAATCTGCTCTATATAAATCTGTGTGCGTGTGTATGTGTGAGTGAGGGCAGTTCAATAGTTATTTAAATTATACATATTCACAAACTATATTTTCACTTCGTTTAGTAGGAAGTCTCTCACGTACTTATAAATGAATCACAATCAATGTGCTGTGATTTGTGAACTTTAGTTAAATTAAATAGTCAATGATTATTTATTGCAAGACTTATTTTAAATACTAATCGTATTTATGTTGATTTGTGTCTGCCTTAAATTAGAATATAAATGGCTTTAGTTAAATATCGAATTTTCGTTTTTATTTATAAATTTAATATTTGATATGATAAAAGCTTATAAGCCTCATTGAGGTTTTAAAATTTTCAACTGTGGAGGACCGCAGACGCATGGTGCTACCCTCACTCTTTGTTAGGGTAAACCGCAGATGATGTTAATCTGTTTGCTTTGGCACTCGCATAAATCAAAAACATATATTGCATGCACACATATGCTTATGCAGCAGCAGAAGACTATCAACTAGCTGGGTGGAAGCTGTGGCAGCAGGCGTCAAGCGTCAAGATCAAAATAAAACAAATGAAGCCAGCTGCAATAATAGCAAAAACAACAAATACAACAAAACAGCAACAACAACGATACGCAAACTGGGAACCCGGTTAGTGATTCCGGCTGGCACATGCAAAATTAAGCTGGCCTTAAGCGTGCCCGAGAGAGAAAGATGCCCACCATAGTGTGCACATATGTACTTACATAATCGCACTTGCTGCAGACAATAGTGTGTGCAGATTTACATAAAGCAACATCGCGGCCCTTTAGGCGACTGAACGTGTCTTTCCTTGATGTAATAAGCAGGAGACTTTGGGACTTGTTTTTTGACAGCAACAACAACAACAACAACGAAAGCCACAGCTCAAAGTGGGAAACAAAGAATCAGTCAAGTCGCTGAAAAGTATACAATGCCAAATCAGACCCCCGAGTGCAAGGCGTAAGCAAATTACATTCGAAGTGTGGCAATGTAGCAATGTGGCAATGAAGCAATGGCATTTGCACAACTGCTTGAGCATGAGCCCTACTTACAACGCATGGCTGAGAGCCGAGATGATATGTTGGGGAAAGTAAATATATTTTGCATGCATTTCTGCACAGGACTCGTTAAGTAGCATTAAGTTTGCTGTTGCGTGTGCGTAACTATGACACAAATATTTATGCAACTCATATGAATCAACAGACCCGCGGAATGACAAACAGTCAAACAGACAAGCAAACAAACCAACAAACAGAAACTGCGATAGATGTAGTTAAGTAGCTCGAGTTTTCTGTAGCACCCTTGGCCGCGCACCCAGCTTTCCACTCCAAGTGTTGATGCTGAAAAGTTAATGAGCTGCCTCAGCAAAGGATATACACCAAGAGGGGAGCGCAATTGAAGGCCAAGATGAAACGCTTAGGTGCTCGTATGACACACACACACACACACACAAATATCTAAAGACATACATATGCGCGAGTGTTTTTATGAGCGAGTCTTAATTAGAATCATATTTATTTTGCGTACTAATTCCCATTAATAATCTTGGCTAATTTCATTTATGTAACAATAATAAATAGTTAAAACGTCAATATTAATATTATAAGAAATTTGCTTTTAATCAGTTTACAAAATGAAATTCATGCTTTGCCAACATCATTGCTTAGTATTCGAATTTCAGACACACATGGCCAGTAAAATACAATCTTGTTATAGACGTTATGGAGTTCAATTCAAAACTAGACATAAATAAGCAGAAAAAAATGTAAATTGCATTTGCTCTTGGCTAACATATTTTATAATTGCGTTCATTTAGTGACGCCAAATTGTTTACTTCCAGTTTTTTAACTTTGTCCATCAACGTTGAGTTAAAACCACTGAAACCAAATTCGGCTTAAAAAAAAATGCTTCGCCAGAAAATAAGATAAGAGTGGCTGCAGTGGAATCATTATTAAAATTATTGCAGGTAAGCATTTTAAATGGACAGCAAAAAAGGTTGTGTTCATGAAAAAATTATGTTTTGCCATAATGTTTTTTAGTTCTTCTTCATTTATTATTTATTATTGTAATAAAATGCTTGTTTCAGGGGCTTAACCAACAATATTTTTATGTTAACATTAACTTAAAAGTAAAGTATTTTAACATTTTAGATATTTCAAAAACGTAGTTTGCTCTTGCGTAATATTTTAATCGACATACGTTTATCGCACAAAAGTATCTGTTTAACAATATGTGCATCTTCATTCTTCTTGAAATTGTTATTTGCTGTTGTCTATTTGCAGTGCAGCAGGACGTATGCTTTACCTTAGCCCAGATAAGAGCTGGGAGATATGTCAAACATTGCGTATACGCCCTGTGTCAGCTATTGTTTATGTACACCCTTCCGTCTGCCTGCCTGCTTGCCTGCTGGCTGGCTGGCTGGCTGTCTCTGTGTTTATCTATCAGTATCTATCGCCTGGCAACCTGCTCTCTCATCGCTTTGTTTATTTTAAGTCAATTGCAAAGCAGCAAATTAAATACACTTGAAATAATCTTTAACAGTCTGTTATTTATTACACAGAGAGACACAGCAACACTCGCACACAGACATAAGCTGAGATGCGATTGTTGCCATCAGTTCAAGCTTGGCTAAACCCAAAGACAATATTAAATGGCAAACCTCTTACCTGTGGCAAGCTGTTTCTAATTTAATCACTTATTTGTTTTCGATTCTATTTCAATTTTGAGCAGAAGCTGACGGATCTCCTCAGTTTGTTTAACCCAGCGGCAATTGTCTCCTTTGCATATTAATTAGATTTATTTGGAAGAGTCTAATACTTAATGTATATAGCTCAGTTTCCATTTTCCAAAATATGTGTGGTAAAAAATTGGATCACAATAATACGAAAATATAAATATCATTATTAACGTAATTGTTAAGGCTTATATGTATATATATTTTTGTCAATTAACCCACACAACTGTTTGTCTGTTAAAGCCTTTTTCACATAAATAAATTTGGAAATATTTAATTAACGTCCTTGCAGTTGAGGAAACAATTTGGAGGTTATACCACAGGGTTTGGATTGGGATCAGTTGCAGCGCAAAATCAATTAGTTTCCGCTTATAAATTTCAGTTACATAAGCAGGAACCAACCAACAATCAGCGCCAATTTCATATTTAATACACGGCTAGGGAATTACAATAAGTGTGCAAAAGTATGCAGATAGTATAATACCCTTTAATACTCAATTTACTTTGATCATAGCAATTCGGTAAGTCTGTCAGTTTAAGGTAGCATTTCTAGTTGCGTGATCTAATGAGTTGACAGGAAGAAATAATCAAATATATTTTATATTTTAAACAATTTTCTTTTTTATTTCTAAATCTGGAATGAAAAGCAAATTAAGAACTTAATTAAGACCGAATGTTGCAAACACATATTTTGTTTGTTGCACACCCTTTGCAAATAAAATAAGTCTATCATGTGAAATATAATTGTAAAGAAATTATTTGCTCGCGGCATGCTTTTGATTTAAGGGAACAAACAGCGGTAGTATAAAAACGCCCCCAAAGCAAAATTATTTTTACTTGTGTATAAATACATTTATTTTTTTTGGGCGCTTTCACTGCGATAAAAAGTTTAAATAAATATTTTTCACAATGTGTAATTCGATTTGAAAGAGTCCGCCTTTTTCTCGTCAAAAAAATTGGAAAAAATGTTTAATGCCCTGCGGAAATGGTGGACTAAATGATTGTATTTAGCTAAGCTTTTACACATTTTGTTTGGTAATAGACACAAAGTATTGTGAATTATTGAGATGGATACAATCGGCTGGAAAATTTGCAATCAGATATCAGAATCGATGAGATAAATGGTCGCTTTATTGGCTAACCATTAATTATCATTTATTATTATGAAATATTAATAAGAAGTTTGATCTAATAGCCGATGTAGCCAATGTGCTTAAAGGCAGATTGAACAACAAAGCATTTACACGCTGCATTGAGCACAAATTGTGGGGCCAAGCCACATGTGAGTGTGTGTGTGGGGGTAGGTGTGTATAAGCCGGGTCTGTGTGTGCCAAGGCATGTCTTGAGCTCTCTCCCGTCCTTTGCTATACATGTGTGACGTGTATGTATGTGCGCAAATTCGTATCACGTTCAGCAAAATGGGAAAACGTATAGGTCGGGTTACGGAAATGTGAATTCGATGTCTTCAAAAACAGCTTTTTAAACAGCGTCACCCGCGCGCACGCTCCCAGACGCACACACACACCAACTCAGCTGCCAAGAGATTGGAATAAACTTAAGCTGCACCAAAAATAACAACAATAACTGCAGCAGGTGGAGCGATATTCGCAGCTAAAAAACGAATCTAGTCTGAGCAAAGAAGTAGCTCAGAGTAATGAATATTTAATGCGAAGCGTTGCCAGAGTCCTGTTCAACTCATTTGCTGTAACCACAAGGACTTTTCTGCTTGATGCTGCCTCACTTTGCTTTTCCCTTTTCTTTCTTTTTCTTTTCGGCAGAGAAAGCGTGAGAACAGCCAAACGAAAATTGGTTTTAAATTGATTTACCATAAGCGCATTTTTTTGTTGTACAAAAACCAACGACAATGAACAAAGAAAAAGTGAAGAACCGGAAAAGGAAGAGGCACAAGCTGAAGCATACAAGTCGCAGCTCTCGTAAGCTGCCCCCTTTCATTTCTTCCCATTAAGCAGCCATAAAACAGTTAGCTGCTACGTCTCTCTCTCCCTTTCTCTCTCTTTTTCTCTTTGTCTCTGTCGCTCTCTCTCTGCAGCTGTCTGACGATCTGACTCCCTCTAATCTGTATGCACATCAGCAAATTAGAACAAATCGTTTTGCCATTGCAGTTGATTTCATGCTTAAGCATTGCGGTGGCTGCTGCCACTTCAATTGCAGCTGTCTGTCGCGCCACAAAGTATGCAACAATTTATATGCAGCATCGTACATGTTCATTACAACTGCGTGCGCTGCACACGCGATACGTGTCGCTGCTTAATTGCAGCCACCCGGACAACGGTCGGCAGCAATTAGAAGACAACGACAACTAGCAGAGAAAGACAGCGAAAACGACAACGACCATGACAAAGGCAGTGTTGGGAACAATAAAGAGGCGAAAAAATGTCACTCAACCACATGACATTTAGCAGTTGACAGCACACACACAAAGAACTTCACACACACACACACACACATACACACACACCTGTCTATTTCATGCATTTTTTGTCAGCCTGCTTCTACTTGCATTTCATTGCTGAAACTATTGTTAATGTCATTCTAACTGCTGCTGCTTTTAGGCCATGCCTGCTCTGCCCTTCAAGCTGAACCAACTTTTTTTTGGTTTTTTTGTTTTTTTGTATGTTTGTCAGTTGCTCTTGTCGGTATTGCTGCAGCTTCTACTGCTGAGCGGTAGTCATTAAAACTTTAACAGTTTTATGGTGGCAACGGCATTCTGACATTTTAGCTTTAGCTGCCCTTTTGTTCCCCGGCAACCTTCCATCTATTCCGGTGTGTATTTGAATGTGTGTGTTTCTCTGTGTGTCTTTGAGTGTATGTTAGGTGTCTCGTGAATATGCGAAAAAGAACAACATGAAATTACCATGGAAAACACGACAGGCAACTCAAAATGAAATTTTCAGTCACTCAGCTTTCACATGCACTGCTCCTGTTTCATTCGTCTTTTTTTTTAGCTCCCATCTCTGACGGAATGTGACAAATTAAAATACTGAAAACAATTTACCAAAAATACTAAATGCATGCAGGGCTGAAGAGCGTCAGTTGACATGTTCTTTTCCCATCTAAGCACTTTAATTGCAATTGTTTTCAAATTACAGCTTAGTCATTTCATTTTGTCAGATAAATATGTATCAGATATATATATATATATCTGCTATATACCAATAGTTTCTAGCTTAGTTAAACCGACTTTAGTTTCCATTGAGTTATGTGCATAGTTTATTCTTTTCAAAGTCGGTCTAAGATGGAATAATAACATTGAAACAAGTTTTAACACAACTTGAATTGCATTTTTCAAGATTTTAATGGTAGCCTTGAATATTTAATAGTACCCTTGAAGCATTGTCCCTAATTGAAAACCCATTTATTTAATTTCTTATGCCCATTAGGATTTGTTTTTTTTTCTATTTAATAATAAATGAGCAGCTTGCGTGCATTTTCTTTTATTTATGCCTTTCAGTGAACATTTTTTCTTGTTTCATATGATCAAATTACTTTTACAACCGCAAAAATGGCTGCAGAAGACAAGTGCCAGCAGCGATACCACCAACACCACTAAGCCGCTTACTGTTAACAGACGAAAGGAGTTTTATTCAACACTTCGCGCAGTATCTGTGTGTGTATCGAGTGGGTAGGTGTGTGACATTTGGCCTTGGTCGCCAAGGCGTATACGTAACATCTTGTTTCTTTTATACATTTTTTATATGTGCTGTATGTGCTTAAGAGCTGAGCTGGGGAGGGTGTTGGTTTATTTAAAGGGGCTGGCGGGGCACATGAAGTGGTAGGGCTTTAGACCGAAATCCGCTTAATGCGCGCATAAAAAATGGCAACAGCGACGAATGTTGGGTGCGCAAGGGCAAAGTCCCAAACTTGATAAAATGTAAAATTATCGCACATTCATTGTTATTGTTTTCTCGCTTGGATGTTTCTTTTTTCTTCTTCTTCTTCTTCTCTCTGCTCTCTGTTCTTAGCTGATGCCTGCGACGAGTGGCATCAGCGCCGGGCTTTGGGTTAAGTAAGCCAACTCAAACACGCAGCTAAACACACGAAATCAAACTTGAAGAATTACGTTGATTTGCCTTAAAGTATGCGACACAATACCGACTACAAGGAACGCTCGCAGGCAAAATATATGCACACGCACACGCAAACACACACACACAACAAATTTGCGAGAACGGAAATTTTGCAGCACACGCAACGCATGAAAAAGGAAAGGAAAATGTAAGAAATGGCACGGAAATGGGACCTCTTTAATGCCTGCCAGTTACATTTTATACATTATTTTATTTTATTTCATTTTCGTTTTATTTTTATGTGCTGCGCCAAAGGAATAACAACAACTATGTTTAAGCCAGATCAGAGTGATCGACTTAAAGATACCAAAAAATAAACGCTTACTTTCATTTTTTGATATGTCAAAATACACCAAACATTCACTGAATGCGATTTATCTAATAAGGGAGTGTTGTATCACTGAAATCTTAACTTGGTGGTAGAAAATGTGTAATTCCTATTTATGTTCATATATGTATTTGTTCCAATATTCTTAAAATGCCGGAACTGCCTGTTTATATTCGACATAGTGCAGGGTATAAAAACAAAACCTCGGAAGTCAAGAAAGTATTTTTTTCTTCTTTTTTTTTGCTGTGTATTGCGATTCGCTTTGACGTCTTTGGTTCTTCTTTATTTTGGCGTTGGTTGGTTTTGTATTGGCTACACTAAATCACTTTAAAAATTAGCATAATCCGGTGAGTAAATAAAAATAAGTGAACCTCGCTGACGTGCCAAATTCAGATCTGAATGGGCCATGAGCTTGAATTCGTTTCTTGGTCAATCGCAATCACAATCGCATAAGAACTGAACAAATTGCACTGCAGCAAGTGGAGGAGAAACGAACGCTGCGAATGTGGGTATGGCTGGAGAGGGCTTTAAATATTGCCGGCTTCCCGTGGATGGGAATATAATTTTGGCCAGGGGCGTAGCCACTTAATGTAGATGGCTAGTCTAAAAAAATCATCATGAAGGAAACTTAATATCATTTTGGTTTGATTGGAATAGGCTGCTAAAATGAATCGATTTGTTTTCTCCGTTTGCTTTACTTATTTTGCTCCTTCTGTTTATCCGCGCTTTCAGTTGCCAATTCCCGATGCCATTTGTTTCCAACCCTGGTTTTGCTTGTTTTTGTCTTGTATGTCTTTTATGGCGCGGAAAACCCTTTTGCGCAAATTCTTTTTGCTTGAGTTATGCAAATCGCGCACCGAAGCGACAGATAAAAACATATTGATCAATTAGGCAGAAGTTGTTTATGTATTCGAAAGATTTTTTGTTAGTCAACAACAACAGTTCTACTTAACGAGACCGTTTGGATACAGAGTCTGATCCATGCCTTACTTCGTTTCATTTGTTTGATTTATTAAGTTTCCCTGTTGTCCTCCCTTAATTCAATCCCAAATCTAAGGCAACAATCTTCTATACAATCCAACCAAAAGCGTCATAAATATGCTTTGAGTCAGCAGGTGGACACAAAAAAATAGAAGGAAACTAGTATTGGGAGCAGGCAGAGAGCAATCCACAAGATAGATGATTGTACACACAAATCGAGCAGCGGCTGAAAATCTTTTGTTATTTACAGAATCAAACATAAATGTTCGCAAAATGTGTTTTGCTGTCGTTTACATAACACTGCTGGACAGGTTTTGGGGTTCAAGAGTGAGAGAGCGCTGCCTCGTCTGCTGATTGATGATATGCTGCAGACGAGCTATGCAAAAAATGCAACAAACCAGAACCTAAAACTGCAATTTTTCTACAAAAATGGTAAATTAAGACGAGCAAATACACATGCAAACATACAAACAAACAATACACACACACACATACACACAGTTCAGGAAAGGGGGGGGGAGGGGGTGTGCTGTCACGACTGACGAGCTTATGGGGTAAATGCCGAAAACGACAAGAGCAACAACTGCGACCATTTAACATTTGCTTCAACGCATGGGGATTTATTTGAAAATACAATCTAATGCTTTTCGTTTTTCACTTACTACCTTCAAAGTGCAATTCTGTGCATTTTAAAAAAGCACTTTTGATGTTCATATTCAAGCCATAAAAAATATATATAAATGTGAACAATTTGGTCGCTGACTGCTCTATCTCTCTCGAATCCTCTCCTCATAATGTGAACATCAATCCGTTAACAAGATGTGATATAAAGAAGGGGTATCTATCAATGACTTTTTCGCCAACATTATAAAGTTGCTAAATCCGGATTTGGTTTCTCTTATTGCTGAAATTTACAAGTCACAAATGGCAAATAACCGAATCGGGATTGGGTTCAGCTGATGTTGCTGGCTTCTGCGGGAAATATAACTAGTTTTCATTTTTTACTTGAACCTTTATTGTAATGCAGATTTCAATTTAATTTGTTGTTGTTCGACGTGCTCGCATTTAGCTTCAGCACGAACCCTAAAAACACACTCACACAAAAGAAACTCAATTAAAATTGAATAAATTTCCATGCTGTTGGGAATAATTACGAATTTCAATTTCTTTGCCGCAGGATGCAAAAAGCAAAGGCAACACCCAACAACAAAGCCAACTGCCAGTCAGCCACGAAGCCAGCTTTCCAGCAAAGGAAACTTTTTGCGGGCCAACTGACGCAGGTCTTCTCCATCAGATTGCCACGGTTGCTACGCTTGCTACTCGTAGCAACCGTTGACAAACCAAATGCCTCAAAGACATTAAAGTCCACCCACCCACTGACTCAATCCGACTTACAAAGCAAAGTTACTTGATGTGGCTTTATGAACGAATTATTCACAAGTCTTGAATATAGTTCTTAAGTAGTAAATAGTAAATACATTAAAGAAAATAAAACAGGAATACATATCTATACATATTTCTATTGAGTGTACAGAAGAAATGCAGAAACTTACCCCATCATAATAATAACAACAACTGACTGAGAGACTGACTCAAACTCAGTAAAGAGCTCTAGAATATTTGAATTAAGACTCCCAATTGAAACATCTCAGACCAATAAGGTCTCCTTTTGACTGATTCGAACAACAAAACAGGAAATTTGTAAAAAAAAAAAATGTTCTGTGTCAATATGTGCTTTTATGATTGTATTGGAATTAAAGTCATTTTCAATCATCTATATGATATTTACTGGCTGTGCTTCTCATATATGATTGTTAAGCATCCTGAATGGAATACTTATGTGGTATTCTTATCGATAAAAAACTATTCTCAATTATAAATATCCGATATAATGCTTATCCCGTATAAAAGTATAAAATGAGGAATTGACATAAGAAATAATAAAATGAATATAGTCAAATTCGCTTCAACCCAGAATAGTACTATAAAGTAGTACTATAAAGTAATAGTACACAAATTTCAGCAACTGAATTTGCCTAAGACTTAAGTTAGATACTTGCATGGAAACAATGTTCATATTTGCACAGCATAGCCACAGTTTTCCGTAAGTTTCTTTTGCAAAGCTTGGAAATGCGGCCTCGGGATGACAGTTTAAAGATGCCTTTGCTGACAGGCAACTAATCAAGCAAACAAATACCCACCGCAGTTTCTGCTCTATTCTTCTTCTAGCCGTAGTCTCTGTAGAATACTGTCATGACAACTGCAGAGCCAAAGCCCATGCATAGAAATTTTGAGCTGTTAGATAACGCGACGAGCACGCTCAACATTATTAATTTTAAACGCCTGCTGCGAGTGGGACCCGCAGACAGCAGGTGGCCGAGTGTCGACGAGCAGACAGATACAGAGACTAGTCGAGTGACGCAGGGAGGGACACAGGCACAGGCACAGGCAGAGGCAGAGGCACAGACAGGGGCAGAGATGAAATGTGGGAGGAGTGTTGAGCAAAGAGTGAGAAAACAGGTTTCTTTATATTCTGCCACTCATTCATAAATTTCATGTTATAAGCGTGCGAAAATTGTACAAGTATTTCAATTTAATTATGAACTGTGTCCCTGGCGCAAAGACAAAGCCAGCAAGGCGATTGTAACCGCAACTGCTCTGAATGCGATGCTCCTGTGCCACTAAAGTCTCAATGATAAATGGTATATTCTGCAGTAGCAAAGCAACACACAGAGATAAAACACAGCGAGAAAGAGAGAGAGATAGATAGAGAGAGAGAGAGAACGCAATAGAGAGACGGAAGCAGCGGTAGCATTAGTTTAGGTCGCCAAGAAAATACTTGTGCTGAACTTAACTTTTATCGTTCTCCGGCTCACAGTTCACACATATATGCGACTGCTCTAACTCCCATATATATCTTTCATATGAGGGATTTTACCTGCACGCCATTACTCACACACACACACACACATACACACGGGTGGGAAAGGGTTACAGCTGGAGCGTTCCACCCATTACACGCATCCGGCAAAGAAACGAGCGTGCGACGCTCAAAGAAATCGCCCGCTGCATGCAACAATGTGCAAGTCAAGTTGAACAGCATTGCCCCATTCAGCGACTGACTTTCTCTCTCAGCAGCAGCAGCAGCAGCAGTAGTATGACTGTGACTGTGACTATGACTGCAACAGCAGCCGAAGCAGCTTGACTTTCCACCTCGATGCAATTTACTGTAAAATTGCAGGCTGGCGTTTATTTAGCTCCTTCCTGGCCCTCCTCGTCCTCCACACAGCTGCTGATTGGCATGGACGGATTTGCTTAGCAACCAAGCTAAGCAAATGCCACGTCACGTAGCAATATACGTAATACGTAATGTTATTCAAATATGAACTTTGCATTTCTCACAAAATTTTTCAAATGGAAATTAAGGTGATTTTGGAATTTACTAGATGATTCACTGCACTATCCATTAAGTCACATTGTGAATACCTATTTTAGTTACCTATCGCAAGACTTATTCCCTGTTTGGATATTGTCAGTCACAAGATAAATGCTAAGCCCATAAACATAAACCAACGCAAGTTATAATAATGAATGTTAATATTTGTTATAACCCACTCAATGCCCAAAGTTAGTTTAATTATTTATATTGCCTTCACCGATTAATGACCTAAATCATCACTTGAAACTGTCACAAATCAAACAGGTATAAATAAACTGTTTAGACGGGAATAACAGTGATGTGATATAAATAGCTCTCAAGCGGTGGCAAATAACATAGCATTGATCAAATGATATCAAACAACATATTTTAGCTTTATACATAACCCAATTACGTACTCAAATCTGATGGGTATGCAGAGTGGCAGAAAGAGAGAGAGAGAGATTTGAGAGAAAGAGAAAGAGAACTGAGTCTGAGATTGGCAACAGTGGCACAGGTTATGCCATCAAAATGCAATTCCTTTCGATTTGCGCTACGTGCCTTGCCCATTTATCATACACTTGCTCTCTCTCTCTCTCCATTCCTTTCTCGCGCTCTGTCCCTCCTGTGTGTTGTGTGCGTGTGTGTGTGTGTCTGCGCTATATGCAATCTTCCAGCTTTATGCGCTTTAATCTGTATCGTGTACTTGACACAAATACCATAGGAAAACAACAACAGCAAGAAGTAGCAAGCAGAGCTTTATTTATATACACTCACACACACACACAAACACACACACACTCACTCGCACACACAGAGAGAAACCGGTACGCAGACAGCTGCACTTTGCATACAAGTAAAGGCGAATGCAGGAAAATGAACGTAACGCATATGCCCAAGTTGGTTGCTGCATAAATTTAGCGCTGAAATGTATACAGCACATTTATATGTGCGCACAGTGAAAACAATGCCAGGTGGCAGCCAGTGGAAACGGGCAGCCAAAAGAAGTCAACTGCAACTGAGGCAAGCGACACAACTTGCAACTTGGCAGCTAGCTACATATTTATACAAAAAAGAATAAAAAAACCTCCTTCTTTTCATAGTACAAAAATAAAAGAACGAACGGGAAAAGTGCAACGTTGCCTCCTTTATTAATTCTAAATCATGGCTGCATGCTGCAAACCGGAAAACAAGCAAAAGCAAAAGAAAAAAAAAGAAAAAGAAAAAGAAAAGAAAACACAAAGTGCGCAAAGAATGCTGCATACATTTAAAGGCCAACGAGTGGCAAACGGAAATAATTTAAACGCAGAGCGCTGCTGAATTCTGCGCGAGACCCTCAACTGATGAGGCCACCACTTAAGGGTGCCACCGCTACCTCTTGCTACTTAGTCTGTTAGCATTAACATTGCGATTGGCATGGAGTTCAATGTGCCACTGAATATAAGCCGGAAGCATTAATGCTCTCTCGTCTGGCAAATGCCTGCCCAGATATGCATGTGTGGCAGCCACTCAATGCTCAGTGCAACCGACTTTTGCGCCATCACGTGCGCAGGGCCCAACAACTATGCGACAGCTTAAAACAAAATGTATTCATGCAACACAAATACACACACACACACATGTATATACATATATATATATAGAAACACTTGCTGAGCCCTGCGTTGGCATTAATGGCGAAAAGAGCAAAACGGTCGGACGTGCCTCTGCCTAGGCCACAGAAAACGGCATAGAAGAGAGCAAAACAGAGCAGATAGTGGAAACCAGCAAACAACTAGCCACAATTGTGGTCTTAGCGACAACAACAACAGTTGTACGTAAGAAATCCCTTTGTGTACGCGGCGTATGAGTAATGTGCGGCTTCTTAGCTCCTCTTTTGCTCTTTCTCGTATTTTGCAGCAGTTACTGGCCATAGTAGTTTGTTCCCAAGTAGTTTTCAATTAGCTTAGCCCTGACAGCCAGCTTCACACACACTAGCACGCACACACATACACGCACTGAGAGCGTAAGGCTGAGTGCTTTTCACACACACACACACACAACCAATCTCTTTTTTCTTAGTTTGGAAATATATATATTTTCCGCCGTTCTATCTCACTTACGCTCTTTACCTTTATACAGTTGTGTTTTTTTTTGCTGTTGAAAGCACATCAAGTTGCTCAGTGCACCATTTTCACAACAAAAAAACAGAAGTGATACAAAAAAAAGATTGAGTCTATTAGATGATCCAATAGAGGCTGGTGAACCGATACGATATCAGGCGGTGCAGCGGAGAACACATCAATGCCGTGGACTGCACATTTGTTTTCATCGGCAATTGGCAAGTGAATGCTTTTAGCAGGAATTGTGTACGGCAGTCACTTCAAATACCAAATCGGTCTGTTGTCTGTCTGTCTGTCTGTATGTCTGTCTGTCTGTTCGTCGGCCAATGCCTCTTAAGCCGCTGCAGCTGAAATTTGTTGCACTTTTTTTTTGTTTTGCAGGGATACACTTGCTTGCCCAAAAAGCTTGTACTTTTGTACTTTTTTTTAAATTGTCGTCAAAATGTTAAATCAAAATCTTAATAGTTTAAATAGAAAAAATATCAAAACTTCACAAACAAAATTTAAAAATCAACAGCTTTATCCAGGAAAACATTCAGCTTAAAATAATAATTTATATACATAATATTTGTATTTATTTTTTGAAGATTTCTGTAAATACTTTGCATGTAAAATTGATAATTTTAATAAACTATTTATATGATATTTAATATTTAACATATTAGGGTATTTGAACTATGCATTGCCTCAGCATTCTGTTGGTTTGGCTCACCTGCTTTGCCAGGTCGAATAATTTCCGAATTGTTAGGCAGATTACCTTAAGCACTTCAGGCGTAACGACTGCGGCAGTTAAATATTGCATTACTCGAATGTGTGCTACTGTGTTTCCCGGCTCTCCCCATGTGGCATATGCATACATTGATGTGCTGGGGCTGTAAAATTGTAATGTACTGCAGAGTCTGATTGCGATGGGGTCTTGCAGAGCTGGCCAAATTAAATTTCAGTTAACCCAATCAGCCGAATGACAGCCAAACAGTGTAAACATCAATATTTGTGATTATTTGAACAGCGCGTTTCGGGATCAATTGACTCGATTGACTCGAGACCTTGCCGGTTGGGCGGACGTCTCCCAACACTTTGATGGCGCTTTATTAATAAAGCCGCAGGACTGCTCAGTTGCTCAGTTGGTTGGCCCAGGCTCCAATTCTCAGTTCCCAGTCAATGGCAATTTTTTTCATAAATTTATACCCAAAAGCTATAACGAATGGCACCCATCGCCTTCGTCCTTGACAGCAAACATACATATGTATGTATATACATACAGCATAAGGAATTGGAGGGTAGTTTGGCAAATGTTTTATTGCGTACATAAATTGCAATTAGGCTCAGCGCCTGCCGGGATAAATGCGCTCAGCGCACACGCCGAGACGCAGCGCCCGACACGATAGGACCCGTTAGAGTCCAGCAGGACCCGCAGGGACACGCAGGGACATGCATGTGTGCGCCCAGGGAGAGCCGTAGTATGACGAACTGCCTTCTCATCGTTTTGGTGGGTTAACAAAACATCAATTGGCTTATTAATGTTTGCGGCGGAACAGTTGCTGCTGCAAAGACAACATCATAATCACCAACGACTCGACGGGCAACGCGTGCGTCCAATTGGCGCCCGGGGCACATGGCCACTTCGGACTCGCCTCCTTGGGACAGTCACGCCTGTGTTTAATGTGAAATTATGGCTTTAATGTGCTGGCAATTGTCAAGGCAAATTTTTACAACAATTCTACGTTTGTATGTATACATGTACGTGTGTATCTGTGCTTACAAATTGGCCGCCTCATCGCGCATTTTAATTTCCTTTGCTCAAAGAGGTTAGCATCAGCCCGACAAAGACGCATCTTTGCCCATAAAATGCAAACTGGCTTCTTGGAGTTGACTCGATTAGCTGCTGATGCTGGCTCCTTTGGGAGTCAAATAAAGCATCCACTAATTAGCTCGTTCTGAATACACATGTGTGTATACTGTGTTTACAAGCACACATTAAACATTTAATAAGTATAAAATTAAAATTAGTTTCAGAAAAATTATTAAATAAGAAGTCAATACACCTCAAATAATTTTTTATTTCATTCTAATTAATATTAATTTCAGCTTAGCTGAGTTTTTGGATAAGAGATAAATTCATTAAAACAAAAACAAGTAAGAAGTTCTTTGTTTAATATAATAATAATATTATATACCAATTCATCAAACATTGTATAAATTCTAGTTTTGTTTGCCAATAACATTTTGAGCAGCAATTAATTTTTTTTAGTGAATTGATTTCAGAAAACATTGAGTAGAAGTTTAACAGAAAATTATTAAGCATTTTATCATAATATCGAGGCAATTAACACAATTATGGTAATTATTTTTTAGTTTAGTCAAGCCAAATAATGGAGTTAACTAAGTACTTTGTAATTTTATATTGCCCACAAACTAACAGATATTTGACTTAATAAAATACATAAAACTTTTCTTAATTGCTGTTAAAATGTTGAAGAACAAGCACAAGCTGAATGTCAATTTGATTGATTGAACACGTGTGTGCGTGTGTGTGTGTGTGTGTGCAGTTTAAAAGTCGGAGAGTAAGTTGCAATGTTATTATTATCTCCAGCTCCGTGGAGCTGTTTGTATGTGTGTGTGTGTTTGTGTATGTGTATGTGCTGGGTTTTCTTTCATGCTGAAAGGCAAACGTAATGTAAAAACATTTAAGGTTTCAATTAAACAAAATCCAAAAAAAAAGTAAATAATGAAAATAAAAAAGAAACCCTAAGGGCCGCGCACAAAGAGCCAAAAGCAAGAAATGCGGCCAAAAGAGAGACAAAGGATATAAGGGTATGAGGTAGTTAACCGAGGGCAGTCGCTAGAAATATTTTAAGTAATCAATTCGGGTCTGCGAAATAATATATACATATACATATATATATATGTATGTCTATATATATATATATGTATGTCTATGTATATATGTATATAGTTGGGCGTTGGCCAAGCCTTTGGACCGGACCTTCCGCACGTCCATGCCTTATTTTTAAACTAAAGGGAAAAAAATTATTGAGCTTACGTGCAGCATGACAAACGATGGCTGCAGACTTTTTCTGGGTATGTGTGTGTGTGTGTGCTTGGGGTCAGCAGGCAAATCCTTCCATCAAGTGTCAAAGTTTAGACTGTAACGTCCACTTGAGTTATATTGAGATTTATTGTGCTAACGAAAAGAACTCGAAAACGTAAGGCTATAAAAGGTTTCTTTACTCTCCTCGCCCTTAAGCACACGTATCATTAATTATGATCACTGTGCACTGGACACTGCCGTTGTTTATTTGTCCTGCAATCCGCCCGCGGCAATTTATGCGACAAGTTTTCGTAGGCGTCAGCTTGCCTTTCAATTTCAATTTCAGTTTCAGTTGGCACTGCAACTGCAGTTACAGTCTTTTATAAAGTTCATTCAAGAAACGCTACATTTCAAAGGCTGCCTTGGCTGCTAGCCAATTGTGCCGACCGTCTACAAGCCAGTTGCACAACCACACCCAACTGCCTCCTAGGACAATAGAAAACAACTTACACTTTCTTTCCCTCAAGCCTATACGCCTACTGCATCTGCACAACGCATTGTAATTGTAAACTAAAGCTGCAAGTTGTTTTGACACTTTTGGCCCAAACAAAAACTTGGAGGCGACACAAACAGTAGGCTCATGGCTGGACTGCCAAGTGATTTTCCTTAAAGGGAATGAAATTTATAATCTTTATATAAATATATATATAATATAAATATATAAATACTCATATTTTATACAGTCGACAGTCCTCACAAATATTTTTTAAAAATACTCCCTGTCAATGGCATAAACGGCACTATCGATCTATCATTATGCAAACTTTGAAATGCCCACTTTCAGCTTCCTTCTTATATCAGATTATAAGTACCCATCTTTGGAGAGTCATCACAAATTGATTTTGGGAACACATTTGTTTGAGCTCTGTAGCTTTGCGTGCTGAAATGGTATCCTGATTACGAGCCTGCGCTACTTTCGCAGCTCTTTTCGGCGGCTGAGTTCTTGTTACTTTTTATCTTATCGATATTTTGCGTTGTGTTTGGGCTTTGGCTGCTTGTTTGTCGCAGTTATAGCTGTTATTTTGTTATCCTCTTCTGCTTAACCCAGTTCCAGTTTCAGTTTCAGTTACAGTTACAGTTCTCTGCTTTTTATTATCTGAATACTCTCACAATACGAAACGAAACTTTCCAATGTAAATTAAATGCCGATGCCGCCAACTTTTTGCTGACATTGTTGTAGGGGCAGCCGCGTTGGCTAACCTACAAAAATGTACTTGCATAAAAAACGACATACATAAAAAAAAATACAGAATTTTTTTTATTTTAACCGCGGAGCCAACAAATAAATGTGGTTTAAACATGACAATCCGCTGTGGGCCGTCGGCTCGTTATCACCAAATATTTTTGCACACGAAATGAGCGAATAAATAAACTGCGGCACAAAATGCGAGAGGCGTGAGCTGCAAAATATACAGATGAGGACAACTGGCAGGAGCGTGGCCTGGTGATGGTGGTGACGGAGGAAGGGGTGGATCGTTGTCGGTGTGCAAATAATGTTGCCTACCTTGCGGCACGAGACAAATAAGCGAGCGGCTTGGTTGGCATTTGGTTGATGGGCAGGTCGCTTGGGCGACTGACCGTTTATGGTCGTCACTTTTTTGTCCTCCTGTTTGACAAATAAAACGTGAAATGCCGGAGCGCAAAAAAGAGAGTAACCAATAAAAGCTTAATTAACTGTTTATGGCCATGGCATGTTAACAGTCCCAAAAAAAAAAAACAAAAAAAAACGAGCACACACTCCACAGTCATTAATTTGCGGTTGGAGAGTTCGAGAACTGGAGCAATGGTATCCTCGGATTGACTCGGCTACGTGCCCAAGGGCGTTAAGGGAAATACGCTGAAGTAGCGGCACACAACGAGCAAAAAAAATAAAATTAAGGCTTATAAACTGGAAATCCTTTCCAGAAAAACGCACAAACTAGTTAGTATCATAAATTCTAACACGTCTCCATAAAAAATCAGAATCTTGATTGGGAGGAAAATTGAAAGCAACCCAAATAATTAGAATATTTAATGATTCGGTCATTAGGAGACCAAAAAAATGTCCATTTGTTTACTTTGAAATACTCTGACTCTGGGTTTGGATTTTCCATTTGGTATTGAATAATTTCACTTGAATGATAATACATACATGAATGCAGCTTCTTGGCTCAATCGCGTAAAGTCTTATTGAATTTTTGACTATGGGGAAACATAACAGGCCATTTTGTTTTAGATATTATGATATTTTAGAAATCATATATTTATTTCTATAATTCTACGCAGACATATCGAATTCGTTTTTTTTTCTGTGAAAAATTACGCAAGTCATTCAAATTTTACAATGTCTGATATTTCCAACTCGACCGTCACTCCTGATAAGGTATCGGCAATTGACGGTTTGGAGAAGTCGCTCAGTCCTAGCACTTCCGAGCACTTATGGGATACATTCGTCATTCCGTCTTTCGATTCATGCAAATCTTTCGAAACCATATCTAAAGCATTGAAGAACCGCTTGAAAAGCGATTCGACGAAGGGTCTAAATAGGAGCACCAAGGAGCTCGAAGCGATGTTTGGGAATTCGGTGTCAAATGAAACCTGAGGCAGACCCCAAAACCACGCTTTCGTCCACACACTCCACAGCCCGAGCCACTATAATAATTGGAAAGTTTTGTAATTGTTGTAAGACATAAGGCCACTAATTAATTGGATCCATAATTGCAAATAAGAATTCTATAATCGAATTCTATAATGAAAAGCACATTCCTGAAGCAAGGCAAATAAAAAAATCTTTTACAATTAAGCATATATCTGAAAAACTATCTATATAAACTTTTGTATTGTGTAAATCTGTTTTTATGCGTCGTTAATTGGTTTATTAAATCGGAAAAAGGGGCAATTTCACAAAATAAATCCATGTACATATTAAAATATTTTTGAATTTGAGCTTGTACCAACATTTCAAAAGCAGTGCTTTCAATGACATTTAAATCTATGAGCATATTTCAGTATTCACTTAAGGTGTATACAGGAAAGATCTTCGAGTATTATGCAATTAAACAATACAGGGCTTAAACGGTTATCAAGAATTGAAGCCTTAAAAATTGTTTGTTTGACGTAAGTGAAAGAACAAAGCAGGCCAATCCTCTTCTAGGCCTTTTCCATGGCTTACTTCAAAAACATTTTCTACAACAAAATAAATTCATTTCTTGAACTTTGCAAAGAAGAGCACAAATCTTGTAGTCGTTTTGAAAAAAGAAAATAAAAACTTTCGAAATAATCTTGTAATTAAATTTTTTGTGTATACACGATTTCGGTACAGACAATGTCTGAAAATCCAAACCCGACCGACATCATGCCATCAACTGATACACATGGAATCGGTGATAGATGCATGGAGAAGACTCTCAGTCCTTGCAATTCCGAGGTAATTGTATCCGACAAATCCACTGTCTCATCATTATCATCGTGCGAATCGTTCAAAACCATTTGTAAGGCATGGAAGAAGCGTTTAGAAAGTGAGTCGATGACGAAATTAGACAGGAATATAAATGACCTTGAAGCGAAGGTAGAAAATTTTACATCCAAGCTGGATGTGAGCATGAACGTCAGTGAAGAAGAATTAACTAATTTAGCCAGAAGTCTATCCTTGTGTGTTGTAATGGAGAGCCGGTCTCTGCAACTCACAGATAGCAGCGAGGAAGAAATTCCAAGTGTGGCAAGCAACTTTCAGCGACACCTCCTTGAGCCCCAGGAGATTCGCGATGCCTATGCTATCTTTCGGCAGTACGATGTAAATGGAGACGATTTTATTGAGCTGTTCGAACTCAAGATGGCTCTGGAGAAGCTATCGGTGCCACAGACTCATTTATCAGCGAAACAGCTCATGAAGGAAATCGCTGGGCCGCATTCACCAAAGTTGAATTTTTGTCAGTTTCTATTTACCTACGCAGCGATCTTGCACGACTGTAATTCGAATGCCATTCAATGGAATCAATCTCTGGTGGACAGTGTTACTCCACCAGAATCCGTCAATGTTTCCAAGGAGGCTGTCAGCACTGTGAAACGTTTCTTCGAGGCAAAGGTGGCCCCGCAATCTCCAGAGCCAAGTCCGAAGTTATCCAAGAAGAAAGACACTTTCAAGAACAAAGTCCTGGATATATAGAAAATCCTCTCATCAAAACCAACGTCTTCAAAAACCATACGCGTTGTTTGTAGCCAAAATTGGTAGTGCTATTTAAATTAGTTTGACCTTGCGCCAATGCAAGTGTCCATAAATCACGTTTCAATAAAACAAAACGAACAACTTAAGTGTCCAATCAAAGGTAATTGCCATCGCCTGTTTTCGGGCGCAAATATAACAACGCAAATATTTTGCACCCACAAGAGGAGTTGCTCACCTTTCAACCTGCCCATTTTTTTTGGATTGCTATGTAGCTAAAGCGAAATGGGCTCCACACACGCCAACTTCCAACTGCCAACTTCTAACTACCAACTGCCAATAGCCAGTTGGCAAGCCGCCAACTGCCAAGTTGCGAGCCGCACCAAGTCTGGCCGGAAGTTACCTAGCCCAAAGCCAAAAATATTTTCGTGCAAATAATTTGCCAGCTTAACTACGTTAAGTATTTAGATATGTATTTTTATACCTTATTTTGGTATACAGCGCACATGGGATATAGTGGGTTCATTACTCGTAAACCAGTAGGGGTTTTAAAGTAAGGGCCATTAACTACAGTGGGCGCTCGATATGGCGCACAAATATATATAAGACTACTTCACGAAAAAAAATAGTACTGTAAAATACCCTATACTAAGCATATCATACATAAGCTGAATGCTAACATAAACATAAACTTTTTTATATTGTGCGAGATTGAGTGAAGTCCATGTTCGAAGGTTGTATTCATGTTTGTATGTACGGTGAACACATTTAAAGCTGTTTGGTACTTTGAAAAGGGTTTGTGTGTCGTAACTTGAGCAATAGCAAAATGCTCAAAAAATTGTCAAAAAGAGATTGAAATTTGAGTTGCAGACTATTTATTTCATGGAAAATTATTGCGCTATTGTAATCCGTAAGGAATTTATGAGATACACAAACAAACTGATTATATACACATACAAATTTGTTATCAAATATATTCTCATTCGTCTTTGTCACATTTTACATAGAAGTATCGTCATTTCTTCTAAGTTAAAACAAATTATACAAGATCCACACAGTCACAATAAGATTAGTTTGTAGGGTGTTTCAGATTTGTATATTCATATTTTTTTATATATCTGAGTTAGTGAAATACGCTCACGCCCAACAATTATGTTTCCATTAAGCCAAAGGCGGACTGTGCTAATATTTATAACAGATTTTTTCTACCGCAACTCTTTTGATAAATTCACGTTGAGTAATATGGCACGCCATATACAAATTATAATGAAAATGGCGGCATCTGTATAACGCTGCGTATACGCAATGCGGCCGAGTTATGTAATAAAAACCCAACAAAAGTCATGCGAAAATAATGAGCATAAGCATGGGCATACAAAATGGAGACGAAGGAGGAGGAGCTGCAAAAGATGGACGTGGGGGGCGTGGAAATAGTTTTCAAATTAAAATAAATGCCGCAGCTGAAGCAACTTTTATGCGTCCGCAGCAGCTACCGGCAAGCAGGCAACTGTGGGGGGTGGGTTCGGTTCAGTAATATGGGGTTGTTGGCTACCCTTGTCCGCACTTAGCTAACCGAAATGCCATGAAAGTAAATTCACTAGAAAATTAATTATGAACGGCGACGACGATGACGACGTTGGCGATGGCGATGGCGATGGCGATGGCAATGTTAACTGAAAGCAATGCAGCGGATCTGCCTGTACCATATACCTTTTAATAGCATTGTCATCAATTTCGCTCAATTGCGCACACAATCGCATCTAATCACGTCGGAACGACCCCAACTAGTGAGCAGCAGTTACAGCAAAGCCAAGTTTTTGAGCTTGCTGCGATGCTCCCTCTAAATGTTTATGGTTATGGCTATATGGTAGCCTTCGCTGTGTATGTGTTTCAAAAAGGGTCACGTGTCAAATGTCATTGACATGGTTTGTCTTGCCTTTAAGTATTTGCAAACACACACACACACACACACATATACACAATCAGAGCAACTTATGCCAACAAACCAGAGGCAAACCCCAAAAAGTATGCCACGATTTCGCCTCATTTGCTGCACGTTCCGCTGTCTGCGTCGGTCTGTCTGAGACTCGTCGCCATCTGATTTAGACCGTTGCTTGTTGCTGTTCCAATTAACTTATAACAAATTTCAAAATGCAGCTGCAGAAAGGAATGTTACACAGAACCGATAAACAACAAGAAAGCCCACCATAATATCTGGAGCACAGATCCGTTGACCTTCCAATTAAAGTTGAGCTTGTTTTCCGACCAATTGAATTTTTCTACAAATTTCAGATCAGCTTAAAGCTGTTGACACAAAAATTCGCATTTTTTTGAGACCAATTAATCTTTACTCGTAACTCTTAGAGCCTTCATGTAAATACCCAAACTAAAAGACTATGATCAAAGTTTCATATAATATAAATAGAGAATGTATCCTACGATATCATTAATCATAAGAGTATCAATGTATATAGATATACAGCAAGGAAACATTAAAACGACTTTAATAAATTCCTTGTTTATTAACTTAACGAATAAGTTAAATACATTTATTCCACAACCACATTGCATTATTTATATGTATGTATGTACATATATAGTAAAAACATTTTAACCATTTTCCTTAGCTACAATTGAAATCATAACATTAATTTAAAAATAAATATTAATAAAACTACCGCTCACAGAATAATGGTTGAACAAAAATTCAAATTATAAACGAAAATCGAATTTCATACGCAAATTCCATTTGCAAAAGTGTGAAACAAATGAAGAAATACTTGGGCACATGTCATTCTGTCAATGTGCCTTAATTCTTATGACAATTTAGGGTCCATACAGGCTGTCGGAATGACCGACCGGAATGTCCGGTGGTGTCCAACTCTACGTCCAAGGGCAGCAGCGACTGCCACCGGGGTGGGGCCACGGCTGCTAGGCATTTTACTCTGGAAGTGTCCAACAATAAGTTTGTAAATGTATATGCAGAGTTCTCAATGGCTTAACCCTTTTCACTTAATGCGATGCCTTGGAGACATTTCGGAGATTAGACAAACCATTTTCATATCATATTCCCCAAATGCCAGAAACGTGCACGAGTTATGCGTGCTATAAGTGTCTGAGCCAACTCATCATAAGGTGGCATCATATCCATAAGAAACTTTATCGTAGGTCAAGAAAAGGCAATGTTATAAAATCGTTTGATGGGGGGCATTGAAATCAAATTAAGAAATGCTCTTAGGCGTATGTCAGACGTGCCACGTGCCAAGGCCAAAACCTGAAACTGGTACGGGTCTAATTAAAAGCTGATCAATTCTGAGTGGGAATTGAAACAGTTGCTTGTCATACAATAATATTTAAATTTGAATTTCAAATGTACAAGAGTTTACACTAGTCTACAAAAATGCCATTATTTCGTGAGCTTTGGCATCTCATTATTTCTTAGTATATTTTAATTAAACAGCACTCGACATATTCCAAAGGAACTGTTAACTTATCTAAATCCAATGGAATACATTTTCAAAGAATTTTTAATTGATACAATTAAATTCTAAATTTAATCTCATTATGTGCAGTGAGTTTACGTTCTCATGTTTGTATTGTTTCATGTTAACAATTTTAAAATGAACGGCAAGGATAAATTCTATAAATACGAATGTTTAATATCAAATTGCGATTGTGGGAGCAATTTGTTTCTATAAAAAATGTAATTATAATTAGAAAACGTACTATAATTGTACAGAGTATTATTTTCCTTTGTCAAAGTTAAATTAATCATGTGGCTTGCTATAGCCACAAATAAAAGTCGCGACAGATTAAATATACGTTGTTTTTACTTTAGTTCGGAAAAATATGCGCTTTGAAGTCTACATTAGATACTTTTTCAATAATTATGATATTGATATGCTTTACGAATTAAAATGAGAATGAAATGCTGTATTCAAAATTTAAATCGTATATAAACCAAAGCTCACTTCACCTAAACTTAAGGAATATCTATATACATACATATATGTATATATATACATGTATATATATATATATATATTGAATCAGATATTCTATTTTTGAGTAACTGGTACTTTTACATAGTCACTAGTACAGGGTATCTGCTCGTCTGCACTGATAGCTAGAACATGTTGTTTATTCGTGGCGAGGCCAAAACATGAAAATATCGGCGAATAGCCATGTTGCAATTGCAAAAACGCAAAATAACATTTGCATACGGATTAAAGGGGAATGCTTTGAGGGAAACTGAAAACAGTTAGTTGCACAAGCAAAAAACGAAATTCTTTAAAAAAATTCTAGAAAATGAAATTAACCGAGCAGAGCACTGCGAGATATTACAATAAAGCAGCAATGTAATTCATTCCCTTGAATTCAGCTGCTATTGTGAGAGGAAAGAAATGATTGAAAGTTTCCCAAATGAAATCATAATGAGGTTAGAGTGCAGTTCGACAGATTAAATTTGAAACAGCTTTCGAGAGGAGCAGGAAGATGATCCACATGCCCGAAAGACCGCACCAAAAATCAATCTTATTTTAAACACGCCCCTAAAAACTGTTATTGGAAAGTTCAACAAAGCACTCCAGTAGTTTTTACATTTGCCTAGCTGATGTTTTTCTCTACTTTATTGCTAGAGTATTTTTGTTAGCAGCCAAGCAAACACATACGTACAACAAGGGCAAAACAATTTTTGGATTCAATTTCCGCGTTCAGAACTCGCTTGTTGCTATTTTGCATAGCTCGTGAATGAGATTGGGAATGGGAATGAGAATGTGGCTGCAAGATTGGGATCACGTTGCATGGGCAACGGATAGGTGGATGGTGGATGGTGAATGGGTGGTTGCGGTTTAGTGTGCTTTGCTGCGTGTTTTTGCCACTTCGAAGCGGAGCATATTGGCAACATTGGAAGCATCTGGCATAGGCGTAACTTTGCAACTTGTTCGCCAAACTTTCGTTTGCCTGTTTTTGCTTTAAGTAATTCGCGCACATTCAAAGATTTATGCACTCGACAAAACTGCATTTGCAATTGCACTTCCTGCGAGTAGTTGATATATATGTCAAGGGATTAAGTGCGCTTTTGCCAAGCGAACGGATAAAAGTTCTTAAGTCGAATTTGTGCATTCAACATTTGATGAAGTGTTTTCTCCATAGTTCTGAAGCAAGAATTGCATTCAAGTTAATCAACTGAATTGAATTGAATTGAATTTTAGATTCAAACTGCTCCTGGTGTAAATTATAATAATACTTTCTGTAATTATTTTAACATCAACAAAGTAAACAAAAAGCTATTAATTAGATTAATTGCTGATTTTTCAATATTTTAAGTCATCGCTTATCTACCCTTAATAAGAGGCAGTTGAGCCCATTCCTTAAATAAATGTTATCAACTCAAGCCATTAATACTGCAAATCGCTTTTATATGACAAGTATTTATTATAAATAAAGGCAAGATGTTATATGAACTATAAACTTGAAAGCAATTAGCACTTTGTAAACTGCACACACAAAAACAGATTTACTCTTGGCTTCGAGAGCTATTAGCTGAGCAAGATAGTTAAAACTTCCGCCTGCATATCAATAACGTAGTACACTCGTTATGCGCAGCGCTTCATAAGGCAAAACAGAAGCAGCTAAGACGGAAGAAACAACCAGATTATGACCAGGGATGATGGCTAGTCCGGTCGTGGCCCAGTTTCAACCCCAACCAAATTGGCTAGTGCAGTAAGTCAAATGTTTGGCTGTCTCATTGCTTTTGTCTATTGCATTTGCCTTACCAGACCAAACAGACGCAGATGCAGAAGTAGCAGCAAGGCTAAGGACACACACAAAAACAGACAGTTTAATAAAATTAAGTATAAAATGATCCAAATTCATCACGCGCTACAAGTTAATAAAAAAAAAATAAAAAAAAAAAAATGGTTGGAACAAAAAGTTAAAAATTTGAAACGGCAAGTTAAGAAAATCTGTGCATTTCTAAATCTATGCAATGTTCATTTTTCTTTTGTTACCTCCATCACTGCTGCCTCCGTGCCTGCTTCTGATGATGAAAAATTGAAAAAGTGAACGACAACGTTGAGGCAAATGTTAAGATAAAAAAAAAATAAAAGAAAAACGAATAACGGAGTAAAATCTTTGACTGACGCGCTTAACCCTTCTGGGATTTGGCAGGCGGCAGCCATGTTGGCACCCGCTTTGATGATACCGAAAGGCAACTTTCATAATGATAATAATTTTGTGCATGATTTATGAATGAACAAGTTTTATGGCTCCCAGCCGAAGCCCTGTACCTCTATCTACAAAACCTTGTGCAAATGTTAATTTTGGCACAGCAAAGAAAAGCGTACAACGAGTAAAAATGCAGGACCACGGGCTATGCAGTGAGACAGAGAGAAAGGTAGCCACGCCCCACTACATTAACATCCATTTGCCTAAGGCTGGCACACACACATAGAGAGAGAGAGAGAGAGAGAGAGAGAGGAGGGCCAAAGTTTTTCACTTTAATATTTATTTCAACTGTCGGACCATTTTGGAGTGTAGTAAATTTACATCTTTCAGCGTTCAAATACACAGATGGGCCGCTGCCCGGGTCAGTGGAAAGCTGAGAGACCTGGGACCCCTTTACAAAATCATTTCGCTGTGAAATTGTGTCCGCATAAGAAGATGGCTATGGCTATGGCTATGGCGATGGCGATAGCGATGGCGATGGCTTTGGCTTACAAAGCACGTGAGCTCATTCTGGATGCACGCTAGTAAAACTTTCTCAGACTACGAGTGGGTCAGGTTAGGTCAGGCGAAAGGCAGTCAGTCGGTCTATTGCCTGGGAGTGCAGCTTCGCCTTCGCAATGCCATTAAAATGAAACCCCAAAAGAATGCTTTGTAACTGCTGCTGCTGCTATAGCTGCACAACAAGCACAAGCCGTTAGTTGTGGCCAGCGTTTGATAGCGCTTTATAGCCCCTGGGCAGCTGATAATAGTTGAAATTAATGCGCCGCTAGTTTGCGTTACCCAGCGACTTATTTAGATTTACGAGGCATGCAATCGATGCCCAGTTGCATGACTGCAATTAGACGCCAACAACAACTCCAAATTATGCAAAGCCAAAGCACTAAAAAAAATCAACAGCTCAATACAGACAAAAATTTCGTCGCTGCTTTGCGTGTGCGGGAAAGTCATAACGAGAAATGTTTGTTCCTTTGCCATTTTTTTTTATTTTCTTTATTATTATTATTTTTTGGGGTATTCTTAACAATGTTCTGACTGCATTCATACAATATTCACACCCAAATATTTCGAAATTTATGATGTTTCAGAAATAAATTTCACTATTTAGCCGCACACATTCTCATAAATATTAAGTTAGTTTAACACGAACCGTAATCAAACATCACAAGGAAAGTATACATATGTATGTACTTACAGGCACATACATATATAGCTATATAGTTATTTTACAACTGCGTCAAAACTTTATTGAAAATGTGGAATACTCTACGTTGCGGCATCATATTGAAAGTATTATTTTAATACAAATATTTATGCAAGCGGCTTTAAAATTCTCAAATAAATACTCAATAATACAACTAATTTTAGCTAGATCAATCTTAAATATTTTCATTGCATTATTATTGTATCATGATATAAACATAATATTATATAGATGTAAGATTAGATCCTAGCTGAATTGAGGAGAAATCTGTTTCAGAAAAATGAACATTCATGTCAACTACCTTTATTTTTGGTTGCTTATTATTTGTGCTACTGAAGGGGTTCGTGAAAGCACTTGCGTGTGCCAGTGTGTGTGTGGGGGTGTGTGTGGGGGCTATGTGCATAGGGAAATTTACAAATAAATTCCTAAATGTGACAAGGACAATTGCATTGAAATTCTAATACCACACACGCAAGCACATGCATGTGTAGAGCGAAATGTTTATGTGTGTGTGCGCGCATAGGTGTAGGTGTATTTACTGGTAGGGTAACAAAATTTGGTTGCTGCTCTAATGCAAATGCAAAACCGAGCGCTGAGGCCGCACGTGTGGCAGGCTCCTGTTTTAAGGGCGGAAGCGGTGAGTCCTTAGCAAATGTTTGTTGCAGTTTATTTGCGCATGTAATTGAGGTCGTAAGCAACAAGCCAGGCATACACACACATACACACACACAACACAAACATTCACACATACATACACACACACATATACGCTAAAGGCAGGTGGGGCACACCAAGCATCCACTACTATCGATATGGAGTCTGCGAAGTCTGCCACTTCCAGTGTGCGGTAAATGTCATCGAATTGTAGCACTAAGTGCGTAAAGTTGTAATCCTGGAATGGGAGAGTAAGTGAATCGGACACATTTCAATTTGGTGTTCAGTTTTCCAATGTGCCATCGAGAACTTCTCTCATAACAAATAACCGCATATCACTTGCCATGGTCAAAAGCGTTGCATTTAGACAGAGCCGTCAAGGCATACATTCAGAAATTCGTCGAGGACATGTGCAAATTAATTTCGTGTTGACATTCAATAAATTTTGTGCATCAAAATGCAACCAATCGCCTGTCAAAAGATTCAAATCAATTCGGCTGAATGCACGTCAGAACTATGGTTTCTGTTACGCTTGCATTAGCTTGCAATGCCAACTGACCAAAATACAATTATTTAATTAAGCTTCAAATTTCTAAGAGAAGGCTTAAAAAGTTCGCCTTTTAGGGTTTTTAAATGTGAACGACTCTCCTTAGTAAAATATCAGGTCACCATATATGATCATAAGAAAAGCTTTAAAGTAGAGAACTGATGGCTTATCGCGATAATATAATTGATATATATGGTTGGCACAATTATTGTGCTACTTTCCGCTTAAATATTAACTCTGAAATATGTTCAAAAGTCACGCCCAACTGAGTTCCACTAATGAATATTTTAGTCTAACGAAATAAAATAATTAGTAGCATGCAATAAATTACTTTTGTCAAAGCGATTTTATGCTCTGCTCAACTATATATATATATGTATAAGTACAATACACACAAACAGTTGACGATTTTTCAATCATGGAGCTAAGGCCCTCTTTAAAAATAATAAAATAAAAAAGTATCCGAAATAAATATTTCAGTGAGTCTATATTATTTCAGTGATTTTTAATGAAAAACAAAAAAGTTAATAAAAATAAAAACAATTGGACTCTCAGTAAACAACAATAAGTAGGCTTCACTGTACACTTTTAGCATATTAAAAAATATTTATTTATACATAGCTAAATGCCATATATATGTATGTATTTCGTGTAATGTTTTTTTGTAATTTTAATTGAATATTGATGGAAATTACGCGGTTTCCAGCGTGCTTTTTTTGTCGTTTAATTAATTGGACAACGGATATATAAAACTTGATTAATTTATGGCATATGAGTAGCATAATAATGTAATTTTCTCTTGAGTTCACGGGATATGTTAAATGCTGCTCTTTAAGAATGTATTTTAATAATATGCTTGAGCGAATTATGAACCCGACTTGTTTTCCGATCCATCACTTGACTTTCTAGTTAATTTGCTTAACTAACGTTTGGATATCACACCTCAAAAATGTCGAAGCTGCTCTTCTGCTGTTAATCACATGCAACACGCGAGCAGTGCCACACGTTTTATATTGAATATTCCACAGCAGGGCCGGACAAACATAATGACAATGTCAGCATTAAATATGTATGCACAAAAAATCAATTAAGGCAGGCAGCGGTGTAAACAACGAATTTACTATAATGAAAAGCAAACGTTATGTGTTTGTATGTATTTGTGTGCTTTGGATAAATGCGAAATTGGAAATTTTAAACCAACAACAAACATCGAGTAACAGGCGACCAAAATTTCCATCACAATCGAAAAGAACAAAGAAGCGCTCCGTTTGAAATCGCTTGATTAAAAGACTTTTCATATGTATTCAAAAAAAAAAAATGTTTTTATTACTTTTTTCTCCGATTGTTATAAATGTATGCACTGTGCAGTGTCAATTAATTGTTAAGTGGGCCAATAAAATATGAAACACATTTTAAGCATGAACTCTTCTTGTATATTAATGATATTATTTATATGCAGTCTTGGCAAATCTAAATCGAGCATTCCCGTATTTGTATGTATGATATATCTTCTATCCTTTATTAAGTGCACTAAAAAATGTTTTCAATTCTTAAAAGGGATGCGTATGATATGCGAACGCGAGATGATAAAAGAAAGGAAACCTTGAATGCTTTGTGTGTCTGCTTGCATTCGGTTTCTCTCTTTCTCTCTCTATCTGTATCTCTCTGCTAGCAGTTGACACCTTGCACATGAAGCATGAATTTGAAGAAATTTATAGCACACTTTTCGAGACACGCTTCCATTGTGTATTGTGGCCTGACGGCTGCGACTGGCAATAGACTACTCTAAGTGCAGTTTAATTAAAGCCCAGCTGGCATTGTTATGCCATACACGACACAAATGTCGACCTCAACGTCGATGTCAGCACTGGCGTTGATTTATGTAATGCGGAGCGTTTTGCGCGCTGGCAAAGACGCGCTCGAGCCGCGTGATAATCAAATGTCATTCCTGGCATACCAGTGCGGGCCAGTGCGGCGGGTGCGTCAAGACAGTCACCCACTGGTGAACATAATACACACGACAAGTGCTTAATTTATTTTGCATTAAAGCCTCATTTATCTTGCCTTATCGCTCGTGCAACAACATTGAAGATTTACTTGGCCTACCCACACAAGCGGCATCAGGCAGAAGGCACCAAAAAAGTACAAACAAAAAAGAACCCATGCTATAGAATATTGTGTGTATGTGTGGGGCACGCCCCTAATTTATGTGCCTTCACTTGCAAGTGGCCAATTGTTACGCCCTTTTTTTGTGGTTGCTTCTCGAGTGATGTTATTTGTTGTTGTTGTTGTCGTTGTTGGTATTTCTGTAGCCGTTGCCGTGTCAATGTCCTGCGCCTGCATCATCGTGTGTGGCCTTTATTAATTGCAACGCCTCAACCGAAATTGTTTGCCATTTTTGTTTTGTGTTGTGTATTGCATTTTTTGTGTTTTATTCACTGTGTTGTTCATGGAAGCACTTTCCAGCTAACCACTGACCATGGCAAAAAAAAAATGGTCAACGCCTGCGGTTAGGCTTTAAATTGTTGCCAATTTGTTCATGCGTTTTTTTGCTTACCGGTTTTTGTTTTGCCTGTTCTGCTTTTTGTTGGACATCCATTATTGAGTTAGTGTCTATTAAGAAGAAAGGAAATAAAAGTGGGATGCAATGTTAATTATTTATACCAGCTTAAAGCTACCAGTGCTTGTTATTACATAATCCCAAACTATTCCTTTAAAAAACTGCAATTTATTTCTCTTGAAAGTTTTTAGTGTCGCATCTGCTTTATCAAAATGAAAACGGAATAGAAATAGTTATAAAAACTATTTAGTAAATAAAGTAGAGTTTTCCAGGTATGCTATAAGTGCCAGTCAAGTAACTAGCAGATACTTTTCTACAAAAGTTATACTTTCAGTCGACTCAAGGTCGATCAGAATAAGATGTTTTATTCATGTACAAACAGTAATAAATATTTGGCAAGTATTAGGCGCGTTCACTATGCATAGAAAATTGTTCAAGTGTAGCCATTAATTTTTTAACGACCCTGCCGGCCATAAAAATACTGAAAACCAGCAGCAAACATAAACTAAATCATAAATCAAAAAATAATAATAATTTGTAATACAGCGCCCGCTCTTGATTACCCAGGTGAAGTTCATTCTGGTAACAAATAAAAAATGAATTATTTACAACAAGGCGAGTCGTACGAACAACAGCAACGGCAACTGCCACATGTGCCAAGTGCCATGTGGCATGCTGCCTGCATGTGAGCAGAGATCGCAGGCGCCGCCAGCCAAGTTGTCCTTGCTCAGGAGAGCAAGGCAAACAGTTACCTTGAAGTAGCATCGAACGGGAAGTGCCCAGGACAAGTTTGGCAAGCCATATGGCCAACATTTGAATTTCAGTTATAGCGCTTGCCTCTGATTTATGGCAGTGAACAAAAAAAGACTCGTTGTTTAATTTATAACAACAAAATGCGAAACACAAGGTAGGTTACTATGTACATATATATTCTTGAAAGTTAATTGCTTTTACTACTTGCCGTCGCTTTGGGCAATTAATTTTGCCTTTCCTTTCCTTTCCGTTTTGGGTAGATCTCTACTTAAATTTAACTCAATTTTTTCGCAAACTTTTGAGGGGCTTATGTAGATTTGCCAGCTCTGCTCACAAGGCTTGTTTTTATTGTTCCTTTTTAGTGGGTCAATGTAATAATTTGCACCACAGCGGAACAGTAACGGTAACTACACAAACGTGCCAGCGATAAAGTGAAAGTGCAAAAACAACTCACAACAATAATAACAACAGGAGCACACACACACGCACACACATACGCACACACTTTGAGCACACTAAACACACAACGGGGCATAAGAAAAACTAGAAACTGCCATTGGCAGGCAACTTTTTTAGTGGTTCGCTCGTTTGCCAAACGGAAATCGATCGAAGCGAGCCAACTGGACTTGCACTTCAGCATGATAATATATATATATATATATATATATGTATACATATATATATCTATATGTATATGTGCGTGCCAGTGTTCCAGGAATTGTAGTCTTTATTTTAGTTAGCAAAGTCTTGTCGTTGTTTGTGCTCAGTGCATACATACAGATTATGCATGATAAAAGTAAATATAGATAAAAGAGAAATACAATAGAAAACTTGACCGACACCGGGAAGTGCGAAGTGAATTTTGAACAACCATCAAAGTAATCGCACAGATAAGTTATCGGAGCTGGCAATTCAATGACTTTTAAGGCAAAAGTGTTGAACTGCTTTTGAAAATATATATAATCCATTGAAGCAATTAATAATAAATTCAGAGCATTAGGCAACATTTTGTGAAATGAAGTTTTAAAGTCGTAACTCTTAAGAAGAGAATTCGAGTTGTTCGGGTCTTTTGGAATTGGTATACAGTAAACAGCTGCATCATGTTAACAACTGATGTTATTTTTAGCCTGGCTAGTGTGGAACTGCTAAACATTGTTGGTTAGCTGTTAGCCTTGGCCATTGCGGTTGTTGCTATTGATGATGTTGCTGTTGCTGTTGCTGTTGCGGTTGCTGTTGCTCTTAATGGCCTGACGGCAGTAAACATAACACGCATAATAACATACCTAGTAAGAGTTTTTAGATGCAAGGGATTAAAAATTAACTGCAATCGCAGTAAAAACTCAGAGGCAAGCACCTAGCCTCATTCAGCAACAGGCAGCCAACGTAAATGAAAACTAATTTCGAGTTTTCCAATCTGGGTTAAAAGCGTTTCTCTTTCTTAGTTCAGTGAATGCTGCCCATGTGGTTGGCTGATGCTGTTTGCTGCCTTTGCCAGTTTTAATCAGGCAAACGCTTTGCGCAAAGGAGCTGCAAGTCAGTCACTCTATCAGGCAGTCAGTCAGTCAGTCAGCGAGTGAATCAGTCAGCGAGTGGCTTTGTCTTTTATGTAATTGTAAATTGTACGCTGTTCGCTTTTACAAATCATTTGCAATTCATTTGCCAGCCACTTATGACCGTTTAACTACCAACATTTAATTACGGCGCACATTCGCTCCTTGCAGGCGCTCACGTTAAATCTCAATTCGCGCAGTCAATGACTCCACTCGGCGAGTCTTAAATGGAAGGCACTTGTACAGAACTCTCTGAAACTGCCGTAACTGCTGAAACTGCTGAAACTGTTGCAGTGCAGGTGTATTTGTTTCCTATTAACTAAATCAACCGTATTCAAGCGCTGCCTGTCGCTACCGGTCCCTGCCTAACAGCCCACCCCAATTCTCTCCGCTCCTTCGCCTGAAAGCCGTGAAAGAGGCTTACTCCTACGGCTTTTATTGCTGCTCACTGCTTCAGACACAGCCCGGAGTGTTGACTGCTTGAGTGGGCTTGAGGGTGTAGCTGCCTCCAGGTAGATGCTTCTCCGTTGCATGTCAATGATAATCTTCGTATGCCCCTTTTCCTATAGATACTTTTGTAATCAGCAATCGAGAGCAGTTGTTAGCCCTCCAGGGCTACAGCTACTCGCATTTGTTATTCCTATGGGCGCCAAGAAAGAAGTTCTCCACTTCAAGTGCTGACTGAGTGAGAAAAATCTCTCAGGTTAATGCGGCTAACATTGTGTTATTAAAAATACCTGCTTTGAAATCTGCCAAATATTTTACAATCTGTTGACAGGCGAGTAGACCAAACCCATTAAAAGTTTCGATTGCTTAGCATTAAAATTAATTGAGTACTTATAGTACAGCCCTACGATGCAGTTCACATTTACTCCCAGATACTTTTGCAATCAGCGGCAATTGTAACTGCAACAACA
Organism: Drosophila seclusa; assembly: GCA_035043575.1. NCBI lineage: Eukaryota > Metazoa > Arthropoda > Insecta > Diptera > Drosophilidae > Drosophila > Drosophila seclusa. The sequence goes on along the minus strand of JAWNMX010000457.1, from coordinate 381,828 downwards.
GCAACAACAACGAGCTGAGCACATAAAAAGGCTCGGAGACTGGTCTGCTGCATGTGCCACGCTGCAATGAGGTATGCAAGTACAGATGCAGATGAAACTTGCCGCTGCTGCCACAGTCGATACCTCTACTCAACAGAACTTAACTGGGCCTTCGACTCTGAGCGGTGGCTGCCGCACAGCTGCAGCTGACTGGTTGCATGCATGATACATTTGCCCCGACAACGCCAGTTCCAGTTTCAGGCATCAGACTCCGGCATTTGTATGGACGTTGCGCTGTTTGTTTGTTTGCTCGGTTGCTTGGCTGTCAGCAGAGCCTCAGAATGAGCCTCAGCCGGAGCCGTTGCCGGAGTCGGAGCCTGAGCCGACAATTTACTGTTTGCATTGTTGGTTCGTTCACCCAGTTTTGAGGCGGTCGGGTGCCGTTTTCCCATCTGCAGTTTTCCTATTTGTTTGCTTTTTAAAGTTGCAATCATTGTACACATTACACCCTGGCAAACATGACCCACATTTTTGGCAGTCCACTCACTGCCAATCCCTCGCTTGGCCGTCACTCTCTGGCCCACTGTCTCCTCTGGTAGAGACTCGCAACTGTTGGGTTAAAAAAATAATTTGGCTAGATTTTTTCATTAATTGCAAAATAGGCACTCGGCATGCTGACTGACCGACTGACTGACTGACTGAATGGCAGCCTGACAGCGTCTATTCAATATTTCATGCATTGTTTTCCATGTCAGCAATTTGTTTTTCAATTTTTACAACAGCTCTTCGCTTTTGCAGCACAATCAGAGCACAGCCTCGACTCGTCCGTTGCCGTGCCAGCCATTTCATTGCCAAAAATTGAATATATACATTTATTCTTGTGCACGTTTAATATGCTACAAGATTCCATCCACACATCATACGACTGCTCCCCAAGGACCGCATAAATTGATATCCTATGCCAACAGATATTCTTTATATAACAACTTTTATTTGACTTTGTGTGACATTTTGTAGAAATTCATAAACTATGAAAACTCCAGGGATCTTCACCTATAAACTATAAAATAGTTTTTAACAATGAAAAAGATTATTTCCAAGTGTTTTTATTATTTAGATTCTATTTGTGACAAGCGTTATTTTTTGAATTGCCATAATTTAAATTATAAAAATCAAATATTTTATTTATAAGTAAAAGTTAAGAAATTTTCACTTCAGAAATGCACAATTAACATGATAATTTCAGACTGAAAGTACTAACCACTTACGTATTCAGAGTAGAGGGTATTTATTTTGAAAGCCCACACACATACACACACACACACTCACAAAAAAACTTGTACATGAACGTTCATTGTACTCAGTTTGTCTGCAGTTTTTGCTCACTTCGCTGTTGGATTTTTTTTGGCAACCATTCTTCTGCATTTCCTTGTGCTGCAATTTGCTTGTTGCTGTTGTTGTTGATGCTGCTGTTGTTGTTGTTGGCGGCTGAGCAAAATTTATACATATGAGTTCCGCTAGACGCCGCCATCGTCCGTCGACGACCACGTCATCGCCTTGTGTCAACACTGAATTTAATGACAGGACTGCCTGCCAGGATACAGAGTGAGTTAGTCTGCGTGTGCGTGTGTGTGTGTGTGTGTGTCCGTCGAAATCATCATACTGTCTTTTTTATGTAGATTTAAGTTAGTGGTTAGCACTTGAAATTGATTGGACAACTATTGGCTTTAAATATTAGAGCAAGACGCATAAAACAGCGCTCAAGCGCTCAGTGAGGAAACGCAGACATAAAAGCCAAGGCAGGAAACGCCAAATGGTCCCCAGCCAACAGGATGCTCATATGTCAGTGTGCGTCTGTGTGCATTGGTGTCATTGGTAATAGTAGGACTGGAGTAAGTGAATTGTTACAATATAAACACTTTGTGGCCAGTGAGCAGCTGAGTGAGAAATGCAACCAACTGGCCATGCTAGTTTTCGACTGAGAGTTAAATTGAAATTCACATAGAATATTAAACCGAAAATAATATGTAATAGAGCAGAAGGAATACAAGTAATCAAGCAATAACCGATAAGGACTGAGTTTGAAAGTTAGACTCAAACACTTAATTAAACTTTTTATCCTTTACTTCGAAAAATAAATACTCAAATAAAATGAGAAAGATTTAGCTATTTAAATGAATTACAACTTTATATTATGACAAGAAATCAAATAATCTGAAATAATCCTTAAGATTCTATCGCAACTGCTAAAGGATGCAATTCTACTCTATTCAGTCACTTTAATGACTTTTTATGTTTTCATAAAGTTTAGTCACATTCGTGCGACTAACCATTAAATATAACACAAGACTGCTTGAAAATCATAATTAAAATACGAAATTTAACGGTTTAATCTGCTTAATACATTTTTCCTAACACCTTTCAAATACAATTTATCCAATGGTCGTACGATTGTCAAAATGAATACACAATCTATTTCTCGAGTTATTTAATTCGATCAAACTGTCAAAAGTAATCCTATTTTCAAGCACAAAAGTTTTCGCCAAAATTATGTTATACATTTTCTAATATTTTGAAGTGCTTGAAATAATATGTCATTCACCGTGAAAGATTTTCCATTCATTTTCTCTTTATTTTATGACTTAGCAATAAGCACTAGAATTCAAAATAACTTATGACTCGAAATTGATATGGTTTTTATCACCCGACAGAGACGGCTGCTTGTATGCGACAGAATATATTGAGATTTTTAAAACTTACAACTATGAATGGGAACACATAAGAAATAAACATTAACTGTATTAAGTATATATAATTATTTATATGTATATATGTATATATATATATATATATACATTTTTGACTTGCCAAATAGCTTTAGCACACAGCGCGAAGCTTCGAAATGTGCAACACAATTCATTTTCTGGCTGCGGCTGACATAATTACTTGCAACAAATTTATTTCAACCTTCAAGTTCTACTTCCTTTTACCTTCCAATTGTCAGGATTCAATTATTGAGCTTAAGTTATTGTCACAGCGTAGTATTGTATAGAGTGATAAGTCAATTTATATAGCAATCAATTAATTGCACTCCCTGCGAATTGATTTTATACAAGAGCCAACAATACTTGGGTCAAATACGGCACAGCTTGAGGCAAACAGTTGGTAATATGCAGAGGGCACTGAAACTGGCCATTAAGAAATTGAAACTGGGCCAATAAACCATAAGGCGTCATGAACTCAACAGCAATGTGGTTGTGAGCCACGCAAAATGAACAAAACAAAACTGCCAACAGCCACGGAAAAATGCCACTGAGTTTTCCAGGAAAATTTGTTAAATAAAAAGCCACAGACCGGCAATCATAAAATACGATAATAGAAATTGAAATAATTTGCCCACTTTGGCAGCTAGCAGGGAAAAACGTAAATTCAGCTATATCAAAAACTATGCATTGCAAAATGTATACCTACTCTTTCTAATTATTGCTACCATTTCTCTCCGTCTCTCTCTCTCTCTCGCTCAGTCGGTGTGCCTGAGCAGTGTCGCCACATAAATCAGAAATGTGCGGCAAGGTTGGCAGCGTCGCTGCCTGGAAGTGGAAGTTCCATGCAGACGAAAGGACTTGCCAACTCTTAACCTTAACACACACAACAGTTGCGCAAGCTGAAAAGTGTGCTACGGAGTTTGTAAATATAACAAAACTCACACACATCCGCGCACACACACACACACACGCTCGCTCGCGTGGCAAGTAAGCATAATAATAGCAAACAACAAAGAATGTTGCCTACTTGCAGGCGCAAGAGGCGAACAAGAAAAGTTTTTTGAACAGCCCCCCCGCCCAATTCCAACACCCCCTTGCAACCCACCCTCCGCTGTCTACTTCGTTGCCTTGCAGTCCCCTATAATGCGGAGGCGCCCGTTTTGGTTCCGGCGCGCAGCGAACCTTTCGCTGATTATTTTCACAAAGCAGCTAATGTTAAATTTACTGAAAACGTTTGTTTCAAGTGCTTTATTATTGTTTTTTTCTTTTTCGTTGTTTTTTTTTGTTTGCCTTTTATTGTTGGTTGTTGTATTTTCATTGTGCCGTTCACTTTTTATAGCAAAGTTGCGCAGCACAAAGAGCCAGCGCTAGACAGCAAATAAAAACGAGCTTGAATAATGCGAAGACCAACAACAGCAACAACAGCAACAACAGCAACATCAGCAACAGCAGCAACAGTCAGTCCCGTATGCATATTAAACTGATGGCGCAATCATTATGCGACAAATGTAGAAGGCAAATGAGCAAAGGATGCGCTCGCCCATTACAAGCAGCAGGACGAGTACGAGTGTCGGACAACCTAAATGGTCAGGTGGTCTGCGCTGCTCCGCATGGGGCCACAGAGCACTGTAAATCATCTTGAATGACAAGCGAAAGCAAAGCAAAGCAGCGTGGAGAAGGAGTGAAGTATGGACAGGGTGCATACTGTTTATTTTTCATCTAGCGCTGACTGAGCAGGGAATTGGCTGGCGAATGCAGATGGAGGTGGAGATGGAGATGGGTCGGAGACGGGCACGATTGTGATGTGCCAGCGCAATGTTCACCTTTCAACCACAACGGACACTTGTGCAAACATAAAAGCAGAAAAAAAAACAACCTCAACCACTGAAGCAACGATGCGAGTTGGGTTCGAGTTGCAGTCCGAGTCCGAGTCGTAGTCGGAGTCTAAAGTCTCGAGTATGAAAACATTTACATGCAAAGATATGCAAGCGCTAGCTGAACGATGGTTGTTCAGAATGTTCAACGAATGGTGGCAAGAGTAGGCAAGCAAGCAAGGAAGCAATCCATGGATTGCCAACAGCAACACCCTCATCACTCAAACCCGGCTGAGTTGGGAAAATCAACGTGAATCGCGCACAATTACTAACGAGAAAAGTCGCTCTGGGGATCACAAAACACATCACACGGATAGGGGGTGAATGGGGCGCGGCAGAATGGGGCGGCGGCAGAATGGGGCGGCGACACAATGGGGCAGCATGCATTTAATTTGTATTTTATGCGTGCATTTTAACAACAATGGGTGGAGCTGGAGGGGCAGGCAGGGTCAGTAACGTCAACTGTTGTTTGTGGCTAGCAACAAATGTTGCTAGCATGCCACAAGCTAATTTCTAAGAATGTGTCCACAACATTGCGAAAACTCCTTAATTTCCCAGCCCAACTATGAGAAGCCATTGAAAACTATGCTCAGCTATAAAAACAAATTTTATGTTAATGCGAAAATGTTTTGGCTCGATAAGCAATTGTGTGAAAATGTCAGATGGCCGGATGAAAATCCCGTTACAAAGAAAATAGCAAATTTTACCACAAACCAAAATAATTACAAGACAGCAATGGCTTAGTTTAGTTTTAACTTATTTGGGGAAACAATTAGACAATCGAATAATATTTGGCGAAGTTTCAGCAGTTTGAATTTAAATTTGTACAAAAGACAAAAAATTTTAAAATGTTTTTTTTCGAGTATTGTTATTATTAGAGTTGAATAAACGTTGTGGTGAACATATGAAAATATGGAATGAAAGCGATATAAGCGACTGACTCGACGGAATCAGAGAAGCAAAGTACGTCTCGATCCTAAGGAACTTAGCACTAGCTTTGCTTGCAGGCAACAACATCTTATGACTGCAAAATGGGAATGAAAGTCAGATTGCGGTCTGAATAGGCAAATAGAATGAATTCCAGCAGTATGCATTTTATATTTTTTTATATTACATAAGTTATTTTTATAACAAGCAAAAGGAGATATCTCCGTCCACATAAGGTATTTATACTTTATTTATAAGGATGACGGTCTGAGAGGAAAACTTGCATTAAATATTAGTGTAATAGTGCAATTGATTCTAACAAAATTATTTTTAAATATATCACACTTCATTTGTGGCATAAGCGAATTATAAGCCCATATTTGTGTGGTGCTTAGCAAAGAATAACGACGGTCGTTGTTTCTGGCAATCCACTGCTGGATACAGGATATCTTCAAATCGATCAGTGTCAACTTAGGTGCGCTTGAATAGTTGCTGTTTGCTGTAAACTACAATGTTTATATTATTTAATGTTAACAAGTTATGAGTGCGGTAAAAATCAACAGAAAAAGAAAAAATAATCCTTACCCAAAAAATTGTATTAAGCCGGCTTAAAATTGGCCAGCAGCAAAACTATGGTCAAACATTTTGCAACATTTGTTATCACATTTATTAAATTCCCAAGGATATAAATAAATTGCCTTATTTGGTGTGTCGTTATTTATTTATTGACCTGTGCAAGCAAAATACTGTAAAAAGGAAGGGTTTGGATTTGCAAAATGTAACATTTGTCAAAAATTGTGGCAATTTTAATTGATCAAAGACTGAGTTTCAAGTATTCTTGACGTAAGCTCATCGAATAAAGTTTACAACCATTCGGTGAAATGCTGCACAGTAGTTGCACCACTTTTAAGCTCACTCGTTTACTCGGCAATGACCAATTACCGTCTTGCCAACAATTCCTCAGGCTCTCTGATAGACCAAGATAAATTTGCATTGCAAGTTGAAGAGCCTGCGCTCGACCGGAATTGCCGCGCAGCTATCATTTTCTCAAGTTTCGAGCACTTCAAATAGTGAAGAGTGAAGGGGCCCCTACAACATCAAAAAACCCATTAAGACCGCAGGCAGCAGCAATGGCAGCCGCACATAAAGGCGGAAAACATAAATTGTGAACAAGCTGTAATACTGCAGCCGAGAGTGCTAGATAAGCAGATACTATGTAACCCGGCTGGAACATAACCATACTGCTAAATGCATATTCAGCAAAAATCATTAATGAAGTACACATACATATATGAAATATTTGCAAGATCGAAAAGGTAAACACAACTAATATCTAAATGATCTCAAGTGTAGTTGGTATATTGCTTCAAAACACTGCTTTTTCAAGCACCTATATTACGCAAGGGTATATATGGAAAATGTGAAGAAAAAACTTTATCAGAACAGTAAAGAAATAAACAGGCTGCTGTTCAGAGTGTTGAACGCCACGTCTCGAAAGCTGTGAAAATATTTGTATTACATTTTATTTTTATGAAATCGCGCAACAAGCAGCCAAAAGGGAATAGCAGACGATGACGTTGGCATTGAACAGCTTGGCATATTGAAAAGCACAAGTTTTGGGGTCGACTTCCAGAGCAATAACCAGGCAATTGCTTTTGCCCAACTTTGACTCCCCCACTTCCATCAGCCTCCATGCGCAATACTTTGAATTGACCTTCTCCAGAAATCCGCATTTTACTTGCCACATTTGGCATTAATTGGCAGCCGGAGACTAGGAACCATCATGATCATCAGCAACCGCTCGGCCTGGACCACATTAAAGACACAAGTGTCGGCAGACAGTAGTTCCCAAAAGTATGCTACTCGAATGTTATTTGTTTAGGCAGGCAATTAAAATGGCCACCACAATACATGCTTTTCGTCAGTGTGTAGGTGTGTGTGTGTGGGTGTGGGAATGCGAGTTGACTTCTAGCTAGCCAAAAGCAATGATTGTTAAATTGTTGGCAAATTGGATTCTGCAAGCAGCTGCACAGGTTATGCTGCTGTTTCCAGCCACTTTGCACAGGTCACCATCTCACTCTCTCACTCTCTCTGTCTCTCTCTCTCTCTCTCTCTCTGGCATCGTGGTTCTGATAATGGGCCACTGGCTACAAAATAGGCGTAAAATGAAACTTTTAAGTACTTTATGGGCAGCACTATAAAACTGCCAAAACAGCAACCATGTGGCGGCATCAACTTTTTGCCCGCCAGCAACTAAAACAACGAAAACAACAACAGCAACATTGAGGAGCGCAGCTTAAATGTTTGCCACAGCAACATGGCAACATGGCAACACAAACTTTGCCAACGAGAAATGAAGCAACTGTTGTTAGCATTCTAAATATCATACCGGTTGTAAAATGATTATAAAATATAATGTAAGCGTGCGCCTGTAATGAAGCTATTGTTGTAAACTAGCACAACAGATACCGTACATAATGTAGGCCGGATTTTGCGATAAATATTTGTGGTAAAACAATTAGGAAAACATTTCAAACATTTTTATACTCAGCTTATAAGTTAGGAATAGCGTTTAGCACCGATAATGATAAAGATAAAAGCAGGAAGTGTCAATGTATGCGATTGTCAAACTCGTCATTTGAGTAGGAATATTAATTGATTTTTAATTTCGTTGATAGATATACCAGAAATATTAATCCATATATCCGAAAATTAAATACTTATTTCCATTTCACAATTAGTTGTGCGCATTATATAATTAAATGTTTTCCAAATATCTTTTATTGAAACATCGATACGCCAGATCAATGATAAATTGTGAGCTACATTCTATTTATTCGTTTTTGGATTTGAATTGCAATAATTAATGCAAACTCGAGCAACAAAAAGATAATAAATTTCCACCAGATTTAAATTCGTATAAATTCAATATAAAGAATAAAAAAAATGCACATTAATATGATTTATAATTATTAAATTACTAAATATATAATAAATGCGTTGGTTACTTTCTTATAAATTATTTGAGGCCTACACAAAACTAGTTGATCATCAACTGCTCTGAGCATTCACTTTAATGTTGCACATCTCCACAAAGTTGAGCAATTTTTTGCCTTTTTTGGTTCTGAAAAAGTGCCAAAAACATTAAAATTTGCTAAAATTTCAGTATTACCTAGCCAGCTGTGTGGCATTTAAGTGGCCAACAAATATGCGACGCCTTCGCGCAGGCATGCAAAAGTATGTGTATGTGTGTCTGAATGTGTGTGCGTAAGGCGGACAATATGGGTGCTAAAAGGATGTGATACCATTTTATGCACGTGCGTTTCGCTTATGTGCGCAATTTACACAAAGCACAATTCGGAAAGCTGTAAAAAGCCTTGCATGCTGCTTGGCACGGGGCAAGATCAAAGCCTCTTTGTGTGTCAGTCTCCACATTTGTCGCCTTATCTGATTGTCTGTCTGTGTGTCCATTGCGACAAACAATAAAATGACAGCGCAATAACTGAGAAGCAGCAGCAACAACTGGCGGTTGACAAGTGATGCTTTCGCATCACACACGGCGTATGCGCAATTTGAAATTCTACAGGCTAGCGACAAAAGGCGAAACTCGATAAACGATAGGCAAAAAGTCGCCAGTCATCAGGGCAAACTGACAAACTGCGAACGCAATAAAATTTGTGAAGACCTCGACTTCGCAATGGGCAGCAATTTATGCCACAGTGCCGAACTAACTTTGCGGATCGCCCAAAAAAATGTATTGAAATGTGTTTGAAAATGGCAATTTACGCACTGTTTGGGGCAGGCCAAATATGCTTCCGGCACGGCAGCAACACGCCAACCGCGTCCCTTTTCTTTTTTAGTTTAACTTTTTTTGTGAACAGGCTTGGCAAATATTTGAGCTGCTGTGCTATATTGTACCATTTTGTGGACCAACCCTTCGGGCACATTGATGCGCACACATATCTTTTACTGATTGTCGATTTGATTACGTCAGTGGTCAATGTCCCCTGGCAAGGAAGTTGAAATTGTCTGGGCGCTTGTCGCCGAATCCAGCCGGCCAAAGGCCTTCTGCTCCTGCTGCTTCTCGTTTTTGGATCTGGTCCTTAGCCAAATTATGCCAAGTATTTGCTTATTACTTTCTTGCCTTGACTACAGTCCCATACAGATAAATTGGCATGCGTTATTAGGAAAAGGTTTGGCAAATGCAGATATGCCTGCAAATGGCCTACACCATTGATATACATTTAATATGAGCAACAGCACGAACTGGCATTTTAGCAGAACACATAGAATAATGGAAAGGGAAAAAGAAATGGAACTGCCGATATCACAAACCAATCGAAGCAGTTGGGGGTGTACTTGCTCTATCATTTGCTGTCGGGCATTCAAATGTCAATTGAACGCATATCACAAAGCCATTTACAAAACCAAATGAGAGCAGTGAATGACATTCAATAGTTTATCAAGCTGCATGAGAACGCCGGATATGTAGCTCAAGCGTATTTCAGCTTAAAATTGAATTTACCATTGGCAAAGAAGCTAGAAATTGTCACTAAAAATCCATTGACAACATGAAGCTAATTTAATAACAAATACAAAATTTCAATTTAAATTCCTGCTTAATAATACAGAGTTTCAAATTCTTGCAAATATACGAAATTTATGGCCGTCCCTTTTCCAAGGTCCTTAGAAGGTAACTGACATTAGTTTCTGATTTCGTGTCCTTGTTTTTAATAATTTGTGAGTCCATTTAATGACCGACAGAATGACATGCCTGACTTTGAATAATGATCTTAAATACACAATTATCTTTTTTATCCGGTTTAAATAAATGTATAGAATATAATAAATATATAAATGCCCTGAATGAAATGCAATTATTGTGTGAGCCTTTCAACAAATTTCGTTTCCACAATTCCAAGAGACCTTATATATTTATAAGAAAACCAAATAACACAGCCATTAAAAATAAATGGAAATGCACACAAAAAATATTACTTTTTACCTTGTCCTCGAAAACTCGACGGAGAAACGACACAAACTCCTCTAATAGTCTTAAATGCAACTTATTTTGAAATTAAAAGAAGTCAGTGTACTCTGAGAATATTCAATGTTGTCTGTTGCGAAAATGTATGTAACAAGTTCGTTGACTCAACTGTTATTGATTGACTTAACCTGGCCTTTAGAAAGAGCTTCTAGTTATTACTCTGACCAGCCAAGACATTAACGTAAATTAGCGACGAATCCCAGACTTAAGGTATGGGACTCATAATGTCCTTTCCGAATCTAATGACCATTTTTATTATAATTTTGGCTGCTACCTTGCAACGATAATAATGACAATAGTAATCTTGATAATAATAAGAATGTCAATGAGATACTTACCTAAATAATCCACTTTTGTTTTACACACAAAGTATACAAAACGTGTGCACTTGAATGGGAACCTGGCAGCTATTTCATTCAATATTTTAATTTTTGTTAAAATTCTAACAAAATAATTGCAGCTAGAGATGAATGTGATTTTTAGACAGCTGAGTGCAAATAAAAATGTCGATAAATACCATTTACTTGCTAAAATAAATATAATTTAGTTTATTTAGTTCCCCATCTATTCAAAAATATGAAATTCTAGTTGCTGCCACAGTCCACTGTACATTCAAATGAACTTGGAAGCGTAAATCTAATGGATACTTGGACTATCTGAAATTAGCCACTGGGCTGACTGACAGGAATTACAAATTGCCACGTGCCCCATTATGGAGGATGACCGCGCCGACACATGCAGACACAGGCGAACACTTAGACACATCTACATTGAAATGGTTGCTGTCAGTGTACTTTGAGCTAATTAGGTAAGTGTCGCCTGCAGGTGGGCACTTTTTGCTGGACTTACAGCAAATGCAATTGCTGCTGCAACAGTAGAAACGGCAGAAACAGTGGCAGCTGCGGCTGCAACTTGAGTTTTGCTCTTGCTGTCAATGTAATTATAAACGAAATTATAAGCTGCGGCTGTTGACAACGCGTGCAGGTCTTCATGATGCTATGTGCGAGCGGAGATTAAAGTGGAAATTGCAATTTGCCGTGCAATATATGAATACAGGACGACAACGTTGACAGTTGAGAGTCGACAGTCGACTGACTGAAACCACAAGAGAGTGTCAGTCAGTCAGTCAGTCATGTTACCGGAACAGAATGAGTAGGCAAGGCCAGTTGCATCAAGTGCTAATTTACACATTTTGATTGCGGCTTTCGCGTTGCCAACTGTTCCGTCGAGTCATCCAGCAAATGCGCGCCAGAGACGCAGGAAATCACCTTAGCTGCTGTGTGCTGGTCTGTTGCTGTTTTGCCGCTGCTTGACTTGCTCTGCCTCATCGCCTGCTCGCCTGATAACATTATGCGGCATTTTTCTACAGCTTAATGCATAATTTGCGTCCTGGGAATAACGACAGCTCGCTAACGGCAACAGTTTCAAGGTGGCAGCTCGCAAGGCTCCACAGCTCCATGGCTCCACTGCGCCGGATTTGTAAGTGCTTGGCAGTACTTACAGACTGACTGCCATTAGATTACTTTATGTTGAGCCGCTTGGGCGGCATTTTTGGGGCCATCACTGCTGGCCATACTTGCCGGCTGCTGGCTGACAATCAAGATGCTGATGGTATCGCGCAGACAATGCGACTACCGACTCATTTCTATTGAACACCAGTGGGGGAAAGACAAATAGAAAGAGACAGCGAGAGAGAGATGGAGAGAGAGAGAGAGAGACAGAGAGAGTCAGCATAATAGCAGTAAGACAAGATGACTGCATTTAAGCTGCTGAACGGCACTTTGCTTGGTAGGTTTAGAAAATCAGATTTAAAAAATAGGGAACGAAGCAATCTCTTGTCTCGACTATATAATTACACAATTAGACTAAAAACAAAGGAATGTAAAGCTTAAGCGGAACGTAAAATTCTCAAACTAATAACAATTTTAAATGGTGTATGAAACCAATCAAACCACAAATTGCTTACAAACTCAAACTTGCCATATTTATTCTAATATTTATATTATATTTATTATATTTTTATGAAAATGTTGTATTAAAGCAAGGGCAAAAGATGGTGGAAAATATTTAAATCATTTTTTTTATGATCAAATTCAAAATTAATTAAACGAATTTTTTAAATAAATTTTTTTGTCTTTTTTCATCTTTTGTACTAACATTTTTTATATACAGTGGCTCATAGTTCAAAGAGAGCAGTGCCAAAGAAAAAAAGTAATTGCCTGCCATAAGCAAATTATTTATTATTTTTCAAAAATTCCAAAGACTGATGGTAGATACATATATTAACCACCAAAATTAATAAATGGCGCTAATACACTGAGGTTTCCCCACCTGCTAGGTAGGATTATGTAAAAAAGTAGCCTATTTTTAGGGAAAATTTTATTTGTACCCGTCTAAATAAAATAATATATTTTTTCGTATAAAAACTTAAATAAGGATGTTAATACTTAGAATTATATCCTTTAGCCTTAACAACTTCCCTTAACCTATTATTCATGGAAGATATCAACTTCCTGGTAGCTTCTGGGCTGATTCTGGTCCACTCGTCCCGCAGAGAATTTTTGAGGTCTTCTTTGCTGGATATGCTGTGCTTCCGGATGTTATTTTCCAGCATAGCCCACAAATTCGCAATGACATTTAAATCTGGAGACTGGGCCGGCGGAATTATCATGTGGGGGCAGTTCCTCATGAGACAGGACTGTACTATCTTGGCCTTATGCTTGGGATCGTTGTCCTGGTTGAACCGGAAAGTTCGTCGGGTTCCTACCTTTTCGGCACTTTGGAGTAAATTTTCCATTAGTATGTTGAGGTACACATTCTTGTCCATTGTTGTTTCAAAAATCACAAAATTCCCGAATCCGGCTGACGAGATACACACCCATACCATGTCACTTCCTCCACCATGCTTTACGTGTTTGGGATTCAGGTCAGTATTGGACTGTCGCCACACACAATTTCGTCCGTCCGAGTCAAAAATGTTGAGTTTTGACACATCTGCAAATATGACTGTGTTCCAGAACTCCAAATCCTTGTCCAAGTGGTTTTTGGCGAACGTCATCCCAGTCCCTTTACTTTTTACGCTTGTAAAGGGCTTCTTCCGTTGTACTCGGGTATTAAAGTCATGTTTGCGCAGAAACCTGTGCACAGTTTCCATATAGCACCTTTTTCCCATTTCATCCTGCACCTGTTGTGCCACTTTTGGAGCCGATAGCTTCGAAGGATTGGTCTATTTATAACGAAAATACTCAACTTTATGTAAAAAATCCGTGTTTTTTGGCACCCAAGTGTCCACAATGTACCTGCTCCAAATAAAATTTTGCCTAAAAATAGGCTACTTTTTTCATAATCCTACCTAACAGGTGGGGAAACATCAGTGTGTTAGCGCCATTTATTAATTTTGGTGGTTAATATATGTACCTACCATCGGTCTTTGTAATTTTTGAAAAATAATAAATAACTAGCTTATGGCAGGCAATTACGTTTTTTTTTGACACTGCTTTCTTTGAACTGCGAACCACTGTATACTCATAGCAGCAGTAAAAAATGTATGGGGAGAAATGAAAACATTCCAACATGGAATATTATTTATTAATTAATAAATTTGTGGCAGATAAAAGAGCATATTTATAAAGCAACTGATAAGAACAAGAATCATAAAAGTCCTTATTCATGAAAATATCTGAAAACTTTTAATTTACGATAGCTTGCCGAAGAATATTTATTGTATTATCAAATTCGCTTTGGATATTCCTCACAAAAACAAAAAGAAAAAAAACTTGACTCTCATCGTTTGAGTACATTAGCAGGTCGTGGAGAAGCCACATCCAATCTTGAGAAAACTTTCTGGCACAGCCGCTATCACAACGCTCAGCAAAACAGAAACAACAGAAACAGCTACGAGGGATACAAGTGCAAAGCAATGACATAATTTTTCCCTTTTTTCTGGCTTCAGATGGCTTAGATGGCGTATGAGCAAGCCTTGTTAACCGACTAGAATAAAGGCATATTATAAATTAATTGTTTTGTGCTGATAAGCAGACTTCACGAAATTGGCAGCAGTTGCGTGGTGATGAGAAGTGTGCTACTCAGAACACGCTACTCCGGAAATGATTTAATTGGCATTGAGTGGGATTGTTAGCTAAGACCAAGCCAGAGAGCTAGGCAACAAATGTGCTGCGCATGAGTTATTTTCAATAATTATTGCCTCCATTTTATCCAAAATGTGATGAGAATGTCGAAATTGATTACAGCGAGGCTGAGTACAGCATAGCTTATGTAATTTTGGGACAAATGAGCAGACGAGCAGGCGCCTCGCTAGATGGGTGAAAGAAGAGGCAAAGGTTCATACTCATATGCATATATGCAGAAGATGTAACATGTTGTATATACATGTATTAAACAAATATGTAAATAACGTTCATAATATTAAGCTCGAATTAGAATAAGAATGTGATGACAGTAGAATGAAATGTAGCCTTAGAATGAATTGAAACAGAGAAGCAGAGCACAAAACTCAATTACGAATTCATTTCGGCTGTCGTCCTTTGACAGACAAAGAAACAGAGCAAGGCAATCGAATGTGAAAAAACAAAACAAAGCAAAACACTGAGCCGGAGACTAATTTGAGCATGTAAACATATTTTAACAAAGATGTCAACATCGTGTGACATAAGGACGGTGGACGGGTCGAGAGATATATGAGTATGCGATTTTCATACAGGAATGCCATAAACAATGTCATTCGACATGCAAATTTATTTATGAAAATAAAATGCGAAAAACAAACGTGAAATGGTAGGAGAAACCAAAGAAAGTCAGATACATAGATGCGAAAAATCACAGAGCCAACGCACATGCTCGATTGAAAATGAGCTGCTTAGCTCAGCAATGCTTGAACAGAGGGAAAAAGAAAAAATCGCTTAAAGACCAGAAAGCGAATAACAGAAAGCAAAAGTGAAAAGGCAAAGGAAAAAGGCAAAAGGCAAAACCAAATCCAGCTAGAATATGTGCAAGGAAATTCAAGCGTGAGACAAAAGTAACTTAAGCAGCAATGGGGCAAATAAAGTGCGGATGGGATATCTATTGGGATAGAAAGAGGAATTGCGGGCAGACCACGACAACAAAGTGAAAGTTACGGCATATTCAGGAGGAAAAATAAATATACAGTTACACACACGCACAGAAGCATGGTGAAAAATTCAAGAACATGTGGCCGCGTGCAAGATAATTTTTGTTTCTTTCTTTGTTTTGGCTCTGGTTTCGGTGGGGACCCGGATATCTTTATGCCGCATGAAGACAACGCAAAACAATATGTGTATCGTCAATATTTTGATAAGTGTAAGCAAAAATAAACAAGCCGTGAAAACAAAAACGAAAAAGTTGCCCAACCATCCGCACAGCAAACTAAAACTCGTGCCCCCCCCCCCCCCCCAAAAAAAAACCAAAGGAGGAGTTGGAGCCAAGGAGTATATGGACTTCCTCTATTTTTCTCTTTTTTTTATTTTTTTTTTTTTGTTTTTGGTTTTGGCTGACCAGAGATTTCATCGAAGCTGTGTTGAACCAAAGCACTGTCAATTTTTCCAATGGGTTTGTTAGGTTGCTGCCTTTTTTTCAAGATGCCAGCAAACAGAGTTTTATGTGTGTGTAAGGTGTATGGGTTTTTGAGTGGACTACTTTGGTTTTATAGAACGCTCGGAGGCACTAATGGGACAGTGGACAAATAGGGAATCGAAACAGACGAGCAGACAGCAAAAAATGTTGCTACTTGGCAAAAATGTGGAAATCGAAAGTGGTGAGTGAAACATAAGGCAGAGTCAACAACAAATCAAAGTGTCAAGGGGGTTGGCAGCTGCAAAGATAAACAAAAACGGAAACGAAAATAAGGAAATACTCGCCGAGGAAAATGATAAACAAACAAATAATGGAAAAAGACTGTGGATACACGCAGCAAAATCTTAGATGGCCCGAGAAAAACTGAAAAAATACCTACAAACCTAGAAAGGATATCATATTTAAAACTACTTTAAAATTAAAGGGAGTGAAAATGCATATAGCCTACTTTATCTAACCCTTGGTATCTTATCCAAATTCAACGCGATAGTCAAGTTTTTGCGTCTGCTATATTCACAATAGTTGATTCTTGTTCAAATGTTGAGTAAAATACATTAGCATTCTTAATCACTTAACGGATCAGTTTTGTAAGTATCACATATATCAAATTGCTTAAGTCTCACAGCCGTAGTATGTATGTAAGTCTCGTACTCGCGCATTCCCCTCTGACCCAAAAAAAAAGGAGAAAAGAATCTAATTTATATGCTTAGCTTTTGCACTGCTTATTGCGTGCTTTCCTTTTCCGTTTTTTTTTCTTTTCTTTATACTGCGTCATCGACAGCGAACAATATAATTAAGCATTTGCTCTATGTGAGTATTTCAATCTTCTCCATAAAGTGGCAAAGTGGCAAGGAGAAGGAAGCTTAGAAGCTTACTAAGCAGAGGCAAGAGGTCTGCCGGCAGCCGAGTGGCCTTGGCCACAATCAAAGCTAATTTATTTAAGCCGCCAACTACTACTACCACAATATTGGTTTAGGCCCAGTGAGACGTTTATAATAAATTATTACTTGCTCAGCGATATTTCTATATTTTGCTTTTGTATGCTCACATGTAGTGGTAATTGAGGCGTAAACCCAAATGAAAAGGCAATCATTTTAAATGGCAACGAACAACGAACAACGAAGTCACAACAATGCAACATTGACAGCAAAAACAAGAGCAGCATTAGGAAACGTGTAATCAAAAATACATTTTTCTTAAATTTCTCATTGAAATTCAACCCTCTGCAGGACAAGAGCAAATCATTTATACATCATTAGATCGACAGCTTACAGACGCATGGAAATTACTAAGAAACATTTCCATTACACTTTGAGTGCACTCGCACACACAAAAAATCAAAACAATACATAACAAAAAATAATATGGGGCGTTTTAATGTCAAGCATTTGCTTTGGGCTCTCGACAGCAATTGCATGCCCCACCTAACATCAAAAGAATGAATAAGTACTTAAAAGTTAAATAAATAAATAACAACAATCAAACACTGCCAGTTAAATTACAGCATGTGTTATATAATACATATATTTATGGCATAATAAGTTAAATATGTATTTTTAGCGGATTGTAATACAATTTTATATATGATCAATGTTATCTAATTTGCCTGATAAAAATAAGCTCATTAATTAATACACTCAAATATTCAGCAATTGAACTTAATTATATCAATCTGTATCCGATGTTCCAGCTTCTGACAAGTATTTAAAATTTTGTTGAGTGGATTTCCTTAAGGGCATACAAGCTTCGGTGCAGACATTATCATATTTTTCTCATCATATTTTTCCGTTTTATTTAAAATGAAATGCTGAATAACGAGAAAATGCCATGTGCGCAATATTTGCATAACACGATGACGACGACAATGTCTCGATGTCTCTCTCCCATTCCAAGTGAATGCGCAACGGAACCCAAACGAAAGGATTTGCGGTTCAAGAGCTTACCCAAGGCAAGGGTAAACAGAGAGACCGACAGCTAGTCAGACGGACAGCCAGACTGAGAGACAACAGCGACTCGAGCACTGAGACTTGTTGATGGTGGTCGTCAAATCCGGCTACACTCGGAATTGGTTTTAGCTTGGCTGCTGCTCCCCACAAATCGATTCCAATTTAAATGTATGATTTCAATAGATAAGTGGAGAGTTGCGTTGATCCGCGTTAAGGCAAATAGCCAGCAGCTTGTTGAGTGAGTGGCCATAAAAACACACACACGCAAATGCAATCAGAGTCACACGCGTGCACACATAATGCAGTTAGCCATGCCCGTCTCCCCCCCCCCTTCCCTTCCCTCTCTCTCTCTCACTCTCTCACACTCTCTCTTTCTCTTATTTTCCATGCATGTGTATCTGATGGATGTGACCCAATAGAATGCACGCAAACAATTTCAGCTCGCTTTAATCGGCAATTGGCAATTGCCAATTGGCAATCGGACAGTCGGTCGATCGGCCAATCGCCCAAAATCGTATAAGCAATTTTTGCTAGCAAGCGCCATACAAATAGTATTGCAAATCGAGAAACAGAGCGAGAACGAGGTTTATGGTCATTGCGCAAATTGTGCAGCATAAATTGCAAGGATTGTGGAATGTGGATGCGAATGCGAATGTGGACGAATGCGAAAGCGAATGCAGTCGATTATATCGAGCTCAACTGAGTTCATGAGCCGTAAATTGATGTTGCTTAGCTGCAGTCATCGTCAAAATATCTATAAATAATCAGCAAGTCGAGCACAAATTAATACCTTTATTTGACATATTCAGCTGTTTAAATATTAACAACGATTCCCCACAAATCCATAGATATTCACAGCACAGAATAAGAGCGCAATTAATATCGCTCTCTTATCATTCTTATCCTTCATTCCTGGATACAGGAATGTCACGTGAATAGGAGATGTTAACATTATATAGCTTTTAGGAATAATGTTCCGAATATTCTTGTTCAGGCAAATGCAATTCTGATAAATCGCATAAAATGTTGCTGTTCACTTTGAAAGTACTGCCACACTGTCTTCGAGATGAAGCGACATGAAAATGTTGCAGCTAGATCTCCCCTAATAAAGTAAGGGTGTTGTGTCATCATTACCAGCGACAATGATTGAATGCCGTTTGCTCTTTGATTGGTTAGCCGATTTCTGATGAAGACATTTGCCACCACATATTATTATACTGTCAGCTGCCAGGGGTAAAAATCAAATGAAATTGAAACTGTTGTCCATGCGCACACCCCCCAGGCATGTGTGTGTGTGCTGATGTGTGTGAGTGACACTTGTGTGCGTAACAACATGATAAATATGAACGAAACGGGTATGAGAGTGTGGGGATTAAATGGCAAGTTAATGAGGCAAGAATAGATGAAGATGACCAACAACAAGTTGCACGCTAGCAGGAATGAGTATCTTTATTTAAAGAAGAACTTAATCAAGGTGCACCCTAAAGGGCTCTGCTTTTTCCGCAATTTATCTGAATTTTTTTACTCTTCTTCTCTTTTTAAAATCTCTCAATTTGCATTTAAATTGTTGAAAATTAATTATGATTCAGCAGCCGCAATTGTAAAGTAAATTTCAATTGCTTCTTCCATAATGAAATGAGTGCTGGATTCAAACGACTGCACTCCTCTTCCGCATAACTTAAATGAAATTATAAACTAAGATATTCATTCGGAATTGTACACAGTATAAATGAATATACATAGAACTTAAAACATGCTTGAAATATGACAACTCTCTCACATTTGTCAAGTTGGCAGCTGGTCTTATAATTTATGTTATTACAAATTCCCATGGCTTTAGCTACTTGCAACCAATACATTGAAGCAATGCCCACGACTCATTATTATTAAACTGCCCTATGAGGTTATTAGTCGCATGTGTCAGTCCTTGATCAATTTGTACATAAATTAATGTGCTTTAGCTTAAATATTTATGAGCTCACAGTTTTTATAGACCACAATGCCACAGTATAATCGGCTTTTTACGCTTTAATGTCAATCCCATAGGCACCCTCCAGCCAGGACCCCTAATCATCTATACAATTATAGCATACTTTTCAAACTGCTTCCATTCGCCCAACCGTTTTTGGCTTAGCATTTATAATGATTAGAATTTATGAACTGGCCAACTAACCAACTTAGCTACGAGTATCGCAGAACAATCCCTGCCCCACCCCCTCCTCTTGAGAGTTGCCCCTTTAGCCTCAACTATTTTACGCTATATACAAAGTTAAACCGAAATTCACATAAATCAAATGCAAAACTTTTGTTTTCAGTACGAATATTCGAGTTTTTATCGCTCGCCAAGCAGACACAACAAATAGTCACATGCAACCGTAGCTGCTTCACATACATATACACATACCCGAGTGTACGAGAGTGTGTGTGTGTTGTGTGTTTGTATGTAAAACTGTTGGTTGATGTTGCTTTCCAAGCATTTTGGCATGCAAACAAAACAAACGTAAATCAACAACAGCAGCAGCAGCAGCAAACGACGAGCCGCAGCAGCTCATCATAAAACTCATTTGGTTCAGCACCCCAATCCCCCCATGCCCACATGCCCCGAATTTCCTCAGGATTATGGGGTGAGGGGTACTCCGCACTTGACCGAGACGAAAAACAATGCCAAATGCGCATTTCGTTGCCCTTTTTCAACTGTTTCCATTCCATGACCAACACACACTATTGCACAGTTACACACAGCGAGAGAGAGAGAGAGACAGGAAAAAAGAGAGAGAGAGAGCGTACGCCTTACCGAGAACCCAAATTAAGTACAACAAATGAGATTGTAGGCGGCTTTTGGGCGTTGGCGGGTTTTGAGGCGCTTGCAATACAAACATGGCAGCAAAATAAATTTGTGTAATTGATGTGGCTAATTTGTCATTGGCCATGGCCACATCTCAGTCAGTTTTACAGGTGGCCCTGCCCCGTTGAGTGATATATCAGAGGCATGTCATCTATGTATGCCCGCGTCTCCGCCGCCCCACCAAGTAGGCTGCACACAATTTTATTTCGCCCGATGAAATTTTGATTTAAAGCCGCAGCACGCGCCACACAAACTTCCCCCGAAGAAAAAAAATAATAAAATTAATCGCATGCGCCAAATTACACAGCAACTGAAAATATGAGAATAAAGTACGAGTAAGTGAACCATTTTTATTGTTGCAACTCAAAGCCTGCACACCCTTTAATAATTAATCCCCTCTTATGCATCGAAGATGTAATAAGAAAGCAATAAAAGCGGTAGACTTCCAAAGAGTTTTGTAGACTGCTGATTTACCATATGCCTCCTGATCAATAGACTCTTTGATATCTGTCTATGTACTACCCAAGATCGAACAGCGGGTGTCAGACAGAATCGTAACGTTCCATCTTTAACTATACACCAAAATGAGTTTCAGAAAAATGCTTTTAGCAAGCAGTTTTTAAATAAATTGTGTGCTTCAATCTACCGCATGTACTCGTATTGTGCATTATAATATTCACAGCATGTCTTGTGCGCTTGGCAAGTGAGTTGGTAAATATTATATCATCATGACAATATGAAATACTTGTTTTCTTTATTTTCTTGCTGCAAGCATAATGTCAAAGTTCCCACATGCCTTTTTAAGGGTATAGCAAAGAATAAAAGTTAACAGTGCGCTATATGAAAATTTCTTAAGTAAATATTCTAGGCAACTTTTTGCGCGTTGCCAGAATTCAGATAAACGGAAATGGGGCGGCACTTAAAAAAAAAAGAATCTCAACTCCTACAACAAGATGCAAGTCAACGGTTGTGGGAGGGGGTGGCGGGGAAAAAAAAAGGGTTCGGGCTTCGTCTTTGCATGCCCGTTGACTGTAATTAATTCCTTTTTGGGTTTCGCAAACATTTTACGCACTGCTTGCTTGTCTTTTATGTTTGGCCTAAGCCACTTGCAAAGATCGCCGCTGACAACTTAAAGCCAAAGTCGCGGAAAGGCAACTCAATCAGCAAAACTTAATGCAAAGCTGGCCGCAGCTATGCATTGCGCGGAAATAGCTAACGGAAACTTTCGCCAAAGTTATTAGCCAGGCCAAATTATTAAAATAAATTACCAAAAACTGTCCACAGCCCAAAAGTCTCCAGCAAACAAAGCATAAATAAACTAATTTAAGTTTCTCCACTGTTTGGGCATTGCACTCACTGTCAGCTTCCTTTAACTACCGACGTGAAGCACAGCTGGCCAAGGACACGATCCTGCAGCCGTCTGGCATCAGTTGTGGACACCCAAAATAAGAAAGGAAACAAAAAACAAAACAAAAAGGCCGTCTCATTTGGCGTCCAACAGTCAAGCCTCTTCTCAGCCAATTTGGCACGCACCCCAAAAAAAAAAGTTACACATTCCCTGCACATCTACGATTAGACGGTGTCCTTTGATTGACACCATGTTTTAAATACTATATAAGAATGCAAGTAAGTGAACTAATGCGAGTATGTGTGTAGGCATCTTACATCAGCACAGTTTTCTAGTTATTGAAAAAGTTTGATTTTCATCACTTACTTCTTGAAAATAAAAATATAAATATTTAACAATTGAACTTCTTAATAAATTGGAATCAATTGCTTTCGACAATTGCTAATATATTATGAAATTACTCGATACATCTTGTAACATAGAAATAAATCCAATCAATGCGTTCGAAATGGGGTCTTAGGGTATCTCGGAGTTGAGCCCTGCCTTGTGTATGTTCATGTGTTCACTCGCGTCTTAATCATATTCAGGAAAAACAGCAAAACGAAAATCACAAAAAAATACAGTTTTCAACAGACGCATCTTGGTCATAATTTAAAAGCCACAGACGACACCTAAACAAAAAAACAAAAAAAGGAAAAATGTGTATATCAAGTTTTTGTCTACGCTGACTCTGTTTTTTGCTGATGTCAGGAGCTCTTAAGGATGCCAAGGCATTAGCGGCTAAGTTTGTAGCCGGGTCAAAGTTCAGCATTCCATCTCAGCCAGAGTCCCGGCAATTCGGCTGTTGCCTTCCTGTCAAGAATTTGCATATTTGCGGTTTTCTTGACGCTGCATGTCCATCGCATATGGGACCCAGAATACTCATGTTACGTTTTTCAGTGTATTTATTTTTTTTTTTTGGGTGCTTGGTCGTGTGAAATTTAACGCCCGTTTTTGTCGCATTTTTGCCTTGGCTACGTTTCTGCCCCTAATAGACTGCATAGAAAATGAGTCCAGTAATTTGATGGCACCACATTGTAGCCAAAAATAGCCAGCCTGCGGTCCAGGCTGAAAATGAAGCACACTCTAATGTCATATGACATGAGAGCTGCTGAAATTTTAACTTGGAAAATGTCAAAATGTTACAGGCATTTGTCTGTTTTGGTTTTTACTATGTATAGTTTAAGCAACAAAATATATATGGTCTCTATTTCCAGGTAAAATCAAATAAATAAATAGTATTAGAGTATAGATAATAATGCTTTTGTCCTTTTGGCTTAAATAATATGGAGAAGTTGTGTTCGTAGTACACAAAGAACACAGTACTTGATAGTTCAGCAACAGAGTTCACAATGAGAGCTTAAGTCGTACAGTCTGGCACACCAATATTTCCATTTATATAAATTCCATCACATTTTTCTTTAACAACTTTATGCATTTGCTCCCGGATTTGCATATCAAAATTAGTCTCCTCCTTTTGCTAAACCAACTTGTGAACTTTTCTTGCTGTCGCCAGATTATTCTGCTATCTGAATTTTGATTTGATTTGATTATCGTGATATTTTCATTTCACATAACTGCAAATTCGGCCTATACCCAAACAAAGTTCTCTCAGCTTCGAATCGAAGATTCAGCGATTAAGTTGGAATCCTCTCCACCCCTGCACACCTGGCAGTCCTGTGCAAAGTTCGCGCCCAATCAACCTTGTCTTGAGCCCACTTAACACGCCGCACTCGGACTTTGGCTACGCTTAGATTTATTTGACACACGATACCCCTCCCACCATCGCCCCGTCAACGAGCTGGCAAAGCTATCCACAATTGGCTTTGCGGCTACTTTGGGCCTGCCACGGACTGTGTGTAATGTACTCGATGTACACATGTGTCAACAATTCCGCTGCCCGATTCACTTGTCCTGCGTGACGTATACGCAATGTTGCTTGAGCTCGTTTGTATTTAAGCCTAAATTATTAACCGAATAGCAGCGACAAGCGTACATACATTATCGCTGAGCCACAAGCGCGTACAGTGAGCACTTGAAACTAATACACACGCTTACACGCACACACAAACACACACACACACGCACACACACTATACAAACAAATGGGTCGCAGCAACAGCAGCAATTTCATGAGTCATTTAACCGAGTTGTGTGAGCAGCACAAAAAAGATCGATGAATGCTGCGTTAATGTGCTTGTGTGTGTGTGTGTGTGTGTGCGTGCGTGTGTTTTGGTGTTTGTGCTCGATGTTGTTGTGCATAGCACATTGCTATGTTTATGAAACTCTGACAGCACACATATGTAGTATGTGTGTGTGTGTGTGTTTGCTATTGGACATTCATATTGTTGAAGTGCGCAGAAAAACATAAACACCAAATCGAAAGATGAGAAAAAGAAATTGAAATAGAGAAAAATAAAAACTGGCAACATTTGCCACTGGACGGTCGGCATCTTCTTTGGGCTGGCATAATGAAAATGAGCAGAAATGTGTATGTATGTGTGCGTAACTCAAACACACTCACATAAATTTAAGCACAATTCAGATAGAAACGGAAGTTCAACGCCAACGTCCATCCGCTGTTTGCATTTAATCTCGCCCCCATCTTCCCAATTTTTGTGGGCATCTGGGTTTCCTATGCTCTGACCCAAAAGTGCGGAAATTAAAACATATGTATTTATAGCCAACACATGCACATCGTGTTTTGTAACTAACAACCAAAGCAGCAGCAGCAGCAACAACCAGCCCAGCAAAAACGAGTGCAAGCAACGAAACAGCAGCCACAACCAAGTTGGCCCCAAGCTTATAACTGACCCCCATTTAGCAAGCAACCTTCATGCAATAACAACAGATATGCATCTGTGCTACATATCTGTGTGCGTATGTGTGTTGTGTATGTGTATTATGGGGATTTTTATTGTTCTTCCTCGATTTGATTCGCTTAACGTTCAACTTTTATATCTCAGCATTGAAATGTTTCTTGTGCTCCAAAAAACGCTTGCACTTCGACCGGTCAGCTGAAGCCGCAAGTGTTGGCCAAGTGTTGGCGTTCGTGTTCAAGTCTTTGGTTAGCTGGCTGATGTTGCTCAGTGTAGGAGCACTACCAACTCTTGCCGTAATCCGCTTAGCCACGCCCAAACAGCCCAGCCAAAAGTGCAGCTAGAGACGCACCCAGAGGCAGAGCCGGTGAATAAACGGTTGCCCAGCCGCTTGGCCGCCAACAGCAGCTGCTGCCTGCTCCGACTTAAGTGCTTGTAAAATTACTGTTTGTGGATTTTCAAATGGAAATTAATTTGCACCAAGAGATAGTCAGATAAAGATATAAACAAAACCAAAAAAAATACAAAAAAAAAATGCGAAAACTAAGACGAAAAACCCTTCAAGTGTTGTGGTTTTGCGGCTAACCGTTGAATCGAGTCTCCAAGTGTTCTGCACTTATGCCGTGTGCAGTTTTACATGTGAAAATCAATAGAATTTTAGTGCTCAATAAATCACAATATACAATTTTAGACACACTTTGTTGTGAAACATTCATAGACATAAATTCAAAAGCTTTTAACAAAATCCAATTATTATTAATGTTATATTTTATGTTTAAAATCTAACATTATTTATATTTACAAAACTATATGTTTACAAAAATAAATCAGTCAACTGCCAATATACAATATTTGAATATAGTACAAGTAATTAATTAATTAAAAAGATATAACTTGTTGGCAAGTTATTAATAAGTTGACTTAAGTTAGTTCAAAGTTGGTTAAGTTCAATAAAGTTGAGAGCTTTGCCAGCTGCAGCGCATATTTGACTAGTGTGTGAAGCCGACGTTCTCATTCCGTCAGTTAAGTATTTACATTTGTGCATTATCCGATTCCTTCGAACATTTGCAAGCTTGGCCAGCCACTTAAGCCCCATTACGCTTAATCTCGAAGAAGTTTTGTCCCATCAAGTATACGCCCTGTGCTGCCGTTGGTTGGATGTTGTTCGCATTGCACCATCTTCACCCATTCTCAATGATTTCACTTGAACAAGCTGTGGGTAGAAATTTAATTTTAGTTGCTTTCACAGTGCTGGTAAGAGTTTTAATTTAATTATAGCTCCATTTGTGGGCATAGTACATAGCACACAGACAGTCAGGCATAAGACTTGCGGATTATGTCCACAATAAATGTCTGCAGTGTGCAACACGCCTTTGTGTTTAGCAAACATATACACATGCACGCTTGCACGTACACGCACACACACATGCACTACACTTGCATTTAAAATAACATGACTGGCATATTGCACTTTTCTCTACGCAATAATTATTCGAGTATGAAACGAACCGAAACGGACTCTGCAAAGTCCAACTAACTTTTTAATGCTGATTATCCGGCCGGCCGCCCGGATATCTTACTCATTTCCTCTCTCTCTCTCTCTCTCTCTTTATCTCTCTACCACACTTGAGAATCTAATAAAACATTTCGCCCTAAAAGCAAAATTGGTGTGGGCAGATTGTGTTAAAATGAATGCCAGCTCAGACCTCATGTTTCATGCTTGCTAAGTTCAGTTTGTAGATTGGAATCTAAGACAGAGCCCACAGCCTGGCCTTAATTAAGCATTGGCCATTTAAATCAATATCCGCAGAGCAACTTGAATAATAATAAATTCTTATTTATTTATGATAAATTAAATAAACCACTCTAGCACACACAGCAGCGGATTTCTTCCACTACTTGCTCGCCGCTCTATTTGTCAACGTAGATTTCGCATGGTGGCTTGTCATTGATTTATCACAAGTGGCTGCTATAACAATTCAATAACTTTTGCCAGTGAGCGTCGAGCTGCCAAAAAGCCGCAAATAACCGTTGTGCTCGTCACCAAGGGGCTAGTGGTGCGGCACCGAATGGGCAATACGCAAAAATGTATTACAGTCATAAAGTGCAGCACACCCTCAAACATCAAGTGGCGCAACCAACGGCAACGGCAACGGCAACGGCAACAGCAACAACACTACAACTTTGACATATAGGACATATACACACAATCAACTGTTTTTCGAATCTCTGTCTCTCTCTCTCTCTCTCTCTCTCTCTCCCACTGACTGAATGAACGACTGACTGAATGACTGTCTGACTGGCTGACTGATGGGCAGGTTGCCTGACCGTGAACTCAATGCCGAGTATTATTCACACTACTCAACTGGCTTGAAACAGATGCCATTCATGTTTGCTCAGGGTGTTGTTTACATTTTGCAAAAGTATTAAAAAATGCTTATAGACAGAAATGGCAAAATTTAATTTCATCTTTGTCTAAGTTTTGTATGCGATGTAGAATGTTTTTTTTTTTGCTATTTTATGATTAAATATGTATAATGCTGTTTAATGCATTTTTTAATTTTAAAAATTTCTGAATTATGTTTTTCATTTTTTATTTTACCCATACAGAGAATATTGTAATATCATATATAATTTGATAATTTCTATTTTTTTTTTAGTTTTAAAGATAAGATATGTATTACATATATATACATATATACTGATCGGTCGAGTCCATCCACAATCATAAACCTATTTTCAAAATCAATGCCGTTACCAAATCAAACCAATATTTCATTCACAGTAACGAACATAATTCAATCGGCTTAGCATTTGCCGAAACTCTGCACTACCGCACAACTCAATGCAATGGCTGATAATGTATTGAGTGCAGATGATGTAAGCAGCTATACAACAAGTTGATTAAATGCCATCCGAAATCAATAGTCGCAACGATGAACTGTTCTGCTGGCCGAGCAGGCGAGTCATGGTGCACTGATTTCGGACAAGTGTGGTCAGCGTGACCCAATCCTTTGCCAATTTACACATTGCACAACATCCAACACCATAAGCAGGCCATCATTTACACCTACATTACAACACACACACAAACACACACATGTACATACACACACACATGCACAACTGCAGCTGCCATTAAGTATTATGGCACTGAAGTGCACCATCTCCTCCCATTCCACGACCACAACAATCCTTATTGCATTTTGTGCAGTACTTGAAAACGGTAGATGGCGAGATTGTTATCTCATGCATATAGGATGGCGCATTATATGGCCTCTGGCCATAATATATATGGCACATTATGCGACGATGATGGCGATTGTGACGTCGTTGGCGATGGCGATGGCAATGGCGATGGCGATAAGTATTACTGCCGCTGTTGGGCAGCACTTGACACAAAACAATAACAACAGCGGTGACCAGCGCACTGACATTTCGTATACATATATAGAAAACTTTTCGACATAAAACAATAAAAGTTTTTCGCTTATTGCCCACTTGTCCTTGAGTGGTTTTGCATGAAGTTACCAGGTCGACCCCACTACGGTCATTGATGATGATAATGATGATGATAATGGTGCTGTTTGGTATTGGTGTTGGTCTAGATATCTGCCTGCATTTCGCTAACGGACGCTCAATATTTCGTTAATAAAATATACACACACATCTACATGCATAAAATTATACATAAAGTATATATTATGTAGCACACTTTGGGGCGTCCATTAGGCGTTGCTCCACATCGCATCGCATCGCATCTCATCGTTAAACGGTGGCTTCGAATATATATTTATTGATTTTCCATCAGCGTTCGTTCAAGTGTTTAACTATGTGCTAATATTTATTAAAAACCGTTAAGACCCGTTACGTAACAGCACATACAGCTTTGGCACTCTCGCGCTCTCGCTCTCTCTGCCTCTGTCTCTGTCTAAATCTGTAAGTTATGAGCCTGACAGGATACGGGCCAGAGCAAGTGAGTAAAACATGTTGTTAACATAATGTAATGTAAGCGATTGCTTTGCTGCGCATTCATTATGCTTTTCACAGGGCGTATGATTAATCTAATTTCATTATGTTATCGTCTATGCCACATCTTTTGCTCGCCCACAGCTGTACGGCTTTTGTTCGGCTGTCCAGCCATGAAAAATGGTTTGCTTTTGTTTTGCTTGGTATTTACTACCTCGTTGCTGAAATCACAAGCTCTTTCACAATTACTTTGCACATAAGTAAACAAACAAACAAACCAACACACACACACACACACACTCACACACATAGCACAGTAATTTACGACCCATTTGTGCTAACCCATTGCCATTAAAACAACTTAATTAACAGTTGACATAATATGCTTTAGTTATTTTTTTGTTATTTTTTGTTTCTCAGATTTTTCTTTTATTTTTCGCTTACTCTTTGCATTTTCACAAGTTTTTGGATTTTAAATTCTTACATTTTTAAAAGATTTAGTTTTCCTTTTTCATCGTACTTTGCTTTTTTTTCTCTGCTTTTCTCGCATTTAATTGAAAGTTACTTTCAAAGTTGGTTTAGCTTTAATAACATCATTAATTCAATTTCTTTTTTTTTTTTTTTTGGTTTTCTGTAATAAATAGACTATACTGTATGTATACATATATATATATAGCCCTTTTTTTTAAATGTAATAATATAATTATAAATACACATTTACATATACAATATTTACGTCAGTTTTCTGCAGTTTCTTTTCTGTATCATTTTAATTAGCTTAGATCTTAAATACTTTAAGAATTTGTCACTTTGTTTTTAGCTAGTTTGCTGTACTTAACGCTGCGGCTTACTCGTAGTGAAAAGTCTGTGAAAGTGTTTTTGTTCGAAGTTGTAGGAAGCTTGAAAATAACTCAAGGTATTTCTGAAATGTTAACAACATTAAAAAAGTTTACATTACGCGATTGACAAAAAAAAAAACAAAAAAATATCTCATTTTAAATAATTATCATGCAAAAATATGAATATTAATTTTCCTTTGTCAGTTTCACATATTAAGCATCTTTCACTCATAAAAAAAACATTATAAGCTGAACTGCACATTGTAAAAAGATATATGCTGGTACCTATAGTATTAAAAAAAAAAACCAATCAAACATATTTTGTATGCAATACAAATGTTGGACACATTAATAGCTGAGTATTTGTATCTGATGGCGTTTTGTTGTTGTACTTTGTTGTAGTTGTTGAAAAGCCAATGAAAAGTGTTTCCGAGCATGAGTTGTAGTTGGGGTTGAATAGTTTTTGCTGTTGCTGCTGTAAAGCATGCTTGATGAAACTTTTCAGTTTTTTATATACATATATTTATTTGTATGTTTTTTTTTTTTTGGTTTTTTGTATTTCCATCGATTGTATTTTAAACTTTTTCAATGCTTATTATTTTCATTATTTTTATTATATTGCGAATACTGTTATATAAACACTGAATTAAATTGGTTTTCCCTTTTTTTTACTTGTACTTTTGCAAATTTGTGTATGCTTTTTGTTTTCTATATACTTATAATGATAAGAGTGAAGTGATTGTTGAAAAATTAAACAATACTGTGAAATAAAATGGTCAATTATTTTCATTCCAATAAGCGAAAAGAAATTTGAAGTATTTACGCAAATTGCAACTGTATTTGAAAGCATCGAAAGTATTGTCAATATTTTCACTAAAAAAAATAAATTTGATAAAAAAAAATGATGGCCAGGGAAACCTTCGATGCTGTGCCGATGAAACAATGATAAATTTGAGATAACCGATTTTGAAAAGTCAGTAAATTGTTCTTGTAACTCGTAAGATGGAAAAAATGAAATATTTAAAATAATCAATGCTGAATTATTTACATGGGACTTAACACATTTCTAAGCTTCACAAATAATTAGAAATAGTCAATTATTAATGAGAATCGGCTTTCAAATGTAAAAGTAACTCGGCGTATAATAAAAAAAAAAGGTGGATTAGTAATTAAGGAATGAAAAATTGAAACTCAAAGCAGAACATTTTAAGGGCAGATCGAATAGCTTAATTTGTTCAACAGATTGTCCACTATTAAGTTTTAAAAACTTAACTGAATATCGTTTGGAATTTCTGCAAATTTGCATATGTATATTTTAACTATTTTTGGATTAATTTTTGTTGTTTTTTTTGTAATTGTCTAATTCATGTCTTATTGATTTTTATATATTTTTCATTTAATAACAACATATAAATTTTGAAATGTGCAACATGATCTCGTTCAAATTGTATTTACCCTTCAGTTCTTCAGCGCACTCTCCCAATCCCAATCGCACATTAATTATGCTTAACTTTAATTTAGTAATGCCATTTGTACACACATTTAAGAAACATGTTTAAAATTATTATAACTTATGATAGGAGTATTTAAATATTTCATCTTAATATTTGCTTTTTATGAATTAATGCCTATGATGTTCAGGAAAACTTTTATTTTATCCGTATTTTGCCTGTTTTACATTTACGGGATTCGTCCCTGGCTTAAAGTCCTCGATGAACTTTTCGCCTAGGTTTATGTTTGAGTTTTGCTTTTTCCGGTGTGAAATAATTTTTACAGTGTTTTCGTTATTTTTTATATAAGTTTATGTATTTATACGATTTTGTATATGCTTTAGTCAGTACTTGAAATTTGCTGCGCAGTTGAAGTTTAACATTTAGAAAATTTCTCAGTTGTATTTTTTTGTATTTTTGTTTTTTTATTTTTTATTTTTGTTTGCTTAATGTGTCTTGAGTTCCATTTCGTTAAACATTTATTTTTACGCCTATTTGAATTTACAAAACAAGTTGTTTGCCTTGGGAATAGTCACAGTGTGGCATCTAGAATACGCTAAACACTTGTAGCATTTACTTTAACATTTAGCTTGCTTCTATTGTTTTCCTTTTTTTTGTTCTGTTTAATTTTGTTTTGAAAATGTTTTAGTAGGCTTGAGCAGTGTTCGTTTGGGGAAAGTCTCTACACAGAATGGAAGCGAAAGTTACTTTTGTTAATTCTGCTTTAAGTTTTGTTTGCTTGATAAGTTGTAAAGTTCGCGTTTGGGAAATTCCTTGAAAGAGAAATCAAAGATGTACAGAAACACTCAACAAGCGCGTGAGATTATGCGATGCTGCCTATTTACAGGTTTCGAAACTTAGAGTTAGTGCAACAGAACCGATCAAACGATATCATACAAAGTTGTACTTAAGAAAGGCGACAACTTGGCTCTGTTCTCTCGTATTTTAATATTGGGCTAATTATTACGTATACGTCACGGATTCATAGAAAAACACAATAGCCAATAGATTATACATATTAGTTACTATTAAATAGTTACAGCTTATGTATGTAGTCGTGTTTCTTGTGTGTATATGTCTATGTGTTTGTGAGTGTGAGAAAGTTACTCTAAGATGTTACCATATAAGTGTATTAATATTAGTCTAGTTTCTAAGAGTGGGCTTCTTTTTCCTTTTTCTTTTTTCCTTTTTTCTTTTTGTTTTGTTTTCTATTTTCGAACTATTTGATGAGGGGATGCTCACCTTATGTCTGCCTCATATACTTGCGTAAACGTCGCTGCTGCTGTTGTTCTTGTTGTTGTTGGTGTTGGGCTTGCTGTTGCATCTGCTGTTGCTGATTGCTCAAATTGTTGTTGATTTGGGCCACGCCCTCGCCAATGCCATGTGAAACTGAGCAGCGAGGCCAGCAGACTTAAAATACATTCGAGGATGTATCTGATACTGCTGCTGCTGCTGCTGCTACTGCTCCTGCTGCTGTCCCTTCTGGTTGTGGCAACTCGAAATTGCAGTGTCGACGTCGCTGCCGCGGCTGCACAACTGAGGGCCGCATGGAGTGCCTGACAAATGCCAAACTGCAAAAGCACACAAACAGGTACACTAAGAGATAGCGATGCGGAGACATGGGAGGATGGGCTGGTGCCGCGTGCTGCATTGCTGCTGGGAACTCCCCTGGAAACGGAATGAGAAACACCTGTTTAATTTACATCTTTATTGCTGTTCTCATACTCAGATATTGGTTGAAACGAAAACAGTTAAAATATGTATTTATATGTATTTATGTATATATTGTGTGTGTGTGTGTGTGTGTGTGTGCATTTCCTTTTGCATGTATTCAGTGCGTGTCCTTGTGTATATTTCGCTTGAAGTAGTTGCTTGTTTATTGCTCTATTTACTTAGAAGGTTGTTAATAAATGTGTAAATGTGTCAATGCGGAGCTGATTATCATAGACATTGAGCAACAATTCGTATCAGCTCACACATAAGTGCACCTACAAAGTGAAACTTGTTTTGCAGCCCTCAAAAAAACATCAAGTAACAGAACTACTTCGAATGGAAAATACTCAAAGGATGTCATCAAATGGGTTGCAAAAGTCAAACAGGCACATGAGTCTCAAATATAGTACAAATGTATGTGTGTATATTCAGATACAAAAGATATTCGACACTTGCTGGGATAAAAAACATTGCATACACAGAACGTGTTACCAGAGACAAGTGGCATCAATGACGCAGCTGCAACAGCAACAGCTGCAGCTGCTACATCAAGTAAATACAGTGGTGAGGAACTCACTTGTGGAGTGTTTAACATAGTTAGATATAACTTATTTGATATAATTGCGATCCATATACAAAACTTTTCAGTACTATTAATTAATATATATAAATCCGAAAATTATAAATAATTATTGATAATAATTTAATTATTTAGTTTACAAAGTTTTTCTTCACTTTATCCAAAAATTGTCCATCGAGGGACATAACAAAAGAGGCAAACTAAAATATTAATTTTTTAAATAGTTATTTTCAAACTAAAATTCGCCTTTCTAGCTGCTAAGTAATAATTTGTACACTGAGCTTAAATAATTTGAAATCATTCTCACAGGCGTTGTTTCAAAAGTTTTCCACTGTGCACGGTGGAAGCCGAGAGCGAGTCAGGAGCCGACGAAGCTGATGCTGATGCGACAAGCCAAATAAACAAATAAATACACAAACAAAGGAATGAAGAGACAAACACGTCCAGGAATTTATATTGTCTTTGGTCGTCTCGGATTCTCTTTTTCCTGGGCCTCTATGTCGCTCCAGCAGTAAACAATAAAAGCCAAATAATGCAAAAACGTAAGGCAAAAGAAATGGGAGTAAAAACGAGAAACCAAACAGAAGCCGCCATCATTGAGAGCGAAACACGGTGAAAACAATAGTAGAACTACTACAAAAACAAGAGCAGAAACAAGACAATGTTGACTGCCACTGCTGTTGGCATATAATAATAAAAATAACAACAAAACAAAATGTAACGTCAACAACAATGCAAAGTAGCAACACAAAACAGACAAAACATAATAATAATCAGAAACAAGTGTGCCAAAGCAGTTAACGGAAACAACGCGCATTGCATGCACAATATGGTAACAAGGATGAGTACACCCTCATCGCTATGTGTGTGTTAGTGCTGTGTGTATGTGCGTGCTGTGTGTGGTGCCATCTCTGTGACATTATCTAGCAGACACCGTTGCGACAATGACAACGACAACGGCGACGACGACAACTTGACATTAGTGAAAGTCGCAAAGGAAGTGGCATGCAGCATAAAGTCAAGCTAGGCAAAATGGGAAAGTAGGAAGGGGGTAGTGATGGGGTAGGTGGGTTAGGTGGGTTAGATGGGGCTGCTGTAGACCAAGCGTAACATAAACATAATTTTCATGGGCCACGCGCGCTCCGTAACCACTGCAAGCCACCGTTCCATGCCCAAAGACGTGCTGCGAAAATGTCGCAGCTTTTCCAACAGCGAAAGCAAAAAAGAAAACTTCAGCTGGGGCTTAGAGTGCTGTGAGTTGCTTTGTTCGTCGTAATGATTACTGCTGTGCACACAATTTTTGAGGTAAGTGCGGGAGGAGGCTAAAAGGAAAACTGTATTTTTAATTTTCATGTAGCACATTTGCAGCTAACGCAAAGTATATTGAATATATATGGGAGATATTGTAAGTTTGTCACCCCCTCCCAACAACAGCAGCGCCCAATTAGCATTTTTCCACACCCTTGGCTGACTCGTTGGCGACACCCCCCTAGTTAACAGATACTTTCTAATCAATATTTGCGCTGTTTGTTTTTCACAGTTTTTCTATTTATTGTTTCAATTTTTAAAGATACTTTGCCAACATGAACTTCACTCGTTGGCTATTTTCAGCAGTCTCTTTAAATGCGTGTCTTTAGACCAGTTACTTCCACCTCAAGTGGCACGCTCTAATGTTTCCACATCGTCTTTCCACCCAGCACCTTTTGGCCTGGTTTATTTAGTGTCAGTGCTTGTGTTACCTGTAGCTGCATTTCTATGGCTGCCCAAATACGACTTGAGCTCTCAGATGGCTGGAAGCCATTAACGGTTTTCAGTTCTTTTGGCATTAAGCTACACATTGTGTATCTAGCTTTGTATTTATCTCTAATTTCCCACTAGTTATTTTAGTGCACGACAGACTACCCTTTAAGTGAGCAATTAATTTTCATCATTTTAAATCATCATTTGTTTTAGAACAACGTAAACGCACAACTTGCTCGCTCAACTGAATTCTTACCGTACACTTCTTGATAACTATTCCGAGTTGGCTCAAAGGGATTCCTTGGCAAAGCATTTGCTGCGCACCATTTTCAGTTCAGTGCATTTCTCATACAATTATTAACTGAAGTTCTGACTAATCTTTTGCAGTACTCTTCAACCGACTGAGCATCACTTTAAAATGCCAGTCGAGCAACTCTTGATTCCATTCATCATGCCGCGCCGTTCTGGCATTCAGTTGCCAGCCACAAAGCATTCATAAACCCGCATTAGCCACAATGCTGTGCCGTTAGCCCAACCCTTTTGCCTCCTTCATTAGCATGCCTTAATTCAACACATTCCATGCATTCTTCTTCCACTTTTTCTTTCTTTTTTTCTTCTGCATCTTCTTTTTCATCCACTCTTACTCTGAATACCCACAACGTAGTCAGACAGTTTCTGGCCATTTGTGTATATTTCTGTCCATCACGGCAAACTTTCGCCTTGGTCCATTGTGCTTTGGGTTTACTTTTTGAGAATTTAAATTTTTATCAGGGTATTTAAACTTTATCACAACTTATGCTTAGCAAAGGCATATGTTATCCTTAATCTTTGATCTTTAATCTTTAATCTGGATGCAAACTCGAACATTTTTCTCCGATTGAAGAATTTAATAAACTATTTTGCTATTAACATATTTTGTTTTTAAATTAAAATTATTATGGGATTAGTTTTATATACATATATAAATATTAATGTATTTACAAAAAATGCAAAAATTTGTTATGAAACAATTTCAATCCGTACACTCAGAAAAAAATCGCTGTGAATTTTAGAAATTCGTACCGAAAGCCAGAAATGTTTTCTTCTTCTTAGTAATAATTAATCAAATGGAATAAAAAAAATTCTAATTATTAGAATGAAAATATTTCTTAATAAAAGAGAATTTTCTGTTAGTAACAAATATATTTCAACACAGCTTGTGGGCAGTCATCCATCTCGGTTTCGGTTTCAATTTTAAAATACTAACGAATATAATAATAAAAGCAACAATTATATTCTCTACAAATTTGGAGATATCCAAAAAAGCCAAAAGAATGGCGATTTTCTAAAATTGAGGAGATTTTTTCTACTTTTTTTAAGGGAATTAAAGTACTTAATATTAAACACTTTCTATGCTAAGGGTATACGCAGTTTCGGTGTGGCAATAAATACTGTACAGGTTGTTTTAATTTTCTTTATGTGGAAGTGTTGCTTGTGTGGCTGTGTGTGTGTGTGTGTGTGTGTGTGTGTTGGTTGTGTTGTCGTTGATTTTACTTACCATTCAGCACATGTACCGTTACGCTTTTGGGCTTTGCATTTGATGGATTACATTGATAATGCCCGGAGTCCGATGGACGCGCTGATTTAATCAGCAGAAACGATGTCGTCGTGTCACCTTTGTTGGTAACAACCGAGACGCCGCCCCGTGGCGAATCGTAGTTGATTATCTGCAAAGAGACAGAGACAGAGACAGAGCGAGCGAGAGCCCCGACAATTGCAGAGTAAGCCGAAGTACTTGACCATTTACGTACACACACACACAAAAAGAGAGGGGCGCGAGAGAGAGAGAGAGAGAGAGAAAGGAGCGCGAGAAATAAACATGGCCAATTTGTATGCGAGTGACATTTACAATGCCGCATGGACGCAGTCGCATCAAATTAGTTTTTATGCGACATTCATTTTCTAAGCCATAAAATTGTTTTGTGTGCAGATTACGCATACGCACTGTTGCACGCCACTGAAAAATTAAAATCTTTGAGCGTGCTACAAAAACAAAATTTATATATGCATGGGAAAGAAAAAGAAAGAAAGATATGCGAATAAAAGCAAAACAATAAAATTAAATCTGTTCGTGGCAAAACTGGCACTAATGGCAACTTGCGACCACTCCCACTCCTACGCCCACTTTCCCACCCCGTTCCCACACTCACTCAACCCTTCTTAAAAGCATTCTTTGCTCTATAGAAAATACATAATAATAGAAGGGCTGTGAGCAGCAGCAACCCTTAATATTCCCAATACAATAAGCCAAAACATGGCCGTGACTAAAGTCCCAAAGCATGAACTGAAGTAAAACACCTAAAATGGAAAACTAAAACGTGGCTTTAACAGCCGCAGGGATGCCACTGACAAAAGCAAGTACAACAACAATAGCTGGAAGAGCTCTGGGAGCAGCGGGAGCAACGCAATCGGCACTGGAAGCCAAACCAAAATCCATTTAAAACCCTTGCCTCAACGGGTTTTTTCTTTCCATTTGGGTTACCTCCCTTGGTATAGTGCTTAAATGGCATTTTCCTGCAGTCAACAAAATAGAAACTCAAAATAAAAGAGGGGTGCCTGAAAAAAGAAAAAGCAAAAGAAAAAGAAAGAGTTGCACAGTTTTTGCCATTGCAAAGCTAATTTAAAAGTTACTAAATTGAAGCAGCGCTTCAGATCCCTCATCATTTATAGGCAGCGCCATAATGATACCCCAAAGTAATTGCCTGTCGAAATTGACAAAAGCCCAAAAAAAATAAAAAAATGAAAATGAAATGCAAAAAAAAAAAAAACAAACACCTTACACTTACAGCGTTGTTGTGATTCCAAAAGATATAGGCCGGCGGCTCAGGTGAATTGAGTATGACACAGGTGAGATTTATAGTCGAGCCGCTTTCTATATACAAATCTGGTGCGCCGATAATTTCCGTTGAGGGCTCTGCAAGACAAAAATAGAAAAAAAAAAAAGAAACAAACAAGTTGCATCATTGTAATTACTTGAATACTGTATAACTTAGTCCAGCAAGCGATTATAGCCTAT
The DNA here is from genome assembly GCA_035043575.1 of Drosophila seclusa. Taxonomy (NCBI): domain Eukaryota; kingdom Metazoa; phylum Arthropoda; class Insecta; order Diptera; family Drosophilidae; genus Drosophila; species Drosophila seclusa. Next base: position 343,243 of record JAWNMX010000457.1, on the reverse strand, counting down.
TTTTGTAGACAACCCTCAAACTGCTCATTTGAGCTTGTGCTGCAATTATTTTTAGGCCTCTTTCAATTAAATTACCTACCCGTCTACCCGTCTCGGGCACTTCGGTACAGAAGATTTAGCTCGAATGAAATGGCAATTAGGTAAATACAAATTTAGGAGCTTGCTCGAGCCGCCTCATTAGGAATACAAGTGTAATTTAAATGCGCAACAATTTCAAAAGATTTTCATTGAAATTTTCATAAAAGTGAAGTGCTCGTTTCAACCAGTTCCTCATCTCCCTCCCGCCCTCCCGGCCTTTTGCGCTCCTCCCCAGCGAATTGAAGTTGTATTCTGCCTTGCGCCATAGCAACAAGTGCCAAAACTTTACTTAAACATTATTCAGAATGCCATTTAATTTAATGGAATCCTTATCAACATCATTGAAATATAAGGCCAGAAAATTGTTTCTCCTAATTTATATCGAAACTTTAACAGCAACAAAGCTTAACAGGATACCTAATTTGACCTTAACAGTTTCTCACAGGACGAATATCAGATAGACACTAAGCCCACATAATTTAATTTTAGACTTAAAATACACTATTGATATCAAAGTTAGTCAGACCTATTGAATTATGTCTAATAATAACTGAAGATTGACCCCATCAATTATTGAACTAAACCTCTCGCTAAACGTTTTAGAGCCACTCGAAATGTCATCCAAATATTACAAACTTATTACGTGATTGGTTTGGTTATCTGGCGTTTTTAATTGAATCACAATGATTTACCACACAGCGAATATTATTGGTAATTTGCCATCTAGATAATCAAATTGTTAATCAAATTGGTCATTTGATATTTGTATTTGAAGTATTCGCTTGCCCAATTAGCTTGACAGCATTTTTGGAAATATAAACATTATTTTAATAAATAATAAATTGCAAGCCTTTTAAGTTGATAATTAATGTACTTATTTGTTATATTTTAAGGTAGTTTAATATTAAACTAATTAAATCAAATGCTCGGCACATTAAATTAAATTAAATTGCTTTCATACAGCCAAACCATTCAAAATGTGAAGTCTTAAAGAAGGAAGACCCGTTAAGAATAATTTTCTGATCGGCATCAAAAGCCGAGTCGATTAAACCATGTTCATCTGTTCCTCTGTATCAACGAGACCATCTCAGAGACTATAAGAACTGGACCATAATACCATACTCTGATTCAGGTTTTTTAATTTTATCGATAACTGTACCCGATTTGTGAAATCGAAAGACTCAAATATTAAGAAATCGACTCACGATTCACATATATTATTTCTAGATATATTTTTGATCAACTATACAAATTTCACAAAGAACGGAAAAGAAACACCAAAGAAAATTACTATCAGAAAGCTTCATATGTATTTCAAAGTTAAGTTTAGGGTATCTCCTAGTCGAGCTCATACCAACTTGTAGTTCTTGTACCTGTGAAGCAAAGCATTTATTGGTACAATGTGAATGGTTTCCAAGACGACTTTCTTGGAGTGCTAGAAAAGTGCCCTTCTAACTTAGGCGTAGCTTAGTACTTACCAACAACAGTCAAGTGAATGTAGTGACTCATGTGGGGTGTTGTCGACACTTGGCACTCATAGATGCCGGAATCGCGGTGTTGCGGATATTTGATTTGTAGCATCCAGTCTTCCGTCTGCGGTTGATGTATGGCCCGAAAGCGCTGATCTGAAGTGTACGTATAACGACCGACTGTTAGCAAATGGATGTCCCGATGACGCACCCACGAAACCTGCAGTAACATCTGTATAAAAAAAAGGGAGAAAAAAAAACACACGCACAAAATCGAATCAAAAGTTGAGTCATACAATAAGATTTCATTTGTCAAGCCAAAATTTGCGTGTTAAGTTTAATTTATTGTGCAAACAGTTTAAAAAGTCTATTTCACACGCAATCTTTGGAGGGGCTTGTTTTATAACAAGGGGTTGTTTTTCTTCCTCTTCTCCTTCTCCATCTCCATCTCCTTCTATTTTTATTTCATTTTTTTGTTGTCTTTGGAAAATGCAAATTTATTGCGAAATGTTTGATATGTTATTCTTTTATGCTAAAGAAAATCAAGAACTTTGAAGCACACATGTGACGCCCTCGCTGAAGGGTCGAAGACAAACACAGCCTACCCTTATCAATGTGACTGCCGGCAACTTTGCTGCTGCCTCGAGGCAAAATTGATGGCAACAGGATGGTGGTGGTGGTGCTGGTGGTGGGCCACGCCCATGCTAATGCACACCTGTTTGGCAACCACCTGCTGTTAACGTGTCTAAGCTCAAACTTTTTTTAAGTGACTGTGATTTAGGGGTGTGGACAAACGAGCCCACCCACCCCTGCACCCATCCCTTCCCAACAGTGTCGCGTGTCATACGTCAGCTGTGTGCATTTTCATTTTCATTTTAATTTTCGTTTTCAATTTCAATGACACCAGCTTAGCAACATGCTGCCGTTGCTGCCTGACAACAAAGAGTGACGGCAAAGTTAATGGACAAGAAACTCAGAAGTTGGATGGAAATTCAATGGCTCCATGGTTGCTCATCCCAGACTCTGACAATGTTGTTCGCCAGGTGTTGCAGACTGACGCAATGTTAGGCTAAAGTTTTACCTGAATAAAGTTTAATGTAATTAACATCAAATGTTCGAGCAGTTCTTAAGCGCACGCAAAATCCATGTTCAATTCAGAAGCTCAGCGCATTCCATGCCCCCAATTTTAGCGTGGCGGCCACCAATCGCCAAAATTTACTTTCAATTTTTCCCATCACCCACTCCAATTCATTCAAGCAAAACCAGCAAATTCATTCGACGACCTCTCGATGTTCCCCAAGTTTATGCGTATTATGCGTGTTTACAGTATCGTAAAATTTTTGTATCGATTGCGTATATATAGGAATATTTTTGGCTGCTGGGCAAAGAACATCAACGAAAAATCTTTGACGTTTTTATAGCTCAATTTGCAGTGCGCTGAAAAGTATGCTTTAAAATTGGCTTAGACGCTTGTTATTTTATACCCAGTGTTTGCTGTGGTGTAGTTAAATGCGCATAATATGCCTTTCAACAGCAATAAAGCATCGTTAAAAATATCTCAAATTTCATTTGATACGAAGCCAATTTGACATGAACCAAATTTCAACAAAGAACACATTTGGCAGGATTTATTAAGTGTTTTGTTTTGTTGTTAACTGAGCTGGAACATGAAAGTAATGTCTTTAGTCATATAAATATCAGAAAACATTTTGTAATGTGCCCTTTTTTACAGGGCATCTCACAGTCGCACTGCTGAACATAATCGAAAATGATTACATGCTTAAACTTTAGCTGTGCACTTTATTTTAGCTTTGAATTATTCAAAAGCGCTTTTCTTTGCGTCGGGGAGTTAAGAAAAAGAGCTCCGCCTTTTAAAACTCATTACCGCTCGCATGCTGTTATCAGGAGAGGCAGCAACAGCAGCATCAGGAGGAGGAGGAGCAGTAGTACCCGTAAAATGCCAACTCCGACTGCGAATCTAATGAAAAACGCTATTAATAATGTAGAAAACATAAACATCCGTTCCCTGTTTATCATTACTCGACGGCGCACATAAAACAGAAGGCGGCTAACACCTCCGATTTTTTATCTGTCGGCTGGCTTAAGTTGTCCCCAGTTGCTTGCCAAATCTTAGCAGCAATGATGTATTACTTCGTTAGGCTGGAGGAGGTCGGGGTACACTCAGACGGAAATTGAGTTGAAAAGTTCGCGATTTTGGGGTTGAGATTTGAGTTGGGGTTGTGGTTGCTGCCGTGGCTTGCCACAAGGTGAAAGCTAATTACATTCTCGGCTGACAACCCGAACAAATGAATTTTGCCTTAATGCTTTCAAGAAATTTGGATAACGGTGTGGAAAATTATGAGAAGTTGGGAAATTATCAACACGACTGTGTGATGCAACCATTTTATGCGAAAAAATGTAATTAATTAAATTTAATTAAATATTATGAATTTAAACTAATAATAACAATCGAACATTGAGTTGCACATTGAAAATGTTCTCAGCTGATCTATCATAAGTCTGTTATCATCACGGTTGGTGCAGCGTCTCTTCCCTTCCCATGTGTAATTATAATTTTGTCTCAATCACAAAAACACAATCAGATAAGTAAATAAATTGAAATGAAGTTGATGTAATTTTTTGCCTGAGTAAACATAAATCTCTTATGCATCTCATAAATTGTACAATAAAAACAATTTCTAATTTAGTCTGTTTATAGAGAAGCCGCTTCTAAAATACGAAAAAATAATGAGCGTTGAGATAATGTTTAACTGGTGAAAGGAACAAAATGTTATTTGGCTCAATTTTATGATCCTATGTGCGAATTTATAATTAATTAGGTGAAAAGTATGCAAAGAGCGTTAATTAACTCGTCGCTTGTCTGTTGAGGATCGATTAAGTTATCCAACTAATACGCATCTAATGAAGTTGCCAACCATTCGGTTGGCCAGGCTGACCCCAAAAAACCTGAACCGACCTTTACCTAACCCACATCTGCATGTGTTGAAAGCTATATAAGACGGCACCCGAAAACTTTTCACCACCCATTGCTCAACCACCCACAAGTATACAAAGACGGGCCGCTCGAATTTAATAATCACGCAAATTAGTTTTCGAAACCGCAACTCAAACAGCAGAGGCAGACGAGTCTATGCCATCTACGGACTTCCCATCTAGCCATCTAGCCATCTAACCACCTAATCACACACACACACACACAATGCAGGTGAGTGGAGGGATGGGGGCGGAGGAGTAATGCCAGGCAGACATGTAACATATTATTATCGGAAAATAAGCACGGGCCGCACAGGAAGTAACGGAAACCCAATGACTACGGCGCAGGTTGCAAAACTAAAACCCAAAAAAAAAAAAAAAAAAACCCAAGCTGAAGCAAAATGGAAGCTTTTGCATATTTGTATTATTTTTTCGTTGGCATGGTTTTTTTTTTTTGTTGCTGTTTGCGAAGCGTTTCAGGAGTCGATTTGAATAGTTTGCCAGGTTTGTTTGGCTGGTTTGGCAGCCTAGGCCGGAAGTGTAGGCTGAAAGAGAGAGCGAGAGAGTGTTGTGAAATGTTTGCGGCATTTCCTTCCGCACAGCACGACGACGAAGTCGAAGCGCTAAAAGTTGAATAAAGTAAAATCGGTTTCCTGTTTCGGTATAATTAATCATTTTGTTTTGGCAGCGGAACAATTAGCCAAAGCCACCATGTGGGCGCAGTTTACGTGCTAATTAGCTAAAAAACATGAAAATGTAACAGACACACACAGAGCCAGACACACACACACATACACATTACAAATGGCATTTTGATGGCACATAATGACATAACAATTGCACAAACTGTTGCCTTGGTTGTGTTTTAGGGGTAAGGCTTAACAAGTTAAATGATTTATTTTTTTCTTTCTTTTTTTGCCAACTTACCGTTTTGTTGCCCAGATTCTTGACGCGACAATTCAAATAGGCCGTTTTGCCGAGCAGCGCGGTGACATTTTTCGAAGCGTTCCTATCGAAATAGGGTCCACTATTGCGAGAATCGTCAATCAGATCGATGCTATTGCGATTTATGCCGGATGCGGCTGCAAGTGATGCGATTGAGCTGCCCTTGTGCAGGCTGCCGCTGGCAATGCCACTTATTGTGGTTGTTGTTGTTGTTGGTGCCCCCGAACCGGAGCCAGAGTTCGAATTGGAGCTGGTGCTGATGCTGGAGCTGGAGCTAATGTCAGTTGTCATTGAGCCGGTGGCTGTAACATGGCTATTTGTATGGGTTCCGTTGATGTTAGTATTGCTTGTCATACTTCCGGTTCCGGCAACACCATTCACAGCAGCAGCTGCAGCCGCATCGCCCTCATTTGGTATGGCATTATTACTGCTGCTCACATCCTTTGATTTATACGAGTCCCGCTGGGCGGCAAGCACTGCAATGAATACATAAAATGTTGAGTATTTGCCAAATATTCGCAATATGAAATGCAATTAAATTGCCCCATAAAGTATACCACAAATTTTAAATGCCAAGCAATTGTCTCCTCGCACACACACACACACGCACACACCCGTTTATTGCATGTGTGCCTGAGGAAATCATTATTGTAATTGCATCCGTTTCGTATTTGGAAATGTTCTGACTTTCATTTCCGTATTGATTTCACCATATGTAATAATGAAATCATTTCAGTTGACATGTAATATGCCTAGTAAATAAAGCGGAAATGGAATCCTGGTCTTGAACGACCAGATAACAGTACCAAATAATATGATGTATATATGCTGAGGCTAGTGTATGACGCCTCAAACTCCACAGTTGAAGTCGAATCCCGATGAAATTCACAACATATCGGCGTATAAGAAACCCATAACTTGGAGCCAGCGTGATATTTGGACTGATTAAGAAGTATTAATAATAATAACGCTGTATATTTTACCTTTGGCATTTGAAAAATTGCCTAAAATTCCGTTAGAGAAGTTTGAATAGTTTCATTTTCATGAATTTTGATAATTTTCAGAAATATGTGCACAAAACTACTTGAAAATAAAATGGCACTCAAGTGAAATAGTTTTATGCACAAGTGAAAAACTTGGATATTCCCCAAGTCGAAAAGTCATTAAGCTCCAACTTGGCTAAAACAACCTGGCAAATGGCCAAATCACAATAAACTGCATTTCATAGCCTGCAAAATTGTCAAAGATGCTAACAAAATATATATTCCGGTTAAGTGGATAACTTCAAGTGATTGCTTTATAATGGCTACAAAAAGCAATATGCAAATGACTTTACCACCACCAAGATCAAATTACTAACTTAAATTGATGCCATCATATGCAATATCGTTACCATAATTGTTCAATTAGTTCACATTTGGCCATAACAGCGTCGGACTGGTTTTCAACTTTTTAGCCCCGACCAAAAGAGCACATGTTAAACTTTTGTGAATTTAAACCCGAACCCAGCATTGTTTGCTTTCCATCGATAACGCACACACACACACACACAAACGCAGAGCTAGTTTGGCTCGAATACCTTTCAACCATTTGGGTAATTAGCAAATTACGCATACGCATACACACACACACACACTCAGAAACACTCGTTGGTATTCGCGTATCGTATGTGGGGCATAAACTTTTGTTTTGCGCTTTTCACGTTTTATTATTTTTTGTGTGTGTGTGTTTTTTGTGTATGCTTTACGTTTATCAAATTTTCATGTTTTTGCCACAACTATAGCACAGTAAAAGCCACTTGGATCCTTACTGTTGTTGTCGTAGTTACGACCAATTTTTATCCACCGCCATTTATCCCATCACTTAGCAGCCAGCCAGCAAGCAGCAAGGACGATGTGGATGACGCCGATTCGTCTGCTTGAGACTCAAACACAAATACACAAGCTCATATATGTCCGTGAGTGTTTATTTTTATATCTTAAGTGTATGTGTGTGAGTTTGTGTGTTTGTGTGTTGGACACTTGATACGCTTATTACGCCCAAGCAGAGAGTTTTTATAGCGCAAGGGCGAGCTGTGAGCTGGCGACCATTTTATAGTTGGCAGCCAGCGACTTTATTAGATTAAACATGTTGTGCACGTTGGCTCAAGACTGTCAGTCACACACAACAACACACCCATACCCTTACACATACCCTTGCACACACAGACAGAAAAATAAAATATTTCGTAAGCAAAACTCACAATTTCAGCTTATTTCTTCTTTCTTCTTCTTTCTTCTTCTATCGCTAAAGTCGAGTATATTAAGCTCATTTCAAGTTTGAATTTAGTGTTTGCTATCTAAATTTGTAGTACGAAACATACTTCAAGTGAGGATTAAACTATCTAAGAATAAACACACGTATATATAATGGCATGGTCAAAATAGTTTGTGCTAAAAAGCTTAGATACAAATATTTTATCTATTTTACACGTAAAATTGAAAAATAAAAATAAGTGAGCTATGGGCAATAATAAAAGAATTAAAAAAAATAATATTGTGTTAATACAAAACAGCTTCAAGTTTTAGATTACAAGTTAGCTTTTTATAAAAATAAAAAAAAAAATATGTTAAATCAAACCTTTTTCTTTATTTATAACATTTATTTGGGTCTGTTTGTGCTGTGGACACTAAATCGCTTTTTTATTAAATACATTTTACTAGGATTGCAAACACTCAATTTCATATTAAAAACTCAAATTTTTCTCTCACTGTACTCACTACACATACAATTTATGTAGCACGCTTGCTTGTTGTTAGCCATCTTCCATTGCCCCCCTGGCCATGCATTGGCCAGCTACGTCGCATGTCCTGGCAGTAGTCAGTATTGGCAGCTGGAGCAGCATTTTGCGTATGCGTTGGCCATCCAAGTGCGCTGTTCAATTGCCAAGGCAAGCAAACACAATGTTGCTAATAAGTTGGCTGCAACGCTAAAGTCCCAACTGTCCGTGCGATTCAATATTTATATACATATACAGTGAGCGACAGCTCAAGTCGACCAGTGTCGTATTTGCCTGCCATAATCAAATTAATAATTATTTATCAAAAATTCCACAAAATCGATGGTAGGTATTACATACATGTATTAACCACCAATATGAATGTTTACCACCTGCACCCAGGTGTCCACAATATACCTGATCCAAATAAGTTGCAGTCAATCATTTTTATTTTCTTTGACACTGGTCGACTTGAGCTGTCACTCACTGTATGTATACATATACAGTGGCGGACAGCGAAACTAGACCATGGTCAAAGAAATAACGTAATTGCCTGCCAAAAGCTAACCATTCATTATTTTTCAAAAATTCCAAAGACCGATGGCAGGTACATATATTAACCACTAAAATTAATATATGACCCCAATACACTGGGGTTTCCCCACCTGCTAGGAAGGATTATGTAAAAAAGTACCCTTTTTTTTGTTTACTGCTTATTTCGAGCTGTCTTAAAAAATTAATATATTTTACGTATAAAAACTTAAATAAGGATGTTAATACTTAGTATGATATCCTTTAGCCTTAACAACTCCCCTTAGCCTATTATTCATGGAAGATATCAACTTCCTGGTAGCTTCTGGGCTGATTCTGCTCCACTCATACCGCAGAGCATTTTTGAAGTCTTCTTTGCTGGATATGCTGTGCTTCCGGATGTTATTTTCCAGCACAGCCCACAAATTCTCAATGACATTTAAATCTGGAGACTGGGCCGGCGGAATTATCATGTGGGGGCAGTTCCTCATTAGCCAGGACTGTACTATCTTGGCCTTATGCTTGGGATCGTTGTCCTGGTTGAACCGGAAAGTACGTCGGATTCCTACCTTCTCGGCACTTTGGAGTAAATTTTCCTTTTGTATGTTGAAGTACACATTCTTGTCCATTGTTGTTCCAAAAATCACAAAATTCCCAAATCCGGCTGACGAGATACATACCCATGCCATGTCACTTCCTCCACCATGCTTGACTGTTGCCTTTACGTGTTTGGGATTCAGGTCAGTATTGGACTGTCGCCACAAATAATTCCACCCGTCCGAGTCAAATATGGTGAAATTGGACTCATCTGCAAATATGACTGTGTTCCAGAACTCCAAATCCTTGTCCAAGTGGGTTTTGACGAACGTCATCCAAGTTCCTTTATTTTTCGCGCTTATAAAGGGTTTTTTTCGTGGTACTCGGGCATTAAAGTCATGTTTGCGCAGAAACTTGCACACAGTTTCCACACAGCACTTTTTCCCCATTTCATCCTCCACCTGTTGAGCCACTTTTGGAGCCGATAGCTTGGGATTTCCCTTTATTTTCCTGATGATCCTTCGCTCCTCCTCTTCAGTGAAAATCTTGTTTGGTGCCTTTCTGCCTTTGCGCTCAATCCGATTTGCGTCGACGAAGCGCCGAATGATATTATACACAGTTGAGTTGCTCAGATTGACCATTTCAGCTATTTGGCGATGTGAATATCCGTTTTTGTGGTGTTCCAGGATGAGTTTTCATAGTTCAATGGTAGTATGTTTGTCAATAGTACTTTTTGGCTTATTGCACCCGAGATGCAGGATAAAACTAAACTGACTACCAAGGATTGGTCTATTTATACCGAAATTACTCAACTTTAGGTAAAAAATCCGGGTTTTATGGCACCCAGGTGTCCACAATGTACCTGCTCTAAATGAAAACTATGCCTAAAAGTATGCTACATTTTTAGAATCCTACCTATCAGGTGGGGAAACCCCAGTGTATTGGGGTCATATATTAATTTTGGTGGTTAATATATATACCTACCATCGGCCTTTGGAATTTTTGAAAAATAATGAATGGTTAGCTTTTGGCAAGCAATTACGTTATTTCTTTGACCATGGTCTAGTTTCGCTGTCCGCCACTGTATATGCGCAGGCTGCCTCTGCCGGAGCAAAACAACATGATGATAAATAAAGAGCCGCTGGCTAGAAATTAAAATAAATTGACTGCTTGGGATGCGGCAGCCGCAACGCTAATGCAGCCAATGCCAACAGCAGACAAGAACAACCAGATGAAAAACAACAAAAACGAAAACGAAAACGCAAACGAAAACAACAGCATCAGCAGCAGCAGCCACATAAATTTAGATCTTCAATATACGGTACTTGTTTAAAAAGCGCCCTGCAGAAATCAGAAAGTCATATGCCGGGTCGTGTTCCGACTTCACGACGTCAACGTCAGCGTCAGCGTCAACGTCAACGTCAGCGTTAGCGTTAAACACGAGCCGACCGCAGGGCATTTTCCTGTTGCTGCTCAGCTACTGCTTGCTGTGGTTGTTGTTGTTGTTGTTGCTGTTCTTCTTCTTCTGCATGTTGCTGTTTAGATTGTTGTAGTTATGTATGTATGTTATTAACATGACGTTCTTTTTATTGTTGTTGTTGTAACTGTTGTTGTCAGAAACATTTGAAATGTCAAAACTTTTTGCTCTCTGTATGTGTGCGTGTGGGCTTATTTGTGCCTGTGTGTTTGTGTCTCGGCTAAAATGACGTCTCGAAAACTTTTAAATTTTTAAATTCATTTAAAAATTAGAAACCCTTGTTGCTTGGTCGTCCCCCCACCCAACCCACGATGATTCTAACAAAAACAGCAAACAAGTCAAAAAAAAAAAAAAAAAGTTCTTTAAATATTTAAAGGTATATTGCTGCGCTTGTGCTGATGCGGATCTTTTATTGCTGTTGTCTTTTTGTTTGGCACATAAAATTGCGCAAAGTATGCGCTAAATTAAATGAGGGAAGTCGTATGCTGTCGTGTTATTTGAATATTTGTTCTTTCGACTTTCTTTTTGATTGGGGTTCCCGACTTTTGCCAGTTGACAATTGTGCAGACGATTTCCTTGTGCCATTTTGTTTGGCATCAAAAACTTTTTCGACCAGTCTGCATTTTCCTTCCTTTTTTTTTAAATCGATTGAATATGCAGAAAAATGTATGTATGTAAATATTTCACAAAAGCTATAGAGGAAAAGTATTTGACATAAATAAATTGACTTTTACAGTTACTCAGCAACAATTAACAAAGGCAATTAAAATAATCGAATTTCTGCAGAAGCTCGCAAACAGCATCAAATCAAACATTTTGCATTTTTTTGACTACGGCGTTCATTAAAGACTAATGATGATATCTGCTTTACTCAGGTGGCCCAAGGCCCAAATGGCAGTCTTGTCATTAAGCAAGCACACGGCATATGAAAAATGAATGCCATACTACACGCACACACCAACACACACACACACACACACACACACACAGAGAGAGAGAGAGAGAGAGGGACATAGTCGAGTGCAGTTAGTCATGCAGGACTGGCTAAAATCCTCACTCAATCAGGCCATGAGAATCGCAGGGGAATTTGATATACGCCGAGATACAACTACTGGGGCCGGGGCGTGTTTTGGCCTGGCTTCGCCTGGCCTGGGCTGGCTGAAACATTGATTTCCCAAGACTTTACAGGCACACAAAATTAATTACCTAACCTAAAAACTCAGGACGAACTCAGACGGCAGTAGGCATTATGTAAGGCCAAGTGATATGTTGAAAAATGCCGAGTTGGCAGGGCCCAATTCCATTCATGCTGACTCATTGGGCATGACAACGAAATGAATGATATCGAAAATCGTAATCAATAAATGAAATTGGTCAAATCAATTTTGACAACAATTGCAATTTGCTAGCGAAAGGCTCGAAGCGAAACTGGAGCACGAAATTTGATTAAAACCCGGCCCTGTCAAAACTGAGCAGGATGCCGCTGAAAAAGAAAACGAGAAAATGTGAATCAAAACGAAAATGAAAATGAAAATGAAAATATGGATGAGAATGAGGATGAAAATTAAAATGGGTGTACTTATTCCCATTGGAATCAAAATATTTACTAGAAAAATACCTTATCAGCTATATCAATGTTAATTTCGATTTTTAATATTTTTTTCTTAAGATTTCCATCTTTCTGATGTCTTCATAAAAAAGTATGGTATTTTAGGAGAGTTTTTATAAGGATAAATAAATATCAGTTTTGTTATTATTTTAATAAATTTAAAATCATAAATGAGAGTTTGAGCCTAAAAATGTAATGGATTGTTTTTCTAAGAGCCAAGGCTATTATTTCGAAATGAAAATTAAATATTTTTAATTTATTTCGGAGAAACAGCTTTGAATATGATTTCGCATTAAAAATATCGAAAAGGGTATAATTAGTTCATCAGAAGTTTGTGAAAATCTAAAATAAGCATGTCTGACCATATAGAGTATATATATTCTTGATCGGCATCGATAGCCACGTCCGTCTGTCCACCTAAATTAATAAGCTCAGAGACTCGAGATTTAAAATCTCGTGTACCATTCGCAGACTAAGTTTATTTTATTTAATAAATTACTGCCCTCGATTCGTAAATATAAATATATATAAGCAAAAAAAACACAATTGTCCAGATAAAGCAATTAATATTTAATATATATACACAGAAAATGATCAGCTTTGAACATTTCATTAAGATCGGGTAAGATATGTGCTTCCAAATTGAACAAACTTATATTCGAGATATGTATCTCACAGTCGAGCTCTCTCGACTAGAAACTTGGTAGTAGGTCAGAAAGACTTACCTCCATTGCCAGATATCACAGCGATGACAACGACAAGCATGCTGAGCATTATCAGTGCTCGCTGGCAGCTGCTGCAGTCAACGGTTGTGCTGATGGTGGTGGTGGTGGTGCTGGTGGTGGTGCTGCTGCGCCTACTGCTGCCGGCTGCTGTGGAGGCGCAGGTTGGCCATAGTCGCGTGCAATTCGTGGCTGCTATTTGGTCCACCAACGCCTCCTTCTCCAGCTGCGGCTGCGAATCTCCACCCAAATCCGTAAAACGTTGCCTTTGACGCGGCTTAGCTCGTTGTTTTAAATTCGTTCGCTGGCGCGTTTCCATTTGAAAAGTTGCCATCATATTTCACTCGTCCTTGCGGGTTATTCTTTGCCCGTCAGTCAGTCAGTCAGTCAGTGAGTGTGAGTCAAACGTCCGTCCTTAGCTTGTCTGCGCACTTGAATCTAGTTGCGAGTGGGCGCATTTTTTGGGCTATATATGTTAGGGGCGTGGCTGGCCGCCTTATTAGCGCCTGCCATCTTGCCGCGATGCGTGAAATTGCCGAGCCGTCTAACAAATTGCTCGGCTTGGGTGGGACTCGCTTGCTCCTTGGACAGCCAGCTACAACCAGTCTCAATTCTTTACTTGGCTTGCGCTGTTCGTGCCTAGTCCTGTTTGGCCTGCCTCCCTGCCTGCTGGCAAACTACTTTGCATTTGTTCTGCTCGGCTGGTGCTGAGAAATCGCAGTCATTTTTCCAGCGATTTATATTCTATTTAATTCCACTTTAACACAATATCACTGGGTATCACTTCATCTTCATTAGCGGCCGGCACAGCGTACTGATTGCGAGTGTCCTCCGTCCCCAGCACAGCTCCTCGGTCTCCTCTTTATTGTTCCAGCGGCAACAGCAGCTGCAACGATAGAAAGCATAATAAAAACACAGTTTGTGAGATGTGAGCGTTCAAAATGTTTGGAATTTCATTAAAAATTCAAATGTCAAAGTCTAAATAAATGGAAATTTGTGTGGGTGCTTGTGCGTGTGTGTGTGTGTGGGTGCCGGCACGTGCTGTTGCCATGTGGGTATGAGTATATATATATATATATATATATATATATATATATGTGTGTATTTGTGTAGGTGCAGGACGAGGCAGATATTTTATATTATAGCTGCCACTCGCTCGTCGCTCGTCGCTCGTCTCCTCGGTTTGTTTGCTTTATGAATGTCTTTCTGTAACTGACGAATATATATTCATATATAAGTATATATAAAAAATGCGAAAAGTTTCCATCGGAGGGATATGTTGCTCCCTAAAATGATAATCAAAACTGATGTACACGAAGGAGGCATTGTGGTTTTGATACGCAAAAATGTTGTAATGGAAATCAATGGGATTTTCTTTTAGGTGCCTGTTTCACAATATATAATTAAATGTACAATTTGTGTGGAATTTCCAATTTTGAAACTGTGCAGCTATATTATAAAAATTAAAGTCAAATTAAATATTTATGCTAGAGGCTTTTATTTATGTGCTTAAAACTGTTTTTCAACTTGAAACTATGTTAATTGAGAGCTTCTGCAAAAAATAAAGTTTTTCATACTTATTCATTTATTTTGGTTTTCAATAACAATAAGTGAAACGCATAAAACTTTTAAGCAGTCTATTTAACTCTTAGTAGCAACAACAACATCAAAGTAAACCAAATTATTAAAACTTTTCATTCTGAAGCACTTTGAAAGTTTTTCGCTGATGCTTAAATTAATCGTCCAAAATGTACGCCAGCTAAAGATAATTATTAATATTAATAAACATAAGCTAATAGTTTAAATACACTACAAAAGTACTTCAACATTTTTTGGTTGCTACAAGATGAGTTTTCGAGCTTACAAACTTCATAACTTGATATTAAAACCAAGTTTTCAATAAGTCTGCAAAAAAATAATAAAAAAAAACCGGATTAATATTCATTCAGTAGAGTTTGTCAAATTGTGCGAACTTCAAAGCTCTCAGCTAAAAATATACCCTGTACTAAAAACAAAAACAAATCAAGAAAAACAAAAAATTTCAAAAATTATTTTCTTCAATTTGACAAAAGAATCAACAAGTTCCAACTAACTTAAAACATAGTCTACAAATTCATTAACAGTATCTTAAAAAATTAATAATAAAATATGCTTATGATACTAACTGTAAAATATGATATTTATATTATATAAATAAATATCTTAAAGTGTTCCGGAAACAAATCTTTAATCCAAATAACATCTGAACAGCAACTGACATCAAGCTACAAAAGTGTGTTCATCAAACAAAAATAAATAAATTAGAATACTCTAGTCGAGAGTGCTCGACGAGGAGATACCGACGACTTAGCTGAAAATATGTTTTGATTAATAAAATCGGTGTTTCTTATCCGATCTTAATACAGTTTTGACAGTTACAGGACTATATCTTTATTATTGTGTTTTTATTGCTATCGGAAAACGATTTGATTCTATAAAATGAAATAAACTTGAACTCGATTTTGGATGCTGAACAAGAATATATATACCTTATGGGTGCCATCGTGCTTCTTTCTACATCTACTTTTGCACAACTTTATTATAGTTTTTCGCATATTTAATTGGAACAGGGAATAAAAGTTAAGAATAATAAATGAAAATCAGCTGAGATTTAAATAAAACTAAAAAAGTAATTTGAAATGCATTTGTCAAAAGCAGAGACGCAGCTGTTGCATGCCACATGGGAAACTGGAGTGCAACGCTAGAATGCCCGCGCCTCACGTCAGTCAGCAGAAGTCAGCAATTACATTTTGCCTGGCTGCCAGGCCACAACAATGAAGCATTTGTAATGGTGGTGAGTGGAGGGGGGCTGTGGTGGTGTGGGGGGTGGGGGGGTGTGTGTGTGTGTGTGCAAGGTGAGCGAACGGCTGCTATTTTCGTTAGTCATAATTAGTGTCAAGGTTGAAATTGCGTGGGCAACAGTGGGTTAAGCAGCGTAAGCTCGTCACGTTGATGAGGCATTAAGTTGTAAGTGGCTCGGCGTCACTGGGCCACCCACCCACCCACTCACCCACCCACTCACCCACCCACTCACTCGCAATGCATAATTAAAGCACATCGCTTCATTATAATTTCCATTAAAAACTGGCTGTCGCCACCTCCCGGCCATAACCGCAGTATGTCCGAGGCACTGTGCAACATTTTTTGTATCCTGTATCCGCTTCCCTTTTGGCAAAATTTACGCACATGAAATATATGTATATATAAATTACAGTGTATCTCCTTGCAATTTATTAATGAAATATGCAAGCCGCGTAATTATATTTGATTAAAAACAATACATGCATTTGGCCAACTATAAATTTACTTTAATTATGTTGCGCCATCTGTTGTTGGTTGTCATTTATGCCATTTCCAGTTCTTTTGTTGCAACGTACATCGAATATGATAATAATACAATAAATTAACAATTTTATTGGACGCAACAGCACAATGCTATTTTTTAATGCCACAGCCTTTTGTTTGCTTAACGTGTCCGGTCTGTTTGCAACAAAATTGCCTCGCAGCAAGCAACGAACCCAAAATAATGTCATTTTGTATATCGTCAAGTTGACAAAAAATAAATATAACTTAACGTAGTTAATAAATATTCTATGTAAAATCCATATTCAACTAACTCCTCATAACGTAAGTGCACTGCAAAAATGGGTTAAGCCGATTTAACCATGCAAAAAATGTAACCATACATACAAATAATAACAGTAAAAATATCAACACTCTATGAATATTGAAAAATAACCCAATCCAAGTCAGATGCAAATGTGCATTCATATTATTCACTGTTGATCTCTGTTGAAAAAAAAAGGCATAACCAAAATGAAAATTTGCAAATTCCAAAATTTATTTCATTTTCGAGCACAATTCCGAAGGTTAAAGTGACAATGTTAAATATGTTTCCAAAGTCTCTCTCTTGTTGTTGGGGAATAAGTGACACCTTTGTCTGACTTTCTTACCTTGAATGCTTTGCGCAATTATGTATTCAGGTTTTTGGAGCAGACAAGGGCATTGTCTGACCTCTTTTTGGGCGTCATCTGTACAACCATATAAAGCATACAGATTTTTTGTGAAAATTAAACTCAAAATAGTGATCTAAAACGCATTTTAAGACAACTGAAAATCTTGGCTTTTATTTATATAGGGGGTTTTTTTGTGGACAGAGCTATAAATGCTGCATTTTCTAGCACTAACTTCTTAAGGTGACGTGTGCTGTGCTCAAACTCCGTTTTGCAATCGAAGAGATTTCGGATGATTTTCGTATTCATGAAGAACTCTTTTATTCATTTAAAGCTAAATTGGCAAATCAGTTTTCCAAATAGCAATTTTGTTTATTACTTTATTATTATAATCTTCTGCATCCGTTTGTACTTAATACGTACTCAAGTAAAAAAAAAAAACTAAACTTAAATGTTCTATTATGTTAATTCATTATTTCATTCTTTTCCATTCATTAACAATATTTATAATTTAATAATTATATACACTTTGCGTACTCCTCCCGCTCTTAAGTTGCTGATGCATAATTTAATTAACAGATTGACATCCCCTTCCGCAGTAACTATATGCTGGTCTCCAATTAATTTTCCACATTAACACCTTTTATTGGGTTTTAGTCGATACGACAAGTCTAAAAAACACCAAGCAGAAAATAATTATTTGATTTAATTATACATAGTAGTACCCTTTCCGTTGGCATCATAATTATTTGATTTAATGAAAGTATGTTTGGTCTATAATAATCGACATTATCGTAATAAAACTGCATAAAGATGGATTTCCTTGACTATATTAATCTTCTGTTGAAAAAAATCATTATTAGATTTTTTTTAATCTATCAGAATATTTATCCCATAGACTCAAAGTTTCTTTTATTTTTCGTTCTCTGTCAAATCAATTTTATGTATCATTTCAATAGGTTCCAAACTTAAATGGTATAAAGAATCATAAAATAAAAACGCAGCTATTATAAACTTAAATAAATAAAATATATAGTTAACAAAATTAAGTTGGCTATATCCTCTCATCGATCGCAATCAATTCTATATAGTTTCCACATGGTCTAGTGTATATCTCCATATTAAGATCGCAATCAATTCTATATTGTTCAAAATATAGTTTAAGTACATCTGCATATTATGGCAGGGGTTTTATCTACGGCTCTCCAAGGGCAACTGCTTCCTGTTCTCATCCTTGCCTCATAGCAAAACTCAGAAACGCCTCAGAAGTTGCCCCAATTGTGTTGACCCCAAAAGTGGACTGGGAAAAAGAGGGACAACCCGCTCCGCAGCGGCAGTTGACCAACCGCTGTGTGTCATCATCAAATAAACCGCAAAAGAAGTTAAACAAACCAAAATTATAAGCCAGTTGCCTGGAGCTGACCAATAAACAACCTCCCCCCCACACTAACCCCTTTTGGACCCCGTTTTGTGGTCGTCCCACTTGCTTTTCTGCGAGGTGAATTATCCAAGCAATAAAATATAAAATATATGATGACTAATTAGCTAATATAATTAATATACCTTTTGTAGTTGTTGCTGTTGGTGTTATTTTATTTATATATTGTTGTTGTTGTTTTTGTTGTTATTGTTGTTGTTGTCACGGGTGAACTGAACTTGCTATTCCGATTGTTAAACAACGTTGTCCGTTGCCGTTAAATTATTATTGAGTTGAATCTTTTGTGCACTGCAACCAAAATGCTTTAAAATCAGATGAAAAACAACCAAAGGAAAATGGCTAAAATTTCACGGAAATTTGAAGGCCGGCAACCGAAGATTAAAAAAAAACCCACAGCATAAAATGCGGCGTAAAAATGGCTTGGTTAACCCTTTTTTTTCGACTGGGCAGGTGTGTGTGCCAGCCCTGAACCCAGTTTCCGGCCCTACTGTCCACCTGTCCCTACGCCCCAGCGATTTTATTGGAATTGCAAATTGTGATGGTATTGTTTTTGCCGTTAATTTATGTGACAGCTTTTTGGGTTCCTGGCGACCCAACAAACTGCCCAGAAAGTAACGCGAAAATCGGTTTATTCACTGTGTAATTGAAGTTTTTTATTTTGTTTTTTTCCGCAAAGAACATTTATTCAATTATTGAATAAACTTGTCAGAGAACACGGCAAACTATTCATTTACTGCAATTAATTTGCATAATTGTCCAATTTAGTTTATACACGTCAAAAATGAATAGTTATCAAGGATATTTCAATCAATTGAAACTCTTGCTGAATTGATTTTTAAAGGGAGCTATTTTTATTTTTGTTTTATACTTTTATGGCGCATTGCCCAACACCTGGCAACGAAAAATGGCAAAAGTTATTTTGAGGCGGCCTTCAGGAAAAACAACAAAATCAAAACAAAAGTTGGGTAATATTTTTTTCATGGTTGTCCTTCGCTGACCGAAACGCCCACGTGCATAAAATGTGATGAGAGATGTGATGAAATCTGGCAGCCACTGTTTTTAAACAATAAAAAAAAAAAAGTGATGTTTGACAGCATTTAAAGCATTTTGAGGACTTTTAACATGTTGAGCACCTTTATCGGGGCACGCAATAATCACTATCTTGATGTTTTCAAACACTGTTTACGCACTATGCTTCCTTGTGGCACTTTAGTGTTGCATATTTAATTGCTCTCTATTTTTCCATCTTCTTATTCTTCTTTCATGGCCTCTCTTATGTGTTGGCTGCTGTTTTAGCTTTATTATTTATTTACTATTATTATGCACATTGAGCAACTTTTACTTTTAACTCGTTGCCGCACCTGAAGCACAAGCACGCACACACACACACAAACACACACACACTGAGAGTATGTTTGAGCTGGCTGGCTGACTGTGTGGGTGTAAAAAGTGGATTGTGAATTGTCTTCAGACTAGGCCAAAGCAAAGCGATTACACCGTTAGAACGACCGAACGGAACGACTGCACTAAATATACTGAAACAAGGCACTCGAAGTAAGCCACAACAAACGAGTGGACCAAGCGACCCAAGCAGAGCCGACGAGCTAACTGCCGAAGAGCAGCCAAAGCCAACGCGCTTTCTAACAAGAGAGAGAGAGAGAGAGAGAGCTTTCGCTATTTGATTGTCAGCACAGTGGAGCAAGGCTTAGTCAACATGTGTGCGTTCGCTTCCAATGCGCTCTTTTGAATTTTCGAACTTCCTGTTGGACGGGCACGCTCTCTCCCTCCCTCTCTTTCTCACGCACTCTTTCTCTTAACACAATTGCCGGCGCACATCTAATATGCATATACTCTTTCGACAACACTGATGATTACCGTTACTTATTTTCATTTCCATTTTTTTTTTTACTTGCACATTTACAGATTCAGAACGAATTTAAACTGCTGTAAATCAGTTAATTTAATTTATACTTTAAATGCTTTTCATATCAAATATTTGCGCTTCGACACAGACACAAACAGACAGACACACACGCACACGAACGCAGAGTGCAAGACAAGGATAGACACTTTGGCATCCAGACATTTGCAATGTTTAAGCACTTATGGCACATTAAGTTCTTTGGCTGTCTGCCCAGATCAAACCAAAGCTCGCACTACTAAACCCCCACCCTCAACCCATTGGGCGATGTTTACCGAACACTTTTTCCTATTCGTCTAACTGACACTGACACAATATTAAATGGATTCGAATACAACTCGTGTGTTTAACCAATACAAGAAAGAGTCCACAATCGACGTACCTTTGCCAATATTTATTTATTTTTCCTTTTTTTTACATTTTTTCTTTCACCTATTTAGCTTCGTGGGCAGTATGAAATGAATGCAGAAACTAATCAACCCATGCCTGTTAGTGAGAATTAAGTTCAGCTAGTTATTAATTAAAAATATAACCGATTTATTGCTGCTATCGAAGGAAATATGTATAAAAGTTTAATGTTATTAATATTTTTGGACCCGCCTCTAATGAGTTTGATAAAAAAAAAAGTTTACATTGCATAATATATTATCTTGTATTCCAAAGTTAATAATATCTTTGCCAAAATATTAGAAATAATCGAATTATACATTTTTAAGTTTATTTAAGATACAGGGACTTAAATACAAACACTTACCAAGCTAAGAATGTGTTGCCTTAAAATTATAAAAAAATTCGTTTACCCTGAAACCACCTTTAAAATACATAGTGAACTTGTTGATATTATTTTGGTTAATAAGAAAATACGTTTTGGTTAACAAAATCCGTGTTTCTTATTAGAAATGCGTAAAGTTGTCTGAATATACTACATATAAATTTAAAAACCATAAAACTATATATAAAAACCGATCTGTCCTTGGTATATGTGAACATAAGTTCTGAATATGAAGTCTCTAGCTCTTATATCCTCTGAGGTATTCCTTATGTCAGCGATGCTTCCTTTTGCACAGCTTCATTATCGTTCCTTATCTTTGATCATGAATAAAATTGGGTTTCATAAGGACAAGGTCAAAAATAATTTCTACTTTAATGTTCATTGCTCTTCATAAGGAACAAATTCAAAATTTATTTGTTTTAATTATCTTTTTAAAATTTGATGCATTATAAATTAGGTAAAAGTGAATAAGCTATGACGACACAAGAGCGACAATGTTCGCCACAGATTCTCCAACCACCTTGAAGACCCTGCGGAATGCACTGCCACGTGTAAAGCTGTACTTTGTCTGTAAAACTTGTTACTCCAACGCAGTCAAACACAAGCCGATACGATCGTTGCTGGTGGCGAATCGAGGCGAGATAGTGATACGAGTATTCCGGGCCTGCTCCGAGCTTGGAATCAAGTCGTTGGCCATTTACTCGGAGCAGGATAAAATGCCTTTGCATCGGCAGAAGGCAGACGAGTCGTATTTGGTCGGCAAGGGCCTGGCTCCAGTAGAGGCATATTTAAACATTCTCGAGATCATACGAATCTGTAAGGAACACGATGTTCATGCAGTGCATCCGGGATATGCGATTTCGCCCAAGCTGTCATTGATGCAGGCCTCGTATTCATTGGCCCATCGCCGAAGGTGGTGGCAAACATGGGCGACAAGATGGCTGCCCGAAAAGCGGCCATTGAGGCTGGTATACACGTTGTGCCCGGCACAGATGGGCCAGTTACCAACACAGAGGAAGCAGTCGCCTTCTGTGACAAGCACGAATTGCCGGTCATCCTTAAGGCAGCATACGGCGAAGGCGTTCGTGGTATGCGTGTGGTAAGGAAAAAGTAAGGACTTTCCAGAAAGAGCATAAATTGTGGCTCAATTCGCATTTGGCTAAGAGTAAATGTTAAACAAGCAAAAAACTGAAAATTGCTTTTATGAACAATGCAAGCGCGCATCTTTTATTGCCCCAGAAAAACTGTTGCACTCTCTGTCTTGTTGTTGTGTGATTCGTTTAGATTGATTGATCGCATTTGTACATCATACGGATTTTGAAGAGATCGCCCTCGGATGGACCCACAACCTGGCCCATCTCCCGATCGACGGGCACACCATCAGCCATAGCTTGAATTGTTGGCAGGCTAGGATCCTTGGCAAAGGCATTCTTTGGATAGTGCATAACGCTCCCAAAGTCGTAGGGTACATTGTGGGTGGTCGTTGCGGAGTCTGTCATAGCTATGAACTGTGGCCAGTATTTGCGCGGAATGTTGTCGTACTCGATGACAACATGCTCATCGCGATCCGGACGACTCTGCTCGTGATACAGGCCCAGCACATGCAGCGTCTCATGCTGAATGATGCCCATCTTTGACAAGCACTTTTCGGTAAGATGGACATCGTGCGAACCGGAGCCCAACAGGAGTAAAGGATTGTAGCCGACGCGAGTGCCGCACATTTTGGGTGACTTCTTGAAGTGGACATAACGACTGCCCACCGGAGCAGCACCGGGCAGTTCCTCAAAGCGCAGACAGGTCTGCTCGTTGAAGGTGGCCAGAGCGGTGCGGACATTGGACGCCTCCTCCGGACTATAATCGCTGGCTAGGCGATAGTAGATCCTCGTTGCGGGCCACAGTTGGAGCGGAGATCGCATTGCATTGCGGGTCTTCACATCCGCCTGCTCATCGTCCGCATCGATCTCGTTGTAGTAGTTCTCGAAATAATCGGCGCCCTGAGCACCCACAATGGCCAACAGGCCCAGCAAGGGAAACCACATTTTGTTGGAGTCCAAATGCAGCTGGCATTCGGTTTTATAGGCAAAAATCAAAATGCATTTTGTATTTGTTGAAAATATAATTATCAGTTTTTTGTGTGTGTTTTTTTTTTGCATTGAAATTGTGTAAACTAATTTTTCACATGCATAGATAATGTGTACAGATACATAAATATACATATACATATACATAGATATATACACGCATTAGCTGGTTTTTTTTTTGTTGTGTGAGAAATAACAACTAAGAATTAGCAACACATTCTTATGCAACTATTCCATCTATTCCCCCCTTTAGCGATTGCTGATTCCATGCAGCCAAATTCGACATTATCCCCGTTTGATGGGACAACTTACATGGCTAGGCGGTAATACAATTTGCATAACTTAACATAGATACAATATTTATACACACACACACTCGCAAAGTATGTGTTTACATACACACACATATATATGCATATATCTATATATATATATATATATATATATGTATATGTATATATATGGTACCTTAAACGCTTTTGTATGCATGACAATGTAATTCAATCATATTACGGCTACACTGGCGGCCAAAAAAAGTGTTACGAACTAGCGAGCTATTTAAAGAGTTCCTGAGTTATAATACTAATGCATCAGAAGTTGCATATAATTTGTTTACATATATCAATCATAATGATAATCATGGTAAGCTTGCAATTTGTTAACAAAAACTACTGATTGGAAACACTTGCAAAACTAAAATTTAGTTTATTTCATTTTGAATGTAGTTTCCAATGAATACTAATCATGATGCGCATCTTAATAATTTAAATTAAATTACATATTGTACAATTTTCCTCAAAAGTCAACTTTTCAAATGAAATCTCGATTTCACTCCTCAAAATTGTGCTACAAATCTGCTCGTTTGGTTTGCTCTGTCACTTGTTGTGGCCACCAGTGTGCGGGCGGTTGTTACCGATTGTAGCCCGTGGCAGGTGCAAATATGGCACGCCCCAATGCATAACATTAACATGCCAATTGTCTCCGTTCGATAAGCACAACCAAAGGGCATCATTCATAGACTTGAAAATTCCGTATTTTGTATGCGTTTCGCCATTTTTTGTTCTTGTTTTTTTTTTCTTTTACATTTCACATTGTTCTTTTTTTGTTTGTCCTTAACACAGTATATATTGCATTTGAATGTATTTCTAATGTATATTTAAGTTCTAGTTGTTGGCCTGAGGCATAAGCTACGTGCTGAGTTCATTTTTTGCGGAGCGTAGTCATCGTCAGCATCATAAATCGATTGACTGCATTGAGAATCGGAACAACCAATAAATATGGATAATTAAATTGCTAATTTTATAACTCTGTTCTCATTTATTGCTTGGGCGAGTGTGTGAGATGGGGATGGGGGATGGGGGAGGGTGGGGTTTACTGTCATACACTCTAAATACGCATAACAATGTGCACCGCATGGACGTGGTCGCAACAGCTATGAGGACCTTGCGTCAGCGCAATAAAAAATAGGCGTGTGCAATTATTTTAGCTGCCCGACTGCGCCACACGCGGCGTATACATAATAATATTATTATCATATTTCATACATACAAAAAGGAGAAAAGAGTAGCAAGAACACAATTAAAAAAAAAAAAGAAAACCGGAAAATAAATATTTTGCAAGCAAAATAGTAAACAGCAAATTTGAATTGTTGTTGTCGTTGTTGTTATTCTAATCGTAAACATAATCGTTGTCATCTTCAGCATCATCGTCATCATCATTTTCAATTGTTTTCAATCCTGATCCTTACGCCCAGGCGCAGCCCGCACCAGGATTGGGCACTTCGCTTGCAAACATCACAAATCAGTTCCTAGTAATTAGTAACGCTCTCCCATCAGCTCCTAAATATTTATAAGTAATAGTAGTAGGTGTGTGTGTGTGTGTATGTATTATCTCCATCCACGTGGCATGGCTTTGATGGCGGGCAGGCGTGCGAGCGATCAGGTAAAAATGTTCGAGTCTCTCTCTAGTTGCAAACACTCGCAACTGCAACAGCTCGCCTAGTGCAACTCGATGAATTTGTACAGCGCCGGCGGCACCGCATCCTTATACTTGATGCCCTCCTGTTTGATGGTCCGCGCCGCCAAACACGCCAACGATGTGTACTTCATGGGATCGATGATTTTGTGTAGAGGTGTGGGTGCCAGCAGCGTCTCAAAGGTCTCGCCGGCATCGTTTCGCGTATCCTGCATGTGTATAAATATATATATATGATGTTTTATATATATGCACAAAAATATTTACTCACCAAATGCGCACCACCCTCGAGGAGCGTGTGAGCCAGTGGCTCGACATAGAGCTGGAGTGAGGCTGCCAGATGGAGGGGTGTATTGCCGGCATCGTCAACGGCATTCGGATCGGCACCGACCTCGAGCAGCGCCTTGGCCAGCGATGCCGATGGGAACTGGCAGGAGGGATAGCGACCGACGAGGGTGCCCTCGCGATAGCAGGCATAATGGAGGGCTGTGCGACCGGAGCGCACATGCACCTTGAGACGATTGAGGCGATATAAGGCGTTCATCACCTGATGCCGCATATCCGGACAGAAACTGTCTGAGTCCAGCAGCGAACTGAGCAGGCAGCCAATGTGCAGGGCACTGACCAGAGTCCGGCTGAGCGCATTGGGATCGTGATTGCAGTCGTGCTGATGCGCCGACAACAGCGTCGTCGACGAAGCTGCAGACGATGAGCTTGAGGTGGATGATGATGATGATGAAGTTGATGTTGCTGACGCTGATGTTGCCGATGATGATGTGGAGCTGTTCGACGTTGCTGTCGATGATGAGGATGGGGATTGTGTCAGTTGTCTGATTCCAATGCCACTGCTGGCAGCCGGCAGCATCTGCTGCTGCTGCTGTTGCTGCTCCAATGTAAATGCCTGGCCCCGCTCCACCTCCAGCACGGCCTTGTGAAAGATGGTCAGCATGCCGTCCGCCTCAATTGGCGGCACAATGCGTCCGCGCGGCAACAGACGCCCCGCCTCCACCAGCATAAAGCTAAACAGCTCCGCAAACGACAGCAGTGACGATTGCGTCATCGGACTCAGTGGCTGCAAGATTTTCTGTTGCATTGTCAAGGCATACGACCAGAGCTCAATGCACCGATCGAAACGACCAGCGTCTGCATAGTGGGCACCTCTGCAAGCAAAACAAACAGTTTAATAAAAGCCAAGAAATAAAATATAGACGAGTGCGATCGACCAGGAGATATCCACAAGATAAATAAACCATGCATTAGGGATAATAATTTACTAACTGTGTAGCTTACTTCATCATTATAAATGTTTGTGGCATAAGGAAGTAACTTAACCTCACTTGTTCCCATATCATTTCGATATATCCCTATAATCACTGTAATATCTGATTCAGTGATTAGTTTGATATATATTTATTTAAAATGTGTGTACAGAAATCCATATTTTATTCAAGTTATTCCAAAATGAAAACTTGTACCATAATTTACAAAGAAAACAAGTGAAAAAACTGTAGTCGAAAGAACTCGACTAGCAGATGCCCTGCATATAACTTCTTAACTTCGTCAATATGAAAATATGCTTTAGTGAGCAAAATCGGTGCTTCTTATGCGTTATTTGTGATATTTATACTATATGTTTGGGTTTGTGTTATATATATTATATCAATATTAAAAATTCTCTCAATTTATCGATATATTGAAATAAACTTGATCTGTCTCTGAGTTGGTAAAGTCAACTTGTCTGTTTCTGCTGGTCAGGAATATGTACACCTTATGGGGTCTCCCTGCTACATACTTAGGCACAACTTCTTTATAACCTAAAAATAGCATAAAAATGTGGTTGAAGAAATCAATATTCATTGATTTTTGGGCCCGCTGGCAAAGTCATTGCGAAGTGAAAATATTTATTTTAGTTTAATTAAATTCGTTGACGGAATACAATATTTATATTTATGTGTCTGGGCACAACTGATTAACATTTAAGTTAACCTAATACATATATAAATAGATTATTGGATTAACCTAAATATTAATCAGTTGTGCACATAAACATAAATAAAAGTTATGAAGACTTTAATTTGGATAAAACCCAGAAACAATCAATGAAATATCGACTCAGATAATTAATCTGAATTACAAATGTATCTACTTTGAGGACTGGAAGATGACTCCATTTGCTGGGTTATGCTTATCCTTTGCTGTTGGGCACTGCTTACCTGAAACGAATGTAGTAGCTGGTGTCGGGATGCGTTGGTCCAAGGATGCGCTGTCTGATGACCAGCGCCTGCATGCGCATCTCATCGGGATCGAGAACGAGCTCCTCCAGCTCCTCAATGGTGGTCACTTCGGTGACCAGCTCGTAGGCCGGCACCGGCTCCTGCACTTTCTTGTCTAGTGGCGGATCCTGTGCTCGCTCCTCGAGCGCTCGCCGCCACAGCGTCAAGGCGACGGCAATATCACGTTTCTTATCCACATAGGTGGCACCCAGGAGCTCGAGTGCATCGATGCGAGCCACACGACTCACACAGGGCAACGTTATCAGGTGCTCCACAATGGGCATGTGTCCGGTGACGCTGGCCGCCAACAGCGGTGTCATGCCATAAAAGTCCACATCCATGGTGGCGCCGTGCTTCAGCAGCAACTGCAGTATTTGAAGCGAACCCGACTCGGCGCAGTCGTGCAACGCCGTGTTGCCCTTGATGCTGCACCGATTCACGTCCGCATTCAACGACAGCAGATACTGTGCAATGCGATAGTGCCCCTTGTAACAGGCAATCATCAGGCAGGTGTGTCCATGCCGATTCGCCACCTCAAAGTCTGCAAGGGAGAGGGAGCAGCAATGATGAATCAGTGCTTGAAATCAAATGCCACACGCACTTACCTGCACCATGGTGTACCAGATACTTGACGATCTCGTAGTGGCCATCGAAGCAGGCGGCACGCAGCGGTGTCGAGTTCGTTCGCGTCGTGCTGTTCACATTGGCGAATCGGCGCACCAGCATCTTAACGATGCCCAGATGACCCGCAGCGGCGGCACACCACAGGGGAGGAGCATCCTCGATGGGCTCGCCATCGAAGCTGACGGAGCCCACCTGTTCCACGTTGGCTCGACACTTTGTCAATAGGTATTCTACAATGTCGTAATGTCCGTTGCGACAGGCAATGACCAGTGGAGTGGCTCCATTCACTTTGGCCGATATCAATATCGCAATGTCCACGCTGCTCTTGTTATAGAGCACACTCTGCAATCAAAAGAAATTGAATACCAAACGCAATTAGTATTTATAATCGTATTCTGTTATATATATGTATATACTGTTATATTATGTATTTACTTAATCAACATCACTCATATTATTAAGTTCAATATTCATATTCACATCTGTTTGTACTTACTAATTTATAAAGCAATTTATATAGTCACTTGCATGTGACATATGTAAAACCAGTTACAAACTATTAAATTCGATATATATATATATATATATATATATATATATATGTTATATTTATTATTGATATATTGATATTGATTTGTTCATTATGGTTAATAAAGTGGGTGTTTCTTATGGGATCTTGTTGGAATGCTTACAGCTGATGAATAAAATGCCAAGGTATATATCTTTTACTCAGAAGGAACGCATGTGTTTCAAGTTATGCCTTTAATTGCTATCGAAAATCGATTTATATCGTTATGATCGAAACTGCGGGAGTTATCAATAAAATAATAACAAATTTGAAGCTTGTGGCTTGTGTAGGCTCTGAGCTCATGGCTACATCGGCTGTCTATTTGGAGAAGCTTTTTCTATCTGCTACAACGTTTTGCACTATTAGACCCCTTAACCCTTTTTAATGGGGATTAACGGTATAGCGAATTTGTGTTTTACATATATATAGACACATGTATTTCAATAAACAATTTTACAGATTAGCAGTGGATATATTTAATAAATTTGTATTTTATAACATTTCTGAGAGCATGTTGTCCAACAAGCTTTGCGGACTCTTGATAAATGTGGATCTCTCGCTCAGTCTCTCATAGAAGCTGAATTAAATCATTATCATTAAGTTGCTGGCACAGCTAAACAGAATTAAATGGAATTATTTGTGTAATTTTAGCAAAGACCAAAGAACCAAAGGCGATTATACAAATACACAAGTAGCGAAAATCGATCAATCAATAATCTATTTTCAGCTTTGATCTGCTATAATAATTTTCGCTGTGTTTTGCAGTTACAAATTTCATAGTTTTCATATTCGGACATATTCAACATGATGCAGCAACATATCACATACACACATGTTGCAGCAACATAGTCGTTGAAACATGTTTTGTTTTTTTTTTTTAATTTCGCTACTTGGGGGAATTCTACAAAAAAAAAAAAACAAATTTCTTATCAGTGTATTTCTTATCGGCCGCACATGAGAATAAGATTTATATTTTCCCCGGAATGCTTTTTTGTATGCCAATAACATTTGCAATTAAAAACCAATTCGTTGAACAATTAATAAACACAAAATATAATTTATCTGTATCCACATCGCACAAACATGATAAATAAATGAATAAAGAAAAAACTGCCAAAGTGCTAATTAAAATATAAAGAAATATATCGAGAGAGTCGCAGCAAGCAGCAAATAGATTATCAATATGAGACTGCTAGAATGATAAAGTGACAAACAGAGATAGTGAGAGAGAGAGAGAGAGAGAGGGGGAGAGAGGCGAAAGCAATCAGCTGAGCGCAATCAATCAGTTTCATTCTCTCTCACTATCTTTCCGTCTCCCTCTCTCTGTCACGTTTGACTTGTCTGTTATTATACTTTTCCATTTGATTTTGGTTAAGAACGACGAACTGAGTCGTTAGAGCCTTGTGCGCATTTTTATTTAACTCGCATTAGGAATATAAATTTAAACAATTAAAATGTCTACGCAATGGATTGACTATTAAGCCTATACATATTTCTCTACAAATAATATTCAACAATTAAGGAAGCGCTATTAAATCTAATATTACTAGATTAAATCTAATATTTTCAGCTTTTACAATCCGCGAAATTCGATTAAAGGCACTCGATTTTTTCCTTATAAATAAAGTACAATTTTTAAGATTTTCTTTTGTTCCACAATGGTTACCCACTTAAAGTGGACGGAACAGTTGTCCCCACATGTGCTCTATGGTATCAGGACGGGTGATCTTGCTGGCCACAAAAGTTTAAAATGCATATTCCGAATCCACCAACGACATACCCGCGGCACATCTATTGGATTATCCTGTTGGAATAAGGCATTTGGGTCTGTGTGATGCTCCATAAAGTTCACCAAAACAGTATCCAACATGTTTACATAACCCTCAAAGCTCATACGGCCTGAAAATTTACAAATCAGGGTCCTTTTGTGATGACTGAATGCAGCCCAGATGATGAGTGAACCACCGCCACAGCTTCGAGTATGGATAAATCTGTCAGACTATTTTAAATCATGCCAGTAATAATTTAAATAGTCTGGACCATCCAAATGGAATTTTATCCCATCAGAAAATATCACAGCATCGTTTGTTGAAGTTTTCATATAATTTTCTCATTCCGAATTGTTGTATGTAACTAATCTATTTATATCTGTAATAAATATGTATTCTTTATTATCCCTGTTGAAATAGGTTTGAATTTTAACGGCAGCGATAAATATCGCTACGTCAATTAATATTATTGCTATGGTCACACATGTATCGTGTTTAGCTTTAGGTATTCTGTAAGTCAGTTGCTGTAAATCCTTCTCAATGTAAAGACGCAGTTGGCGCGAAATAAATCCACAAAAGACGAAATCAACAATCCCAATCAAAGAAATTCAATTAATCGGTCCACTTAGATTTCGGAAGGCTATAAATTGGCCCTTAATCAAATTTCGCACTTAAACTAGTTCAAAAAAAAAAAAAAGTGCTAGAATCTCTAAAACTTAACAGTGTAAGAAGAAGAAATACCGTTATAAAATGCGTAAACAAGCTCGCGTTAGGCTTGGTACAGTTTTTAGCACCTTAAGCACAAGTGCCTTTAATCGAATTTCGGGAAGTGTATGTAGGTAAATCAGATATGAGGCGAAAGTATATAACAGACAGAAGCTTCTTCGTATATAAGTACTTATATTCTTATACAGTATATACAGCTGATTTTGATCGATTTTGCCACGCCCAACTGTCCGGCTGTATAAATCAAGAGACTATACGACTTAGACACTTCAAATTAAAAATATAAGTTCTCGCATAAGGGCAGATTAAGTTTATTTCGTTTTATCAATAGCTGCTCCCGTTTCGCGAATATCGATACAAATCGATTTTTGATAACAATAAAAGCCACAATTTTAAAGACATCAATTTGTGATAAGGCCAAAGAGTTTAATTTTATTCTTAATCATTTTATAGCTAGCCCCTCTTTCAACATTTACTTATCTTCATCGCTAATTTGTGTTCAAATTAAATGTTTTCCATTTTTTACCTATATTACATATCACATATACATATATATACATAGAAATACATTTGCAAAAAAGTTTTAGACACGAGTTTGTCGCAAGACGCTGATTTCAGTTTTGGTTTTCAGTAAAAAAAAAAACATGACCTGCCTATCTCAATTATCTCTATATCTTGTTAACAACTAGAACTTGGTTAAACTATAGCCGGTGCCAATATACCAAAAACAGCTGATACCCTATCTTCTGTTCGAGCTGTCTATCGATCGGAGCTTTCTTACATGTTTTTCGCTAAATTGCCAATTTGAAATTGAAATGTAATGATGTCAAACGTTTTTCGGTTTCACTGTTTATTTATTATGTTATTAACACCACAAGCACCACAAGTGGGAGACAGCAACAAGCTGAGGGGGTTGCAAGACCGCATGACAACAGTGGGCTGTGGGCTGTGGGTTGCGTGGTGGCAGCGGCACGTGTCGCGCTATTTTTTAAATGCTACCTGATTGTTAATATATGCATACAATAGGCTAGTGTTTAAATCTTACACTCTGTTGTCATCGTAGAACATTAATACCGGGTTGACTCAGAGTTAAGTTTAAGATAAAGCCAACAATGAAGTAAAATAAAAATAAAAACTTGACTGACGGGTAATAATAAACCTAATAATAATATTGTACAGACAGTAGTATCAAGATTGAGCACATGTGTATACGAATAAACATATATTTTAACTGCTGACTATGGACTGATAAAATCGAACCGACTGGAAAGTGACTGAAAGTGCGACCTTAGCATGTGTCCTCAACTTTAGCTTTTGCTTTCCTTAAATTGAAAAATGCATTTGATAAGGTCATGTTGTAAATCAAAGTCAAAAAGATAAGAAAACCTTGCCACAATGTTTAAATAGATATGGTAACGATTGCGTTGACTTCCCCTATTGAAAAGTCAGACACGACTGAAACAGAATGATTGCGATTACGAGCAGAAAGAAATAAAAACCTTGTCAGAGACACACTGATACGCATTGTATTTGAAGGTAGTGTATGCGAAGCCGTGGCGACTTATCAATCTCAATTAGAGCATTCATCACCTAGGCGTCAAATACACCAAAAAAAAAAAACATATATGTAGCAGCTGCTCAGAACCAGAAATATATAAAAAAAAAAAAAAACACAAAGCAAATAAAAACAGAGAAATAGAAAAACGCCGCGGGGGGGGGGGGGGGGAGCACTCAATTCGAAGACCTTGTGAATGCCGTGCGGCATTTTATTTTATTTATTTATTCTTTTCGTCTTTTGTCTTTTTTTTTTGTTTTTCGGTCATTGGTTTTCCCATAATTCTCTCAATATCTGTCTGCTGGTTGAATCTTTGGCTTCTCTTCTACAGCGTATAAGATTCGATTTAAGCTTCCTGATTGTTGCTGATTCTTTCTTTGTTTCTTTCTTTCTTCTTTATTATTTTGCGACACATAAATGGCCAACATTCTTTGCCATTAACCCGTCAACTCTCTTTCTCTCTCGCTCCCACTCTCTCCATCTCATTCTTGCTTGAGCAGCTCGTGCGCGTGACATGCAAATTTTGGCAACATTTAGCGTATTCTCAAAGATAGATTGAGAAATTGTTGAGAAATTTCTGCGATAATATAAAAACAGCAAGCAACAACAGCGACAACAATAACATAAATATTTAAATATATTTGTATTATCTGCTACATATCAAAATTTACGCATCCAAATTTCAGACGAAGCCTTGCACAAAATGTTTACAACGACCCCGATTGGAAATTATATATCCATCGAGATCAAAATTGAGATCGTCAATTCTCAGCGCCTCATCACCCCCCCCCCCCCCCCCCCCCCCCCTTTTACACCGGGCTACTGAACTTTTGATCATGTCGTCGAACAAACCAAACAATGACAAAGCCAACAGCCATTGCTTGCTGCTGTTTGCTTTTCCGCATTATAACGTATGCGTAGCCGGTTCCCGGTTGCATACTTAATTAAGATTAAGCCCGCCCCACGACCCAACAACATTGCTGATGAGTCATGCAACAGCAGCAATAGCAACAGCATTAACTACAACTACAGCCGTTGGCGATCGTCATAACGATTAGCTGGACGACTGCCCCAAAGTCTCGTTTAACCTTGCTCAAACAGTTAACGAACACCTCCCTCCCCGCCGCTACCGCAAAGTTCGACTGTAAGGGGTTACTCGTGCCAGCACACAGCACACTTGTATACATATATTTCTAGAAGCCATAAGCCAAAAGCCAATTTAACCAACGCAACAAGGCACGTGAAAAGTAGGCGAAGGAAAAGGTGACTTGAAAAACGTTTCGCGTGCGTAATGCGAGAGAGACATGTTACCGGAAATTAGGGCCTTCAAATTGACCCATTCATAATTCAATAGGTGATGGCCAAGATAATTGTGGAAATACGACAGGTGGCCAACAACAACAACAAGTGCAAGAGTCATATTAACTATCAGTTTAACATGTTTAACTTGAGGACACACAACATAAAAAACTGCTCTTAACTTTTGCCTTTGTCTCTGAGCATTGCTTTGATGTTTTGTACGTGGGGAAACACGCTTAAACACAAAGGATCAAAGCATGATTTTCTTATTGGGGCGTTGCATTGATATATTTGCTAAAAGCAGTCATGGAGCCACAAATTTATGTTGGAATATTGAAAAATACAATGTTGCCTTGCGCAGGCCAATGGAATGTTTTTATTGTGGGTCGGGTTTCCAACACGAAATCAACCCTTAAAAGAAAGGGGCAAAAAGTCTAGAGAGAACAGCAAAATTAATATAATGAAGTCCAAAAGGATATGCTGCTGTTTCAGCCAAAAAGGCCAACAACTTGTGTTCTTCATTCACCTTTATAATTTATATTTGAAATACAGTGCTATGTTTTCTGCAGCCTCAATTCCAAGAGGAAGACCATGTTTTGAAAAGACCAAAAATGTAGAATAGCCCAGCATCATATAAATGAGATTGATGGATGAATAATTAAGAGTTTCTCATTCAATAATTCTGGAGCTCAATTTAGAATAACTAGAAGCAAAAAACCAGTTCAAAGACACTTTGAAATCAGTTGAGGCGTGTGTGCACAAGTTGGTTGATAAAGGTTTAGAAACAAGTTAACAACTTGACAACAAATTATTAAAATATACAAAACGTGTATAAAATAAGATCAGCGATCTATGTCAGAGCATCAGATACATTATACGGTTAGTCAGCTCTTAAAACTTGCCCGGTTCGATGATGTGGGATGACTCAAGTAAAAGACGGGAAGAGTGGAGAGGGATGACTCAAGTAAAAGACGGGAAGAGTGGAGAGGGATGACTCAAGTAAAAGACGTGAAGAGTGGAGAGGGATGGGGATGGGGAGGGCAACACAATTATTGCGTCTGCTTTCAGAATTCAGCGAAAACAGATTTAAAATTTAATTTCCCGAAAAATTCAAATACATGCATACAATTGTGCATATATGTATGTGTGTGTATGTATATGTGTAATGCGTATTTAATTTGAATTTACTGTTGTTTACTGTTGTTTGTTGCAGCTAAGCAAAAATAAACGCAAACGAAACAATTATAATTGAAACAAGGTAAAATTGTTCAACACTTGACATTTGTTTTCCATCAACACGTATATGATGAGGAGGGGTGGGGGAGGGAGGGATGTGGCACACACACGATTACCTTGTCATATACCGTTATGAAAATGTCGCCACGAGCAGCACGAAAATCAAATGCGAGACAGCTTCAACAAAACGCTAACATTTTTAAAGGCGATTAAAAAAATGTTGTTTCCGTGTAATAAACAATAAACAATAAACAACTTTCCATTGTTGTTGTTGCTGCTGCTGCTGCTGCTATTGATGCTGCTGCTGCTGCTGTTGCTGTTGCTTTGTGATCATTTTATGTTTGCCGTGCACGCATAATTTATTATAATTTTGACATTGAACGAGTTCAATGTCGATATGCAGTAGTAGTAAATGAATATTAACATTCCCCCCTCTCTAACTCGACTCTTGAGTCTGCTTTGGTGGGTTCAAGCGACCACTTTAATCATTAGCCCGCACTCCTCCTCTCTGCCCTTCTGCCTGACTGACATTCAAATCAGCCACGTCGCTCAATTATTTGGCTCTTATGTGTGGCCGGCTGTCTGTCTGGCTGGCTTATTTATTATGGCCAAACAGACGCGACTGCGCAGTCGCTCAAGGGTGTAAGATTTACTCTCGAAGCTCTCGTGTTGAGGTCAACGGTGCTTTTTAACGGGTTCAACCAGAGGCCAAGCGATATCAGTCAATACAAGCCAATCATGAAACAGTCCAACAAACAACTAGTGCATATCATATACTTATCTGCTATATACACACACACATATACACATATATATGCAGTGGTTCACACGCTGCAGGGTCGAGGTCAGCATCGATTTTTATGCGCTCTTTTTTTTTGAATAAATCCACAACAACAAAAATATGGAAAATTTTGGATTTTTTTTTAACTGCAGAATTTCATCGAAACATAAATCAAACTTGATTAGACAAAAAACCAGTTAGAATACTCGATAAACTTGATCTGCGTGCGGTATAAGAAAACCTAAATCTAAAATTTGAAGTATCTAGATCTAGTTCAAACAGTCGGACAAACGGACATGGCCAAATTGATCAGACTTTTGATGCTGATCATGTATACATAATTATTTGCGAAAAAAAAAGAAATAACAATAGCACCATTTTAGAAGAAATGTTTTTAAACGCGTCTTTCTCAAATTTGAAAATTTGAAGAACTTACGAATACTTCTGTAGAAATGGAAGGAGACATTAACAAACGGAAAGAAATTGGCCTTTTTATTCACTGTTTTCAATTTATTAAATGAAATTACAAAATTGTATTTGTGAATTAGGAAGAAAATTTACGGACTACATTTTTGGTTCAGAGATGCCTCCTCCAATGCGTTACAAGCTTCACCACAAAGTTAAATAAAAATGGCTATATTTGAACCTGCTCGTATCTGAACCGGTTTTATACACTGCGATAATAGCTAAACGATAGAACATCAAATGAGTGGAATCTTAAAAAGATTAAGATATTTTGATGTTTAATTTATATTTGATATTATTATTATTATACACATTTACACATTTTTTCTGTCTTTATTTTTAAACTCAAGAAATAAGCTAAAAAAGGAATGTACTTGAAATATTAAGCAAATATACAAATAAAAAAATATATATATGGAAAAAATTAACATAACTATAAAAAAATCGATTAAGTTAACTAAAAATATTTCTATGGAATGTAAGGCTGAATTTGCTTAGACACTTCAATCGATTTGTTTCCCTGTATTGGTTTGAGATAGTTTTAGCTTAAAGTTAAATAAAATGTATTAAAAAAAATCAGTTCAAAATCAGATATAGCCAGCAAAGAGCAAATTCAAAGATCGAATAAAAATTTGATATGCTATAAATAATATCTTGTTGACAATATTATGAAACTCACGCAAGGGTAAATACAAAATTAAAATATCTGCAATAGATTAAATTATCTATGTAGCATTTTTATGATACGGATTTAAGTTCAGCATTGTTCAAGAAAATGCATAAATTAAATGTCTGCATTATCAACTGATTGTATTAATATATATCAATTGAAGCATGCATGCGTACAACGATTTATATTTTTAGAGTTTTCTTCTGTTCGTCGCAGATACAAACAAAATATAATAATAAAAAAATACTTCAAGTTGGCAAACATCAACAGAGATGCAGACAAGCATCAACATGCTTATGGATGTGTATGGATGAGCAGCAGATAGCGTTTTCCGACACTGATATTATAATGCTTTATGGGCGTATAATCAGCTAGAGCAACAGCAACAGTAACAACAGAAGAAGAGGCATTCACATTGTTGTTGTGTGCATTGTTGCTGCTTTAGTTAATCGTGCGACGAACTTCAAAGTCATGACGGCGTCGATCGCTGAATAAGCCAAACCAAACAAACACTCAAATCAAAACACATAAACGGATACACAACACACACACACACACACACAAACATTTATATACATGTAAAGTACACACAGTGGTATACATATATAGTTACTCGAATAAATCGTAGCACAGTAGCACGCAATATGCTCGAGTAAGTTCCCTGGAGGCATTTGGGCGTCGTAAATAAAATGCACAGCGAAAAATAAAAAAAAACGTTCAGCATTTTCATTTCAATGTCCAATTGCTGTAAAGCTGACGCCCTTGTGTTAGCTTAGCATTAAACTATCGGATTGGTTTAGGTACTTGAAACTATGCGTGGGAATTACTGTGTGTAACATTTTTCAAAATGATTCACATATACATCGCAATTGCTAACAAGGTCTGAGCAGACTTCAGAAACACTTTTCTAAAAAAAAATCGATGTAAATTTCACTTCTTCAATGTACAAATAAAAGTAACACGCGATTTAATTTATTTGCCCAAAATGTAAATGTAAACTATTAAGGTTAAAGTTTAATATACAAATTTTACTTTCATCATTCGTTTTTTTATTTTTTTTTTTACTTTCTATAAATTAGCGTTTTCAACATTTGCAAGCCGAAAATCGTTGTTATTTCTAACAGTGAGCTTCTTTTTCTCTTTCTTTCTTTCCATCTTTCTTTCTTTGCCCTGCAAATCAGTAGCTATAAAATGTATATGTAAAATGCAACGAAGCTTAAACACTCTTTGGCCTGCATATTAATGCTCTTAAACAGTACAATTATATAATGTTTAGGATCGAACTGCCTGCTCTGACGAGCAGGCTCTTTATTTATATAAAATGCTTAAACATAAATGTAGCTGGATCGGGGCCTCTTCTTAGAACTATTATGCAGCTGTGTAACGCAACTGTCGGCGCCTAAGTGACGGGATCACGGCGATGTCGCGGCTAGCTGCCGTCAATCCGGCGCCAGCAAAAACATCAGTAGAATGGAACATCAGCGGCAGGCACAACGATGACTCAGGCTGGCTTGCATGGGCCAGCTATCCGCATCTCCTTGCGTCCCATATTCGTACCGTTATATAGGGTGTTCTTTTATGAACACTGTGTGTTTGCGCTCTTTGCAGCGCACGTCTACCTAAACAGCTGGCTTGCATGGGCCAGCTATCAGCATCTCATGTTCGTACTTGAACATTCTCCGGGGGGGCATTAAATGTAATCTCTGTAATGTAAACATAGTATTCTTATATTAGCGGTTTTTGTTTTAAGGTTAAATTTTTATGCTGCTTGTAGTTTATGCCCAGGATGCGTAGCCTGAAGTCCTGTACTTTGCTTGTGTCCTCCAATTGATCTTCTGGTCCATTTGCAAAGAGTTTGCTTGATTCATGGAATGTGTGTCATTGTAATGCGGATTTATATAGTTGACTTGGCGCTGACTGTGCTGCTTGCCCAGCGGACTGCTATTG
This sequence comes from Drosophila seclusa, assembly GCA_035043575.1. Lineage (NCBI taxonomy): Eukaryota > Metazoa > Arthropoda > Insecta > Diptera > Drosophilidae > Drosophila > Drosophila seclusa. The sequence continues at coordinate 304,032 of JAWNMX010000457.1, read as the reverse complement.
TACAACGGTTTGACTGAGGCATCATTATCAAAATGGTTGTCCAGAGATGAATGCATCGTCCGTCTCGTTCTTATTTTCCATTGGGATCAACGGCCGAGAGTTTAACACTGCCTCTATTCGACATCGTAGAGTGGAAAACTCCTCATAGGTGCAGCTGTTGTTTCGAAAGATCCGCTTTAGACTATATTTCTTCGCTTCAGCTCGAGGTTTCCATAATCCTCCCATGTGGGAGCTCCCGGGGGGAATAAAGTGCCAGTCTCTTTTCTTTTTCAAGTCGTTGCATCGCGCCAACGACTCCTGTTCACTCTCTTGCAATTTCTTGAGAACATCCTGCGTTTGCATTTTGCGTTTCTCCGATTGCGCCACTGCCTTTTGTATCTTCTCTGAAGACTCTTTGTGTCGGCTCACTTGAACCTCCCGTGTAGCTTGCTCCAGTTCTAGTAGCGACTCCAGCTCCTTGGTACGCATCTCCAAACGCTTAGACATGACAGCCAAAGAGGGATCACCAATATTTTCGCATTGTCCAGCATGCTGCAGCTTGGCCACCTGCTCGATGGTGACGTTGTACTTCTCCATCAACTTGTTCAGCTGCTCTTCGTTCTCCTTGATCTGGGCCTGCAATTTGGCGCAATCACGATTTGCACGCTCCTCGGCATCGTTGCGAGCACTTTGCGACTTTTCGACAACGGCCTGCACCTTGGCAAGTTCTGCCTCTGCGGTCTGGCGCGCCTTCATGGCTAGCGTGATTGTAGAGTCAGCATTCTTTAGCTGACATTCGAGCGCCTTGATCTTTTTGAAGCTATTGCCGCGCACTTCCTTGATTTCCTCATCGCGCTGCATTACGATTACAACATTTAATCTTATTTAAAAACACAAAAACCAAAAAAAAAAAGATCGGTTTTTTACGATAAAGAAAAACTGAACTTCCACGAAACCGAAGACAATATTTCTTTGCTCCAGTTATGGATGACTTTGCAAACAGTGGGGGAGAGTGAAGATACCCTATCTGAGATCTGTGGGGAAGCGCATGCTGATAATACACAAGATAAAGCCAATGAACGCTGCTGCTATCGCACGCACTCAGCTTCGCTTCGCTCTGTGTGTGTGTGTGGACCCAAAAGATTGTTTTGCTGTTGCTGCTGTTGTTGTTGTTGCTTGTATTGGTGGCTGCTTTGTTAGTGCTATTGTTGTCTTTGTCGCAGTCGCAGTGTTGTTAATTGCTCTTGTTGCCGTTGCTAATGCTTTTTCCTCGGGGTGTGCTCAATATATGTGCATGTGTCTGTATTTGTGTAAATACTTTGCACTCTCTCGTGTACTCTATGAGAATTGAAGTCAAAGCAAACCAGCGATAGAGCAAGAGATCGGCTCTGACCTTACATTTACACACACACATACACGCACTGGCAACTAATAATCAAGAAGCAGTTAAATGGCAAACAAGTGGAAAAAAAGAAGCAGGTCCAATGGACGAATGTTGGGGCAAATAAAACCAAGCTGCGATTGCTCTCTCTCTCTCTCTCTCTTGCTCTCTGGCCAAAAGCGAAGCACTCGAATTCAAATTCGCATTTTGAGGTTACACCAACAACTACATAAACATGAGCAATTTGCGCTGCTGCAAATGTTCAGCACAAAACACAAACTAAGAAAGAAACTGAAAAGGCAAAGAATCAACCTCAACCTCAAAACAACAGCTGTTAACCGACTAAAATAATACGGTCGCGTGTATATATGTATTTCTATTTAGTTGTGCATAAAACTTGATGGAAAAAATCTAATTAACTTGAATGCTGCTGTGCGTTTCGCAAATGTTTCGAAAGCGACAACAGCATTTTAGCCGTCTTAATTTAAGCTGATGATTCGATCTTGATGAGGATTATTTAATTAATGTGCAGATTTCATTTTTTTTTTTCATTACATTTTCCAAGTATTTCAAAATCAACAATCCAATGGCTAATATGCTTTGACTGACCTTGTGTAGTTATTGTTTTTGTTTCTATAGTTCTCTATTGGCCTGACAATTGTTCCGGTCAATAACGTTTAATTTGTGTCGTTTGAAAGTTGTTTAAATAATCGAAATTACTGTTCCTACAAATTAGATATAATAATTTTTTCTGGTTACATTGAAAGAGTATTTCTCTAATTGGATATAGATTTGATTTTAAGCAGATTTTATAAGGTTCATACAAGGAGGGTCGCTGAACTTTTGCAATTCTTGATTTGATTTTTTATTTAAACATTATTTCGTTAATTCTATTTCCTGATAATTTCTCACACATTTAACTTTTTGGCAATCCTGTTCTGATTTTAGCATATTTCGTACATTGACCTTTTTTTAATCGAACTCTTTAATTTAAAATCAGTTGACTAATTTATTCTTAATATGTCTATGACATTTTGAAAGTTTTATTTACTTCCATTAACTTTCTAAATTTTTTTATCTGTGGAAAAAATCTGTCTTTGTTTTATGATCTATTTTGTTTCAATGAAGTACAAATTTTAAAATATAACCATAAAATTATAATGGTATTGCTTTATTTGTTCCCATCAGGGTATATAAATAATATTAATTTAAAATTATACCGATCTGAGTTTAATTCACTTTCACTTATGCAGATTTTTTTTTCTTATACAAATATTTAAATATATTTACGTGTTAAATTAAAACAACATTTCCTGTTTGGTAATATGTCTGCTTGATTACAAAAAGAACAGAGGAAATCATTTTCAATATTTGCCAACTTGCTTTAAGTACTTAAGAATTATTATTTGTATTTGTTTTTATTTTTTTTGCTTTTGCGCCCGAGTCATGCCATGCTCATCAATCAGGCAATTCAGACCAGATCACGTATTGTTGTGAGTTGAAGTGAGTGAGGTGCCACTTGCCACATTTGTACATGTCTACATACATATGTATGTGATATAGTTACCACAAATGTGTAAGTACGTTGTTCTGGGCTTTGACTTTTATTTTTGGACTAAACAACAATGTCCAAAACACAACCCCAACAATCAACAAACCAACAACCAGAACAAGCAACTAGAAAAACCGGTTTCAGTGGCTAGAACCATGATGTTGCACGTTTGGCGATCGGGTTCGAGTTCGAAGCATGTTGTTCTCGCTCAATATGGAGCACAAGTTTTTCTGGGGCTGCAGCAACACCTTGCAAAATCTAAATAATATAGAGTGATCGACGCGCGAGTGTGCCAAACTAAAATATACCCTGTATATACATCCTTCTTCAAATTGATTTCTAAATTAAATTTGTCATTAGCATTTATAAATATGCTGGGAATATAAAAATAACGAAATTAAACGATATTAAATGGCAAGCCTACTCTTGGTCAAAAGCGAAAGTTACCGATATAAATAATAATATGCAAATAACGTGACTAAAACAGAATTTTCGATGCGATCGCATTTAAGAGACAAATTTGCTCAGCTTTATGAATCTCCTTTTTCATCGATTTTAAATAAGTACAGCGTATAAGAGACTCACACCCATGCATGAGGCTATTTTAAGAAACCTGCACACACACACACACACACACACATATGTATATATATATATATATAGTCAAATCACTTCCTGAAGCACTGAGCAGCGCAGCATCAACAAGCTCCATAAATGACACATTTTTAGAAGCAGAAACAGAGCGTGAGAGAGGGCGAGAGCGAGAGAGCCGAGCCCAGTCAGGAAGTCCAAAAATGAACGAAACCGGTGCAAGTCGATTCAAGTCGAGTCGTGTCGAGCCTTTCTGCTGGTGATTGAACGCTCTCAAGGATAGCTTTATACACAGTTCACTTATGTAGCAGGTAGGTACAAATGTACCTTAGTGTTTACACATAGACCTAAATGTACATGAGTACCTATACAAGTATTTAAGAGGGCGTTGCTTTGCCATAGCAAGGGGGAGGGAGAGTTAACACACTTGACAATGGCGGAAGCGTTTTCAATGTACAAAAATAGAAAAAGAAAAAAATTAAAACGTGATTTCAGGCCCGTAAAATTTGTGGAGTGCCATTGCCAATGTTAAAATTAGCAGTCGAAAATCTGAGAGCAACGTGGCCCAAATACGAATCAACGTATTATAAAATATCATATGCTGGCTAAAAATACTTTGCTACTCACTTAAAAAAAACACACACAGACACACACGCATACAGACACAATAGCGTCTCCGATAAGATAATACAAATTAGGAGAAGTGAATCAATGCAAAATGTGTCCACAAAGTACCTCGTCCACGATAAGTAGTTATAATATCTCTAAGATATCCCCAAAGAATTTGGAATTTCTTTTTGAATATGCTTCACATTTTTTCCAAATATATATTTGTTTTGTTAGCAAATTCCAATGGCCAGCTGTGAATAACAGTAAAAGATTGGTAAGGCAGCTTTAGTCGACTAGTTCGACTATCAGATACCCTGCACTGGAGTCAACTGAATCAATTATAAATTTAATTTACAATTAAAACAAAAGAGACAGACGGACAAAAAAAAAATTAAAGCCAAATTGAAACCACATTTTGACATACAAAAATGACACCAAAAATGGCAATAACTTTTAAACAAACACTTTTTAGTTTAGTGTGTATCTGTCAAAATAAACAGAAAATCTGTAAGTATGCCAGTTATTATTGTTTGTGTAATACAAATTTGAAACTACCCACATACACGCACAAATGCAACAGCGCCATTTGCCAATGTCAAAGCAATGTAGTCAAAGCTTAAGAACTTTATTATGCAAAAAGCGTGCTGCATGCAGCTGTGCAAGAGGGAGCTTGACTTGTACGCCCACACACACACACACTCGCATACATATTAGATATGCCTGTATATTTGTATTTGTTATTGTTTTGACGCACACACACACCCTCTCTCTCTCGGTGGGTCGCTCGCTCTCTCAACATGTACTGCGCTCGTATGTGTGTAGAATTTTATTGATTAGTCACAAGGCTGCCAGCAGCTGAGCCGAGCAGTGCTGAGCAGAGCGGGTCGGAGCAATTGCAGCAGGTACTCACCTTCAATAGGGGCAGGTTATTATCGCGTGCAGCATTGAATACGATGAATTTGTCATCCATTTTAGAATTGTGTTTGCATAAATAAAAACAATTTTCACAGCTCACTGAATTTCTTTTGTTTTTTGTATATATATTTTTATTTAGCAACTGCCAAAAAAGGGTTTACAATAAATTTTCTGCTGTTGCTTTGTCAATTTTCACTGCCTGTTGTTGTTGCTGCTGCTAGTAATTTATTTGTATATATATGTGTTTCCCTCACACACAAAGAACTTTCGACCAAAAATAAATATACAATTCTTTCAATAATTGCACAATTATCGTCCGTCTTCGTTATGGCTGCGTTTTTATTGCTCTACTTCCGTATTTTGTTGCATTCTTTTCTCTTTTGTTATTCTGAGCACTCTTCTTCTTCGGCTGAGGCGACAACGACGGCCAAAAGCAGGAAGACAAATTTCTTTGTACTATTTCTCTTTTGATGTGTCGCTTTTCTTGTTCGGCGCGTCTGCATTTAATTACGTCGCGCCAATATTGGGACCGTTAACACACTCTGCGCCAGCTAAGTAAGTTTCTTGCGTTTTAAGATTCTCCGTAAATGATATGGATTGATTTAAAACACACAAACAATAAAGAGCGAGCGGCACACCAAGCGCGACGTCACGCACGAGCAAGAAAAATATTACTAAAAAAAAACCTCTGTTCATTTTTTTCTTATAAGAGTAATCGACTAGCAGCATAGAGATGGGAATGTGACTGAAATGTGACGAAGCACTCTCACGACACGAACTGTTAACTTAAATTCCTTTTATATTGTCTTTTTTTTAATTATAATAATTAAATTTGGCATAAAACGTATTTTCAATTTATTACAACTACAGCCCAGTGAATAAATTTGTGCGCATTTGAAAAATTTTTAAATATCGTACGTGGTGTACAGAACCATTAACTCATCGATGAATCGGCAAGTTAACATGCCTGAAACGATGATAATAAGAAACACTAAATATCGCAATATAATCGAAATACTGTGAGACCGTACGTAGAGTATCGTTCTACAATAGATTAGCTGGCACACATTTTGAATGTGCAAAAATTTCGAGTTTTAAATATAAAGTGAAATGTTTTTTCTGGTTGCAGCCTTATTTGTTAACCACAGAACATTCATTTTATTGCATTGAATGAGCCAGCCACAGATTTCAAAGCGATGACATTTATTGGTCTACACACAGAAAGAAAACAGTCTATGCTGCAAGGAGCCGTTTCACATTGCTCTAAATAACCACAACATCGTTAATTCTTTAATGAACTGTCGCTAGTGCTTAAACAAAGAAATTTCAAAGATATATTAAAAGCGTTCTTTCTATTTTACAGCCTCTCCACAATCCTCAACATGCCAGATGCTTTTTTTTTTGGCCTGCTTCTTTACATGCAGTTTTTAAAACTACTTATCAAATTTGTAATTTTTTGATGTTTTTCTGCTGCTGCCGCTGTCATTGTTGTTGCTTGTGTTTGATAATGTTGACTATGAAAATTCGCTTGTTGTTGTTTGTTGTCCATGCTCCAATTTGCAAAAAAGCCAATTTCTATGTGGAATGAAAACGGCTCAATACGACTTATTTGGGGATTTTCTTTACGTTTCTTGTTTTTTGTGTTTATTAAAAAATTATTAATTTGTGGTTCATCCTGAAGCGCGACGTCCAAAATTAATTTTACTGTGGCTTCCTGCGGAACGAGCAGCCTGCAAAATGAAAATACCAAAAAATTAGTGTTGTACAATTTGATAAGAGAGATTTCAGGATTTGTTGTACCTTCTGTGAGCTTGGCCCGTCCTCCAGTTGGCTGGCACAGAATGGTGGCGCAACCGGCGCAGACAACAACGCCCTGGGCGTGACTGAAAACCGTTGTGATCCTGTAGCAACCGGGGCACTTGACGTCCATGAAATAGGAGTTGGGATGCTGCACCAAGCGCTTCAGCTTGTGCTTGCGTTTCTCCTCAGCGGGCAGAGGGTGCAGTAAATCTTTTGCTAGCTGCAAGTGCAAACAAAACCAAACACGTTTCACAATCTCATTCAATATTTTTTTTTTGCATTTCACAAGTGTCTGCAATTCAGATTTCTTTTAACCACGAAGGCATATGGTGCGAGGGACGGAGGCAAGCTGTGTTGCTGAATATTATGTTTTTTTTGTGTGTAATCACTGCAAAAGCATACACCCTTGACACGACTCTCAGCACATTGCATGTTTCACAGTTTTTGCGTATGCATACGCAAATTTTGCTTGTTAAAAGGCATATTTTTGCTCAAATTTGCACCCACCGGCATGTTTTTTCTTTCACAGCTAACACGGAAAAGGAAGTCGGTCAAATCGCAGCCAACTTAACAAGCAAATAACGTACACAAAATACCAAAAACTACCCAATTTGTTATAAGAACGATTGGCAGCGCTCAGGCATGCCTCGCTTGTTGGCGCCTTTTTAACACTGGCACTCCAATCGGCACTTTCGAGCACTACGTCACGTACGGAGAGAGACATATTTGAGCTGCTGTAAAAATTAAAATGACGACTCTTGAATTATGCCAAAAATACTTTGAAACGCGCGATGTGTACAAACTGATGGGTATTGTGAAGGATGCCAAAGAGAAGGAAATCAAGAAGGCATACCACAAATTGTCGCTGCTGGTGCATCCCGACCGAGTGCCCGAGGCACAAAAAGAGGAATCCACCGAAAAGTTCAAAGTGCTCTCGAAAATCTACCAGGTGCTCACCGATCCGGCCAAGCGGGCTCTGTACGACGAGCAGGCGATCATCGATGACGATGACGAGGGCAAGCTAACCAATTGGCTGGATGTATGGAGCAAGATATTCAAGCCGCTGACAGTCGAAGATATCAGCAACTATGAGAAGGAATATGTCGACTCCGAGCTGGAGAGGTCCGACATCAAGAAGGCATATTTGGGCGGCAAGGGTTGCATGAATTACATAATGAATCATGTGCCATTCATGAAGGTCGAGGATGAGCCCCGTTTCAAGGAGATTGTCGCCGCCATGATTGCAGCGAATGATGTGCCAGAATACAAGATATTCACCGAGGAGCCGGCAGCGAAGCGCAATAAGCGCCACAAGAAATACGCCCGAGAATCGAAAGAGGCGCACATCATTAAGGAGCGCATCCAGCGACGCCAGCAGAAGGATGACGAGGAGGCGGCGGCCAGCGGCGGCAATTTAGAGAACATGATTTTGGCGCGCAAAAATCAACGCGAATCCAATTACAACTCGCTAATGGATCGCCTGCTGGAGAAGTATGCCGGCGAGGATGATTCCGAAACTGTCGATTTCTCTGCTGTCCTCGACAAGTCGAAGAAGAAGCGCAAGCCAAAGCACGCCCAGAAGCCAACCAAGTTGAATGGCGTAAAAAAAGGTCGCGTAGAGAAATCAAAAGTTTAAATAGTTTATTAGTTTAACCAATTTCAATTTCTAGATTAACAACAAATTAAATGAAATCCATTCAATAGATGTAATCGTGCTCGATTTATTCATTAGAAGTATTATATATGAAGTATATTTATAAGTCTGATTTATGATTTTTGAATTGATGAATTGGAAAACGGTATAAGAAATTCCATATTCATTCAAAAATTTATTTTCTAAACCCATTAAAATACTCTTCGGTGTCTATGAAATTCCTAATAGCCATTACTATAACCAATAAGCAGTATTCATTTATTGTCTGCTTGGTATAACTAACTGAAAATGATAAGAAATACAAAATATATATATATATATAATCACTTAAATCATTTTTGTTTATTTATAACTAGAATTAGATATGAACATTGCAATAGCATCTAAGCTTGTTTCTTTTTATTTTTAAAATTATTATATAAACGATTTTTGAAATTATAAATATATATTTTTCCACACAAAAAACCATCTCTAATATGAATAGAATTTTGTATTTTCATTATACTAAAATTTATTAAACTGCATACCAAAATATGAAGGCCAAGCGAGCTGCCAACTTGGTTCAAATTGTTCAACACTATTGTTGAGCAACACTACTAATCGAGCAACTCTGTCGAGAACAGTAAACAAAAAATTGTTAAAAACTCTGGCAACAACTCGCTTAGCATTTAGTGTGTTTAAAGTGGTGATTATGGATGAAAATACACCAGATGCGAATGCAAACAAATGTCGAGTGTGCTTAGAGGAATACGAGCAGAGCAGTATGCGAGCGCTCTTCACAAACGAGGCGAAGGATGTGGTGGAAAATGGCGATGACGATAATCAGCGATTGAACCATAAAATTGAATATTGTTGCGGCGTCAGGGTAAGCCGTCTCTGGCAGCAAACTGATCACACCACATGCTAAATGTGAATTTTTCAGATACGCCGATCAACGAATTTGCCGTCAAAAGTATGTGAAAGGTGTTTCGATTTTGTGGGCATGTGGTACAACTTCCGGCAGATGTGCCTCAATTCGCAGGTGTATTTGGAGAGTGCGCGTCTGCAGGCGGCAAAGTCGGACGAGCTGATCGATGCCAGTGATAGTGAGTACATGGAATATCTGTATGAGACGCTCCAGCTGCACAATCACAATCGCTACGACTCCAACGACAACGAGGAGCAGGAGGAGGAGGCGGATCTACAATCGGCTGTCTCTGCCGAAATTGAGGGTGATTTTAATGTCGACTACGATGAGGAGGAGGCCAATGGCTTTGTGACTGACAACGACACGCATGATCGCTCTAAGCAACTGCTGCCCGCAATAATCAATGATCTGGGCGCTGCTTATGAGGCGCAGGAAGCTGACGCGGAGGATGCCATCGAAGTCGATCAGATTCTGATGTATGACGACAATTGCCCGACTGCCGAGGAGGAAGAGGACATCAAGGTGGAGCCCGGCGATGTCGACTTTGTGGAGGACGACAACGATGACTTCCTATCGCCAACGCCATCGCCAGATCCCAAGCCAGACACAACGACCACCAAACGCAGGCCGGGACGGCCTCGCAAGCCAGACAATGAGCTCAAGTCGAAGCGCAAGGGCAAAGCCGATCAGTATGCAAAATTCGAACAGCAAACCGAGGAAGAGTCTACAAAATATATGTGCAACCTGTGTGGCAATGTCTACCCCAAAAGAGCAGCATTCAACGCACACATGACGGCACACACCGAATACAAGCCGCACCAATGCGAGTAAGCTGCTCCTCGATGACAATAATTGCCTACTGACTGATTTAATCCAACTGTTCTTCGAATTCCTTTTAGAATCTGTGACAAATCCTTTCGTCAAATGGGCGAGCTGCGCGCCCACATCCGTCGCCATACGGGGGAGCGACCGTACAAGTGTCTGTATTGTGAGCGGCACTTCTACGATCGCAGCGAGAAGGTTCGCCACGAGCGGGTGCACACCAATACCCGACCGTATGAGTGCAAAGAGTGCGGCAAGACATTCACGCACACGGCCATCCTCAAGAATCACAGCATGATGCACTCGGGCAAGAAGAATTTCAAGTGAGTGCATCCAAGTTATACTATGTTCCCTAGTCGCAGTATTTCTTTGACATTTTTGCAGTTGCGACATCTGCTTGAAATCATTCACGTTGCCCCATCAGCTGAAGGCACATCTGCAAACGCAGACGCACAGAAGCAAGGAGGAGCAGTCATTTGCGAGCAGCTCTACCAGCTACATGCTGCGCCAGGAACAACTGTAATAGATTAAGCTAAGCTAGGTTAAAAAACAATTGTAACTTTTAAGACAATTATTATCAGTAAATTGTACAGAAAAAATAATGCAGCTACCACAGGAGCAATTTATTCAGTTGGATCAGCACCTAGTTGCTGGAGTAATCGGCAATGTCCCGATTGTAGAGCAGGATGTCCACTTCGCAGCGATGAATGTGCGTTCTTTCGTGCGACTTCAGGTGGTGAGGCAGGCGAAAGCCCTTGTTGCAAATGTGACACTTGTGCGGCTTCGACTCGGAATGGCATAAAGAGTGAGCCTTCAATGTGGTGGACAGCGCGAAGGTCTTGCCGCAGATCTCACACGCATAGGGTCGTTCATTAGTGTGCGTGCTGCAAGAGGAAAGCAATCCGGCAGTCATCTCAACGCATCTAAGCATAATTTACTATTCATCAACTTACCGTTCATGATTCCGTTGGGTGGTGCGATCCGTGAAACGTCGTGGACAATAGCTGCATTCATAGGGCTTCTCGCCCGTGTGGGTGCGCATGTGTGTGGTCAAATTGCAGCCGGCAGTGAAGCGCTTGGAGCACAGCCTGCAAGTGCAAAAATTTAGAAAACTAGAAAATGTTGCCTTCGCTCACATCACAAATGCGATGCACTTACTCGCACTCGTAGCTCCGCTCGTTGTTATGGAAGCGCTTGTGAGACTTGAGCTGTGCCTGACTACCAAACGAATTGCCGCACTTGGTGCAGCTGTGCTTGGAATTCGAGGGTTCCAAGGCCGCGGACAGATCAATCGTTTCAATATTATTTATGGCTGGGTTATTATCTGCAGCCGCAACTTCACAGCTATCCTGTTCCAGCGTTTTCTCCTCGTCATTATCATTATGATCATCTACTGCATCAGGTGGGTCACCCACATCCGTTGCATTGTATTCGCTGACATCGTTTTCCATCGCCTCGCCTTGAGTCAAATCTATCAAACATTTGCTAACGAAAAGCCTATAACCATGCTGTGCATCTTCAGGTGTGTCCGACGACGACGACTTCTCCGAAGATTGAGCTATCGTTGTCGTCAGCCGTTCAAGCTCCTCGGGCGATTCGACCTCCTGTATTACAATGTCGTCAGGCACCAGCTTCTCTTGATTGGTGGCAATATTCCCCAGATGTGCATTCAATATTTTCTTGCTCAGTAGATTTGCGTGGTTGCTTTGCTTATGCGTCTGTGTCGTTATTTCCGATTCCATATTGCAATCCTCTGTTTTGGCATCCAGGGCAAAAACACTCGGAAAGCTTCTCCTCAAGGACATGGTGCGCCGCACCGCACCTCTCAAATCGACATCGACCCGTTTGCAGTCTGTGAGGAATGTGTGTACCAATGACAGCTGCTCCACACACTCTGTACATATCTGATCTGGCAATCCGTCGTCTGGTTTCACCTTAAACAGAATTCAATATATTTATTATGCCAGTAGTAAACTGTAAAAATATTCAAATATTACAACAACACCAGCATATTCCAGGAGCTGTTCGGCGAATCTCGTGTCATTGAAGAGGGGCTGCAGTTGGGAGGTAGTGCTTCCAGTGCATGTTCGGCACATTCTCCACTTTATGCAAATTTCCATTACATATGCTTTGCGAATTGCGAATTCGATTGTAAATTAAACACAGCAGTTCTTTTGCGCCACAGCTGGACTTGCAACCAACTCGGCTTCCTTTAGCTCGTTTACACTGCGCTTGAACAACTTAAATACTTTCTGTGTCCAGGCTTAACGAAATCAAAGAAAACTTTAAATGTTATAAAGTAGATATTAAATGGTATTTTCTTTAATAACTTAAATAACTCAAATAGTTGTGTTCCTAATATTTGTAGTAATCGCATCCCGTGAAATCATTTGCCATTCACAGCGAAATACCAAAATGCAATCGGCAATCGGTCACACTGGGCCACGCTCAAGTTAAACAAATGATAAGGGAAGCTGTGCGTTATTTTTAACTTTGGAAAAGGGCAATAGTATTATTTATTGCTGATAACTATTATTGCGATGCAAGATAATGGATCGAAATGCATTCTGACAACAATCGTGTGCGTCCCTTAAAACTTCCACGTAATGAATGCACTCGCCGGTTGTAGCTTACCAAATTAAATTTACACGATGGAAACATTGAAACTGCTCGAATTTGTGATGCTCATTTTGAGAGCAAGTATTTGGGCCACAAGTACTTAAAGCGAGGTGCAGTGCCAACCTTCCGACTTTATATGGATACTTACATTCTTAAGATGATCGACAAAAATAACGCGCCAATTATTTCCGATAATATATCGAATTCCAATAATAATATCGAATGTGAAGTTGACAAGGAGCGTAAATCGTGTAAATCGACTATTCCAATATCCCACACAATTTGAAAGCTATTCACCAAATTTGAAAGGTGTCTTGCTAGTAACACTCTTCAAAAATCCGAAAAAAAAGTTGGACGCCCACCCTAGGTCCCCAAAATCAGTAATAAAACATTCTAAAATTCTAAATCACTTCCAATTTTAAAGCAAAAACTACCAAACTTGAAAGGTAATATTTTTTGCAGCTACTCCTAAACCCGCCCCTCAATATATCGTATATCTTCCGAAATTTAAGAGCTTTGGTTACTTAACTTGGAATGTAGGTTACTAGAAAACTCCTTCAAATTTTCCCAATCCCGCCACCAAAAAAAATCATATTTTGGTATCAGAGTATTTCACAGTGTTGGAGCGAAGTTTCCCCGGGTCAGGGAATGCCTGGATAAGATAATAAAACCCAAGTACCAACGCCGTTGTGTACTCAACCAAAGTTTATTCGGGACTAAATTCAGTTGCTTAACATAATTGGTACGCATTAATGAGGGACTTAACATATGTAGGGATGCACGGTTGCATTGAATGTAAATTAACATTATTTTCAGCACACAGTCTTTTATTCCCGACTTCAATTCTAGTTACAAACTAAACCATTTAGCTTATTTGTGTCATAGCCTCCCCTACTGAGCAACCTCAAAATATTATTTTCAAATTTACAACAAACATCTATTTAAATTAATGGTATTTTTCATAGCAACAATTAGTTGCATTAGTTTTTAAGACTCCGATATCGTGAATAAATGGAAAAACTTAAAAATCAAACTGTCATTTACATTTTTTTAAATAAAATCCATGAGTATTTAATATTGAGAAGCTCTCAACTCGTGTGGCTTTCGAAAAAGGAAGAAAAATAGCAACAACAACAACTTCCCATCGCCAATGCAATAGCCAGATCCCAAGCCAGACACAACGACCACCCTCGCAAGCCAGACAATGAGCTCAAGTCGAAGCGCAAAGGCAAAGCCGATCAGTATGCAAAATTCGAACAGCAAACCGAGGAAGAGTCTACAAAATATATGTGCAACCTGTGTGGCAATGTCTACCCAAAAAGAGCAGCATTCAACGCACACATGACGGCACACACCGAATACAAGCCGAACCAATGAGAGTAAGCTGCTCCTCGATGACAATAATTGCCTACTGACTGATTTAATCCAACTGTTCTTCGAATTCCTTTTAGAATCTGTGACAAATCCTTTCGTCAAATGGGCGAGCTGCGCGCCCACATCCGTCGCCATACGGGGGAGCGACCGTACAAGTGTCTGTATTGTGAGCGGCACTTCTACGATCGCAGCGAGAAGGTTCGCCACGAGCGGGTGCACACCAATACCCGACCGTATGAGTGCAAAGAGTGCGGCAAGACATTCACGCACACGGCCATCCTCAAGAATCACAGCATGATGCACTCGGGCAAGAAGAATTTCAAGTGAGTGCATCCAAGTTATACTATGTTCCCTAGTCGCAGTATTTCTTTGACATTTTTGCAGTTGCGACATCTGCTTGGAATCATTCACGTTGCCCCATCAGCTGAAGGCACATCTGCAAACGCAGACGCACAGAAGCAAGGAGGAGCAGTCATTTGCGAGCAGCTCCACCAGCTACATGCTGCGCCAGGAGCAACTGTAATAGATTAAGCTAAGCTAGGCTAAAAAACAATTGTAACTTTTAAGACAATTATTATTAGTAAATTGTACAGAAAAAATAATGCAGCTACCACAGGAGCAATTTATTCAGTTGGATCAGCACCTAGTTGCTGGAGTAATCGGCAATGTCCCGATTGTAGAGCAAGATGTCCACTTCTCAGCGATGAATGTGCGTTCTTTCGTGCGACTTCAGGTGGTGAGGCAGGCGAAAGCCCTTGTTGCAAATGTGACACTTGTGCGGCTTCGACTCGGAATGGCATAAAGAGTGAGCCTTCAATGTGGTGGACAGCGCGAAGGTCTTGCCGCAGATCTCACACGCATAGGGTCGTTCATTAGTGTGCGTGCTGCAAGAGGAAAGCAATCCGGCAGTCATCTCAACGCATCTAAGCATAATTTACTATTCATCAACTTACCGTTCATGATTCCGTTGGGTGGAGCGATTCGTGAAACGTCGTGGACAATAGCTGCATTCATAGGGCTTCTCGCCCGTGTGGGTGCGCATGTGTGTGGTCAAATTGCAGCCGGCAGTGAAGCGCTTGGAGCACAGCCTGCAAGTGCAAAAATTTAGAAAACTAGAAAATGTTGCCTTCGCTCACATCACAAATGCGATGCACTTACTCGCACTCGTAGCTCCGCTCGTTGTTATGGAAGCGCTTGTGAGACTTGAGCTGTGCCTGACTACCAAACGAATTGCCGCACTTGGTGCAGCTGTGCTTGGAATTCGAGGGTTCCAAGGCCGCGGACAGATCAATCGTTTCAATATTATTTATGGCTGGGTTATTATCTGCAGCCGCAACTTCACAGCTATCCTGTTCCAGCGTTTTCTCCTCGTCATTATCATTATGATCATCTACTGCATCAGGTGGATCACCCACATCCGTTGCATTGTATTCGCTGACATCGTTTTCCATCGCCTCGCCTTGAGTCAAATCAATCAAACATTTGCTAACGAAAAGCCTATAACCATGCTGTGCATCTTCAGGTGTGTCCGACGACGACGACGACGACTTCTCCGAAGATTGAGTCAACCGTTCAAGCTCCTCGGGCGATTCGACCTCCTGTATTACAATGTCGTCAGGCACCAGCTTCTCTTGATTGGTGGCAATATTCCCCAGATGTGCATTCAATATTTTCTTGCTCAGTAGATTTGCGTGGTTGCTTTGCTTATGCGTCTGTGTCATTATTTCCGATTCCATATTGCAATCCTCTGTTTTGGCATCCAGGGCAAAAACACTCGGAAAGCTTCTCCTCAAGGACATGGTGCGCCGCACCGCACCTCTCAAATCGACATCGACCCGTTTGCAGTCTGTGAGGAATGTGTGTACCAATGACAGCTGCTCCACACACTCTGTACATATCTGATCTGGCAATCCGTCGTCTGGTTTCACCTTAAACAGAATTCAATATATTTATTATGCCAGTAGTAAACTGTAAAAATATTCAAATATTACAACAACACCAGCATATTCCAGGAGCTGTTCGGCGAATCTCGTGTCATTGAAGAGGGGCTGCAGTTGGGAGGTAGTGCTTCCAGTGCATGTTCGGCACATGCTCCACTTTATGCAAATTTCCATTATATATGATTTGCGAATTCGATTGTAAACTAAACACAGAAGTTCTTCGCGCCACATGGACTTGCAGTCAACTCTTCTTTTAGCTCGTTTCCACTGTGCTTGAAATACTTTCTGTGTCCAGGCTTAACGAAATCAAGGAAAACTTTAAATGTTATAAAGTAGATATTAAATGGTATTTTCTTTAATAACTTAAATAACTCAAATAGTTGTGTTCCTAATATTTGTAGTAATCGCATCCCGTGAAATCAGTTGCTATTCACAGCGAAATACCAAAATGCAATCGGCAATCGGTGACACTGGGCCACGCTCAAGTTAAACAAATGGTAAGGGAAGTTGTGCGTTATTGTTAACTTTGGAAAAGGGCAATAGTATTATTTATTGCTGATTACTATTATTGCAATGCAAGATAATGGATCGAAATGCATTCTGACAACAATCGTGTGCGTTCCTTCAAACTTCCACGTAATGAATGCACTCGCCGGTTGTGGCTTAAATTTAATTAAATTAAATTTACACGATGGAAACATTGAAACTGCTCGAATCTGTGATGCTCATTTTGAGAGCAAGTATTTGGGCCACAAGTACTTAAAGCGAGGTGCAGTGCCAACCTTCCGACTTTATATGGATACTTACATTCTTAAGATGATCGACAAAAATAACGCGCCAATTATTTCCGATAATATATCGAATTCCAATAATAATATCGAATGTGAAGTTGACAAGGAGCGTAAATCGCGTAAATCGACTATTCCATATATCCCACACAATTTGAAAGCTATTCACCAAATTTTAAAGGTGTCTTGCTAGTAACACTCTTCAAAAATCCGAAAAAAAAGTTGGACGCCCACCCTAGGTCCCCAAAATCAGTAATAAAACATTCTAAAATTCTAAATCACTTCCAATTTTAAAGCAAAAACTACCAAACTTGAAAGGTAATATTTTTTGCAGCTACTCCTAAACCCGCCCCTCAATATATCGTATATCTTCCGAAATTTAAGAGCTTTGGTTACTTAACTTGGAAAGTAGGTTACTAGAAAACTCCTTCAAATTTTCCCAATCCCGCCACCAAAAAAAATCATATTTTGGTATCAGAGTATTTCACAGTGTTGGAGCGAAGTTTCCCCGGGTCAGGGAATGCCTGGATAAGATAATAAAACCCAAGTACCAACGCCGTTGTGTACTCAACCAAAGTTTATTCGGGACTAAATTCAGTTGCTTAACATAATTGGTACGCATTAATGAGGGACTTAACATATGTAGGGATGCACGGTTGCATTGAATGTAAATTAACATTATTTTCAACACACAGTCTTTTATTCCCGACTTCAATTCTAGTTACAAACTAAACCATTTAGCTTATTTGTGTCATAGCCTCCCCTACTGAGCAACCTCAAAATATTATTTTCAAATTTACAATAAACATCTATTTAAATTAATGGTATTTTTCATAGCAACAATTAGTTGCATTAGTTTTTAAGACTCCGATATCGTGAATAAATGGAAAAACTTAAAAATCAAACTGTCATTTACATTTTTTTTAAATAAAATCCATGAGTATTTATTGAGAAGCTCTCAACTCGTGTGGCTTTCGACAAATTGTAATGATCAGTTATAATCTAATAATATAATGCATATCCAAATAAGGAATACGAACTTGAAAAACTTGTGCAAAGGAAGAAAAATAGCAACATTTCCATCCATCCATTTTTAGCTTGATGCTGATGTTACCTGTGTGAAAAAGTTTCACTTAATTGAAATAATCCGATGCGTTCCGCAAGACAGCTCTCTATATAATGAGCCTATAAGGGCATAACATTTTATTGGCACTTCATCCAGGGCGGAACGAATTGGATTATTTCGAACAAGAACGTCATTGGGTAAGGTAGGTTTGAAGACTCGTATAAGATAATGTTGGATCGTCATTCTCAAGCATTTCGTTATTGTTTTCCAGTAAATATCCTTTAAATCTCGTACATTGTTTAATTCTCGTATCCAAAAGAAGAAGTGATTGCACCTTTTGATTTGCAAGTCCAAAAAATTCTTCGCCCTTTGCTTTAAACTTGACTTGAACAGGTTGCTGCTTCATGGAGCTCTGAATACAATTAAGCAGCTCCTGGTGGCATATGTTGGCCGTTTCTCCGAAAAAGACGCCATCCAAATCACTGTCAGGAATCAATTGAAATTGAGGAAGTCCAGCATTGTTAAGAATCTTGCACGTGAATATACACTTCTTCAGTGGGTCTCTGGGATGCGCATAGATCCTTGTTGCCATATACCCCACGGGATATATCCAATGTGCTGTGTGAAAATTGGGATTTGTGGGTATAATCTCGCCAATGGAGTGTATGAGAACGTTGGTTAGTTTCAAGGGAAAGCTCTTCTGTTGTAGTGCCGGTGTATTATTCGATTTACTTTCATTCTTTTTCTCAAATGCATGATTCTGATTTGTGGCGACGCATTTCTTTGTATTATCACGACTCTCATTCAATGGATGATCTTGCGTGATGGAACTTTTATCAAGTCCCTCATGGAACATAAGTCTCTCAATTAGGGTCAGTCTCTCGGAGCGAGCTGCCGCCAGCTCCACTTGTAAGGCGCACACTTCATCAACAATCGATGCATTTTCCTAAAAAATAAAATGTACTTTTAACTCAGAAACAAGCAATTAAAAAAAAATGACAGCCAACTTTTAACTTGCATTAATACATGTACTTGTGCATAAGTCTGCATATATTTGTGTATATGCATGCATAGTTGCTTGACTTACAAAAACGAAATTCTTCACGCGACTTTTCAGTTTGGTGTATTTCTTTTGAAAATCAACTTTTTTTATTCTCATATCGGATAAATTGAATGTTATTAAATTGTTGTATATCCTTCAGTGTGACCGTAGATTTATGTTGCAAAAATACCCAAATATATATATAAATAGCTGTAACATACAGAGGAAAGCATATGTATATATAGCTGCATATATTCCCGATCAGCACTAACATAGAATCGAGAAAGATCATAAGCTAAAAACCTAATTTATGGAATATAAGTTTCCTCTAATCATGTTGTGCAAATTCAATCCATTTCATTTAATTTTATCGATAGTTTCCCCCGTTTCGCGAATATCGCGTCAAACGAATTAAAATAAGAAGCAAATTACAATTCACATCTAGCATTTAGAAACTTTTTTGGAACGATATGGGAATTTTTCAAAGATGTGGGACGCTGTTCACACAAACAACACCTAGTATCTTTCATCATCTACTATAAAATTACAGCAAATAAAATTAAAATTAATTTCGAGGATTTGGTCGTTTATATTTTTCTAATAAAGTTCATCGACATATCGAAATGAATACATGTAAATCAAATATCTCCTCGCCAATATTATTGCTGCAGTAATCTGTGAGTTTAATTTTGTCTTTATCTTTAAAGATCAAATCTTTAGAGAAAATGAACAGCTGAACAATAGTCACAATATATAAAATATATGAAACTAAACATGATATTTAGAGAAAATGAACAGCTGAACAATAGTCACAATATATAAAATATATAAAACTAAACATGGTGAATAATTACCGGAACAATAATCGCCCAGCTGCTAGAAACGTTGCTCCGAAAGCTGAAATAAGCAGAAAGCATAAAACAAGCAACAACTCCATCTCTGATATCCGATCTAGAATTTAAGGGACTCCCTGTATACTCAGGTTCAAACAGAACTGCGCATTTATTAACGTGCTGCCGTATCAAGACTAAAGAGTTTAGCTCTCTCAAGCAACAAGTCTTGGCGCTTGATGGGAAACTCTCTGAAAACTCAAGTTAATAGATAGAGAGATATATATGAGATATGTCGTCTTCCAAAAATTTTGGGAACCACAGCCATTTTCCAATTATTAATATGTTCAACTGGACTTGACCAAAAAATTTTACGTATGGAAGCTCGTATTAATCGCTTAGAAGAAAAGGATATATAGAAAACCACGTAGAAAGTACTAACAATATTTATAGCTTAAAACTCATATATTTATATATATATTTTTTAATTGTTTTAGGGAAACATTTTGAACCATTTGATGGAATCAATATTTTGATTATATATCAAAATGCAACTCAATTCGCGATGGCATTACTAGCAAAAAGGCATTTAAGAAATTCGCTACCTTAAAAAATGGGCTTTCTCGTAATCATTAACAATAAACTGAAAATCGATGTATATAAATAATATTAGACAAGCATTTAAAACACATAAAGTACGTAACGAATATCAAAATGAAAAAAAAAACAGTTATTAAATATCTTAAAAAAATCTCATGAAGGCTATAAGATATAAATTGAAAAAAACAGTCAAAAGCATTTTTTACAACTCGTCTCAAATCGAAATCACTGCTTCGATTGATATTTTCTTGTTCAAATGGGCAGTCCGAACTTGCAAAACAGTGTAAACACCTGCCTTAAAACAGCAACATCCAAATTCTTCGCAAAATATGTATTTAATTTATTAATTTGCGCAATAATTTTATAGTCATATAGCAGCTGTGATTAATGCTTGATGCTGATTTTACCAGTGTAAAGAGCGATTCACTTCATTGAAATAATCTCATACGTTCCGATTAATATCGCTCTGTATGATAAATGGTAATCGTATTTTAGTTCCTGGAACAAAATTCCATTTGTTCTGCTTGACGTTGCTCTGCTATGGGATACATCGATGTTTGTCGTCGATATCCTTAATCGCTCTATAATAAGTTGGCATTGCTCAATTTTTTTTTCACAAGACAAATATAATTTTTTTGTGTTTGTTGGGCACGTTGATATTTTGTATCTAATTAATTCTTTCTTTATTATTAAACGTGAAACGAATTCAAAAACTATCTATGCATGTGCTATATCAAAACATGTAATTATGTGTATACTTATGTATGTGTGAAAAAACTGGAGTGCGTTTTCATACATACATATGCATGTACATAAAAATAAAAATGTATTTTACAAATCGAAGAGATTTAAGTGTTCCATTTATTGATTGCATTCATATACTTTATCTTAAATATCTAGATGCATATTTACACTGGAAACTAAGCTTATGATCGAATTAATTAAAAGTTACCTAGTATGTATGTACACACATGTAAGTGTACATACATATATTACATCATGCATATACGCGTGAGGACTTCGTATTTTAAAATGTAAGATGTACATAATCCCAAATGTGTATTTGATGGTTGCATTCGCGATTAGGGAAGCTCATATGTCCAAATATGCATATATACATTTGTATACGCTTATACATATGTATGTATGCAAAGAGATAATCGAACAATTTTATTTCCTGTAATTAATGTGTAAGATCCTCAGCACACATTTTGAAAAAAGAGAAAAACTTGTGCCGCTCGAGATTAGGTACTCTTGCAGATCTGAATCTATTCGATCAAATCTACATTTTATTAAATTAAGTTAAGCGTTGTCTGCCGGACTTACCAAGCGAACTATGACAAATATGGCTTCTGGCTGGAATCAAAATTCATTTGGCGACTGCACAGCGAGTTAAGAAATTAAGAAGCAAACATATTTTTGTCAGAAGACTTCGCTATCAGATACCCTGTGGTCAAGATAGTATTTGTAATAAGTCGTGCGTCATACTCCTTAGATAATCAAATCAACACGTATGGACATAGGCAAGTAACAAAAAAGGTTAAAAGGAGTTTCCATACATTATTGGGATTTATCACAAGTAGAATATTGGTTTTGATTATGGCTTTGACGGGTGTTCTACAATATTGCTTTAGCCACAATCTAAATCTTTGCGAATGATTTTACTCTGTCCTAGAAATTAGAAATACTAACTAAACTCCTAAACAATTAATCCACTTATTTCGCTTTGTAGGCCATTAAATTGTGTGTAAATTTTGTATACAATTGTATCAGAATTGGTTTTCCTCTGTGTTACATATATTCAGTTGTATCTAACTTAAAAAGCTGATACATTTGGACTGTTTTTACTGCATTTGTGGCAGCGGTTTCCTAAAAGTTTTGTTTTCTTACATTCATTTAAGGGATTGTTATTTGTTGGTTTGAAGTAAAATTTTTTTTGCGGTACGTTTAGCATTTTTTTCTTTTACACACAATTGTGTGTTGAAAGAAAAACCGAACGGCGAAAATAAATAAAAGAAAATGATATGAATCACATAAATTAATATAAAATAGATCACCTTCTTATAATGCCATCCAAATCGATGTATTCAGTCAGGTATTTAATTTCTGAGCTTGGTCAAAATTATTTTCACACCAGTAAATACCTCGCAGTTGTATATCATCTCAAACATCAAAGGTCTTCGCGTATTTCACCATCCTGATGTGCTAGTTCACAATTTAGACATGATTTTTCAATTGGGCTTTGTTAGATTTTGAAGTCTTGGAATCCATTCCTGGAGTTTACATTTAATTGGTCCACTCTTGCTGTGTATTCTTGAATTTGGGAAAAATTATTGAAATTTGATTCGGAGGCTGTTTTTAAGGCTTTTCTAATTTGACAATATAATATTTTTGCGATATCGCAAAAAATTATAAATCCATTAAAATTGCTTGGCCTCGGATCACAGTATCTTTTAAACCGTTTTTCGCAAATTAAAAAGACATTCCAATCATTTCCCTTTACTAAGCCAGTGTACTTCCAGGTTCAGCAACAGATTAAGCTTCCAAATCTTCAACGAATTCCTTGTGTATCGCAAAATGGAACGATGGGCTATTTATTCCATTCTTTTTAAGAGGTCCCAAAGAACCCTTTTGCTTGCCAGTCATAATAACCGCTTCATCTGTACGTAATGCACCGAATCAAAATTGACCCGTAACCGAAATCAAGTCCAAGACTTTTGTAAAACGTCAGATTTTTATGAATACCTTTAACGCAGATATTTAGCCAGCAAATATTATTAATGTCCGTACTAAAGTATTTGCCATTTCTTAGGCTTTTCTGGGATGTAGAATTTAAAAATGTATATCTTCTGTTCTGCGGGAAAGATAAGGGAATGTCAAGGCGTTGTTAGATTTCTTAATTTTTTTCTTCGAGGAATTTAAAATGTCCAACATAAAAATTTTCCAAGCAAACCGTCTGTAAAAGGGCGATATTGTCTTGCAACATCGAATGCAACTCTAAGCTCTTATTGAAGATTTTTTTGCCTTGCCGACAAAAAAAAAAATGAAAATTTCTAATTATGGTTTTATGATTTTTTTGATGAATAATCTAAGATCGAAATAGGCCAGATTTGGGTTGTTGTACTTAATTTGTCTGATAAAGATTTGTAATCCTACAAGAATATGCAGAAGAGTTCTGGAGATTCTTCTTCCTCTCATTCAAAACATTTGCAGAATTCGTTGTAGCGGCCTTGGAATATATCCGCGTAAAATCCAACTAACAAAAGCAGATTGCAGGTAGCTAGGAGCACTTATAGGGTGTTGAAGTGTATACCCAAAGTATCATGTTATGTAGTGCAATTGTTTCCTTATGGTATATTCCTATCAAATTTCTTTTTTTGAGAGAATTGTGGATTTCATTGCAATCGATATTGGTCAAGTCAAGTGAAGTTATCGATAAAATGAAAAATTGATCTGCGTATACATAGTTCTTTTCGGTTATGAAAAATTTGCTAAATGAAGCTCGTTTTACAGTAGGCTAGTATTTTGTTTGAATGATAGGAATATTGAAACAAATGAAATGAAACATTGTGTCGCTTCCTGTGCAGATTCCCTGAACCCAACGCACTGAGTTGAACATTTTGCTGGCATAGTGTGTCGTGTAGTGAGCGGTCTGCGTTCCTTGTTTTGCTTTTCATTCAATATCTGGATTTTTGATTTTATTGGAACAAATAAATAAAATTAATTTATTCTTTTTATTTGGACGTAAAAATGCTAACAAATGTGGCCCAACGATACCAAGCAAAATGAAACCCAACGTCAGTGAGTAGGCTATGACAACAGCATAAAAATGAACCTGTGTGGAGGGGGACCGCTCTTTCGTTACCGGAGCTAAGCCTTACTTTAAACATCGAGGTGGAACCGACACACTCGCTTTTTGCTGCCAGCAAGCTAAGTTTGAAAAATTTAGTTTTCTGATATTCTCTAGTTTTTAACGGGTACTCAACATTTGTCTTGGTAGGTTGAGGATCGCAGTTTGAGGGTTAACGGATATTTTCCAAGATGGCAAGTTCCCTATTTACTATTTATCACAAAAGGCTACGACAGACAGGCAGTCATGTCAAACAGATTGACACGAAAGTCGGAGAGAAATGATTGACACGACTTAAACGATAGGTACAGACAGACACTCCAGACAGACAGACGGAAACCACAGACAAGATAGACCCAACAGACGCGAATTACGCGAGAGGCACAATCGACGAACAGACATGACAAACGAGGTAATCTACTGATTCTTCACTAGAGTCTGTTCATGAGTTATCATCTCTTTTCAGATAACCAAGTGTAGGTGGTTTTGGGTGGGATTCTCTGCAACCTCACAGCATCAGTAGTGGATTCCATATGCGAGCAAAATAATGATTATTTGGACTTCCTCTTAGATCTATTCCATCTATTTTATCTTTGAAGGTTTTCAAATTCGTTCTCTTTTGATGGAACAAATTAACTAATTTAGTGGAGCTTAGTAAAAGCTGGTATTCTACATGTATATGATCAGAGAGTGGTTAGGAATGGTCGTCGCGGACTTCCAGCCTGACCACTAAGGAAGTGTGAGGCAAGAATCAGGTCTATGACCTTTGGGACTCAATCTTCGTAGTCATATCCGTGCTACCCGCTGGGAGTGGTGAGCATTGGCATCACAACCAATGATGAGGCAAATTTCGAGATTCTTCCGCTTCAAGACGAGATCTCTTATTATACCGTTTAGTGGTGGTCCTGGGCCATAATACGGACATATACCAGTACTTGTTTTACCTTCCTTGAAAGCTGCTTTAAGCTTATAGTTTTTCATTCCTATCCCGCAAGCCTTGTCTGCAACCACCCAAGGTTCTTGAAATATTACTGTAACAACTCCGCCATCGGCCTAGCGAGGCATTTGCGAAGCGGATGCTGCCTCCACACAGTTGTGGAGATTTTACCCCCACCACCGTTGTGTTGCTATCCTCCTCGTCAATTTTATTTTATCGACGTGTCTGATATGTGTCCCAGTTCCAGCTACCGCATCGATCTTCGGAGAGGAATTCTGCTTGACTAGCATGTCGACGCTGCGTTCTACTACTACACCCTGACGGCACCATTCGTAGCTAAAATTTAGCTCGCCTTTTCGTGGCTCGATCGGCGCCAGTGACTCATTGTTCAAGTTTACCTCCGCCTGGTTCATTGGCCCCTGAGTAGCTTCAATCCTCACCAAGTCACCAATCCCGGTTGCGAAGAAATGGATTGCATCCTTCCAACCTCATGAGAACCTGATCCGGGTCCTTCAGGGCTGTTGCAATTCAAATAGGAGCGGGAGGTCTACTAGGGACTCCTTACATCCTTACTGCCCTGGTAGACGGGTCTGCTGACTGTTTTTGCTGGTGTGGAGCTTTGTCCATGTTTTAAAGTTATAGAGTCCGCTATCTTGTCAGCTGATTCCCACGAGTGGCGGTGAAAAACCGTCCACTTGCTCAGAGATCTGCATTATACAGGTAATGCTTAATAAAGCGGAGGTCGCAAGGCATCCGGTATGTTCCGTGACAGATTGGACCTTAGGTGCAGGGTATTAGTCTTAACTAGCATCAGTACCAGAACACCGTAGGAAGCGGAAACGACGGGAGTAAGATGTAGAGTTAAAACATTCAATTTGTGGTTAATATCGAAAAACACTAGCACCTCCAATGATTCCCTGAGATCTCGTGTCTCAGCTTAGCTCATACTCCTGATGAGTCGTACACACACTTTGCCTTTATCTGCCAACTAGAAATCTTGTATCATAAGAGATGCCTTTTTGGTGTAAGTGGTGGTATGCTCGTGGGCCAGAGCATGATGACAAATACTGTACGAATTATTTATTTTTCATTTCTTTATTATACTTGGATGCCTTAGGTATCATAGTATATTGGTTAGATGCAATGTCCGTCATGCTGTCTGTCTGTGTGTCTGTCTGTCCGTCTGTGTGTCTGTCTGTCCGTCCGTCCGTCTGTGTCCGTCTGCCCGTTCGTCTGTCCGTCTGTATGAACGCAACTTTTTCCGACACCCTTAGAGATAGAGACTTGAAACTTGCAACATATACTGGTCTGTGTACGCGTCAAAGTGTAAAAATTTTAGTGCTACGTCCACTAGGTGGCTAGGAAATCGATAAAATCGATATTCGCGAATCGATAAAACCACATATCTCCCACAATTTTAAGGCTACAGTCCCGAGAACTGGTTGGTAAGTTATTGGCGATGTCCTTCACATATCGGGATATGCCACGCCCACATCTGCCTCCCCCAGGCTCCCGAACCACAAAATTTTAAATGCTATATGTTCCGCAGCTTTTGAGTGAGAACTTGGCGGTAACCTTCTCCAGAGATCGGCATATACATTTTTGGCTCCCGCCCACATCCGCCACACCCAGGAACATCGGCCCCAGAAATTTGAAATGCGCACATCTACAATTTGCAAACTAGAGTCACCAAATAAAATGGATGTTACTGGTAACTCACCTGATAGATAGCTAAGAAATTTGATGGCCGCTCCGACACCTTAATCCGATACACCTGTTAGTAGTGTAAATCGATAAGACCATATATCTCAGTCCCACTCATGCCCCCAAAAACAATTAAAGCCTATACCTCCCGCAATTTAACAGCTACAGTTACCAGAGTTGGAATATAGATTACTAAGATCGTACTCCAAAAATGTTTTTGGCCTCGCCCACTCCCGCCTCCAAAATTCCCAGAAGCCGATATTTGTTGTAGTTTAAAAGTTACCTACCTTCGAAGGAAGGTAACTAGCTGTTATCCAAGTATTTCGCAGTTGTTTTAACTTGATATTTCCAAAACTATGGCTTGAATTGCTGAATTGCTTCAGGTAAGAATCTCCTCCGTAGTCACTGGTATTGGTGGGTTCGTTTCGTTGCTGATTCTCGTGTGGAAACAATTCCAATACTATGTGCCTTAGTAGATTTGGGCACATTAGCTTGTCGTCTTGAATGTGTACTTTCGTCGTATGCAGCACCCAGGGGTCTGAGTCGGCAGCTCCACATAACTCCTGAAACACCTGCTGCCTGCAAGAGCGTTTGGTAGGAGTTTGGTAGCTACCCCCCTCGCTATACCTTTCCGTCCTGCACCTAATCTCATTCCCCCAGAATACCGTGACCCACACTGGATCGTATTCTGAATTTTTTTCGCAGCAACTTGACATGCTTGCGTAATACACGTCATCGTCGAAGCCGCAATTTGCTCAGCCATTCCTTGAAGGATGACTCCATGCAGCATACGGCTGAAGTCTTGTTTGTCCAAGGACATTACCTGGTAGATAATATCTATACGTACTGCGGCGCATGCGGCTTCCTGTCTTAGCTCAGTGACGATGTCGCTGTACATGAAACCCTCTTGGACAGAAATGCTGCTAGCAAACATCAATTATATACAAGAAGGTGGCGGTTATTGTAGCACGGGCAAATCTTTCCGACGACTTATTGTTAGTAAGATGCGGAGCATCTCTCCCTCGTTGCCGTTATTTACCTTAACTAATGTCATCTCCGTCAGGGATCTGACCTCAGTCCTCTCGCCCTAAAGCGACTGCACTGCTTCATGCATGGGGTCCTCAAAAAGTTGCGTTGGTATATATTTTATTTATTATAAAATTTTGGCTTAACGATATACAATAAGTTGGTGCTTAGAAGTTTAATTGTTTTATTGCGCTTCATGCGTCTTTCTCTGCTGACTCCCGTGAAGATATCGATACGCATCTTACATCGGTACTGAGTCGATTACCCGTTCTCAATAACATCGGGACAATGGACAAAGCTTCCAGATAGCTTTGACCGCTGCTTGTTTGGTTTACTACACGAAATCCCATACATGCTGTGCCAGGTACTTTATCTGTCATTGCTCCTTCCATCCCTTCCATCTTGCGTGTTTACGCGCTTATCGTCTCCATTTATTCCCATATTCATGTCTAGCTCTTTTGGACAGCTTTCCAGCATGACATCACTGTACATCTGTGCTATGCTATCAACAAGGGCATTGGTTGGGTGATAGATCTACTGAAAACAATAATGATTCCCAATTTCACGGATCTAAGCGTATTAAAGCTTTATCCTCCGATTATCGTTCGCGTAGCTCACGAGCCAATTGTGCTAGCTAGCGGGCCAAGAAATGATCAAGGCGAAGCGGTTAAGCTGCTGCTTGTTGCGGTGCTAGTGGGGGGTCTCGACATATATTTCCAGTTCAAGTGTCATCGTCTACAGACAACTTCGCGCATATTATCGTTTTTTATGCGTAGCCCAATCAAAAGCTGTTTTCCCCATCGGGGGGGACTAGGCAGACTACGCTTTATTCAATAAAATGTAGGGTATCATGTTATATGTAGGTTGAAAGCAGAAAAACAAATCTATTTATTTTGTCGATTAATAATAAAAACCGGCAAATGTTGATTAATATCGACGAACTAATTCAAAATGTCTGAATTATAATCGGACTGTCTGAAAGTACTAAATTAAAATAGTATTATAAGCTTATGTGAAATTAAGTTTATCACGACAACAATCAAATAATATCTCAGAATATAGATTTGCTAAAGTTATAAATACATTTCTTCCCGTTTCAGGTTTGTTATTATGATTCGCATTCCTGAGGATGATTTCCCCGAGGACAATAAGGCATCTTCCCAATTAGAAATGAATCACCAAAAAGACACGTCTGGAAAATCACATTACCATATTCCAATATCTCCGGAATATTGTCCAGAAGCGGTTAAGAATATGTGCTTTCCAAAAGATGGAATTCCTAATAATACGTCATATGCGTCCCATATTGTAAAGTCTAGTTCGCCAGCTTCAAGCGTGGAAGAATCAGCATTTAATCCAGAGTTTAGAAATCAAATACAATTAACTCAAGGTCAACACAATTATACAATGACTCCCAGCGGTGATATTAACTTTTACAGTTTTCACGATTTGATTTCCGATCCCGAAAAAACAATTTTGTCAGATGCTGAAAAGTTGCTCAGATCGAAAGAGAATGATATGTACAGTAATGAATATAATCACATACATGATGTATTTGCCATTCGCAAATATTATCATCCTCTTTTTGCTCATGGCATATGTCGCTGGCCTGGTTGTGAAATGGATTTAGAAGATATTGCCTCGTTTGTGAAGTAAGTGATTCAAAATCATAACTAAATATATATATTTGTTTTTCTGTGATTGCTATCCGTAATTAATACTTATCGAAATAACGAAACAAGATTAGTAACATAAAGATAATAATAGTAATACAGTATTTAAAAAAAAGTCAAAAAGGTCCAAGAAAGAGGAGAGACAAAGAAAATCACTGCGTAAAATTTTTTATAATAGTTTTTTTCGGTGTCTTAAGTTATTTTACTATAAAATGATGTAATTTATGGTTTGTAAACATATTAATAATATTTCACTACTGAATGTTATTCAAAACTTATTTATTTCGTGCACATTAAATATGGGTATAGGCGGAATCAGATTTATAAATTTTTTTAAGTGCCATTTTTTTTTTGCTTTATATCTAGATCGGACCCTCACTTTTCGAATTACGAATGCAAAGCATTATATGTGAATATTATTTTTCTTATATTTATAGAGAATATGTTTATTTTATAAATTTTTTATCTCATTGGCAGGCATCTAAATTCGGAACATGCGTTAGATGACCGATCTACAGCCCAAGCTCGGGTACAAATGCAAGTTGTTTCTCAGTTGGAATCACACCTACAAAAAGAAAGAGATCGTTTGCAAGCTATGATGCATCACTTATACTTATCTAAGCAGTTATTATCACCATCGAAAGCGGATCGGAAGGTATTTTTAATGTCCTAACAATTCTCAATATATACTATAAATAATTAATTAATTAATATGCGCAGACAAAAATATGCAGTTATGTCAAAAGCAACAGCAAACTTCAGAAGATGGAACTTCCTATTAGGCAATAGAACAATCTGGCTTGGAAAGTCGACTTCCGACATGAACACTAACGACGACGAAGTTGTTGAGGTGGAACCAATCTTCGTCGATTTTCCTGTTCCGCACTCTTATCCGCCACTTCAATTGTTTCTGTGATTGTACAAGTTGCCACCGATGCTAGGAAGGATAGGCAAAACACATCTACTCATTGACGAGGGAACACACAAATGTTAATAGTCTCCTTGGTGCTAGCCTGCATAAGGCATGACTTGCATTCGAATCGAATCGATTTCTTTCCTTATATACGAGTTCAAAAACTGATGATATTTTGCCATCAGGAGATTCGATCTATCTTTACCTTAGAGGTGCTCAATTTGAACATTCTGGCACTGAAAGCCGCCTTAAATAGATAATTTCTGTAAAATAGAGCTACTGTTGGAGATGAATTTGTACCACACTATGGTTTTCTGTAGCTCTGATATCAAAATGTCCGTCCTAAGGCTGCCTAATCCTAAATGGAAATATATCTGCGTCTTTGGGTTTTAAATATGCTCAAGTTATTTTCTTTTAATTATACTATTATCTTTTATGTTAAACTCAAAAGATA
Source organism: Drosophila seclusa (assembly GCA_035043575.1). Lineage (NCBI taxonomy): Eukaryota > Metazoa > Arthropoda > Insecta > Diptera > Drosophilidae > Drosophila > Drosophila seclusa. The sequence goes on along the minus strand of JAWNMX010000457.1, from coordinate 273,006 downwards.
TCTAGTGGTCAACGCGCTAATATAATCTAAGAAATTTGAATTTCTTAATTTCTCGTCTAGTCTAACATCAAGAACATACACATTTCGAAATTTTAAGATTATATTTATACAATTTCATGGTTCATCCATTTTAAATTTGTGCATACACTTTTACACACAATTTTCTTATCTTAATTACATATTTTATTTGTAGGATGCCCCTGCAAATGATATGAATTTCTGCAGCGCAACAACTCCAATCCTAATAAATAATGTATCTCGAACTCTATATCGGTCACATTCCCCAAGCTCTGTAAATCTTCCGATTGTTAACTCTGGCAGTTTGTCGTCGATAAAAAAAAGGAACCACGATAAAAACACTTTTTCAGTAACTGGCGGTAAGTCATAGTTTAAAGTATTTATCTTAAAAATGTTAAAAGCATAAAATTCATTTTTAAATTTTAAAATATAATATGATATTATGTTTGGGATGCCGAGTAATCAAATCGAATATAATGTCTAAAGCAAAAGAAGAAAAACAATTGAGAAATTGACTGCCTGGCGGAACCGAATGCGGAATACAATTTAAAAACAGCAAAATAAGATTCAGATTTTTATGGACGAGGCTTGCTTTTTACGTGTATTTTCGGTCGCAGTATAAGGAATGATGTCTCCAGTCCAGATACCCTGTTTCTAAAGATATGAGGACAATGTCGATTGATGACAATTGATGCCAGGTGAAATTGAAGAAACAGCTGATTTGAAGTGATGGATGTTTATCTGCAGGATTGGCAAGGACATCTTGTTTCTCCACACCTGTCACTTTTAAGTTGACCTCAGCTTTTAAATCAGAGAGAGAGTTATAGTGGACTCCGGCTTGACGTCGGTAGCTACCGATGACGCTTTTCTCCCTTCAGGATGTATTCTTTCTCTTCCGACAAACCTGTGGGACTCTCTTTGATAGTGGGCCTCTCCAAGTCCGTATCCGAATCCTCATTCTTTCTATTATCTAATTTGTAATGCTCTGTCGGTGGTACCCGAGCCTCCACGGATCTCTAACTTTTAGTCGTTATTGAGTTGCTTACTGGCTTTGGATTCTCCGCCGTTTCTAGGACCCACACCGACTCTGGAAGTGACTTGAACAGACATTGAGATAAAATCTCTAAAATAAACTTTCTGTGTTCTAAGAATTAAATAGTTTGAGATCCAAAGAATTGAGTTATTTGGAAATCCCAGAAGAGGAAGTTTATGAATTAAAAGAGAGTGAGTCACGGAATTAAAAGCCTTACTAAAGTCAGTGAAAATAACATTAGTTGGCTTTACCAACCTCAATGACAAAATAAATAAATTCTAAGAAATTAGTTATAGTAGATCTATGTATATCTCATGAATGTTGAAAAACATAACTCCACGGGCAATACGAATAGCACATTTCAATTAATCCTGTATAACGTCGGGACATTCTTTACATTAAATCCCATTACGTTACTTGTTATGTATTTAATCAGACGGAGATTTAAACAGAGAACCTTCGTCGAAGGCAGGAGGAATTACTCTATTGTGTCAGAGGACGTGAAGTCTTCCACTGCTTTGTGGGGTAACGCTGATTTGTGAGTTGGAACTCTGTGTTTGTTGCGTGGAAATTGCCGGATTTGTTGCGTGAGATGATCTTGAGAGCAGTAGCTACTGTAGCGCATGTGTTCCTGTTTCTTGTTTTGTTTGTTTCCCCGCTGCGTGGGATGCCTTTGGTGTCATTTAAATCTCCAAATGATTATAATTGTTATAGCTTTCTTGCTGGTGTTGCTAGCATATTAATGTACGCAGTCCCCTCCAGAGGTTGATATCCTTTAGCGACTGCTTACATTAATATGCTAAAGTGGCGTGACGAGCGTCACAAATTGAAGAGGACATTTAATCCAGCTTCTTGAAGCCAATATCATTGGCGTATTCCCTGAAGCACTGACGGCAGATGTTCAGTCCGTATTTGCGGATCAGGCCATGACGGTTTGAACAGGCACGGCAGCAGCGGGAGCCTTGGCCATATTTGCGGGGATGCGAGTATCAGAGAGTAGCGAAACCCATGTTAGCGTCTACGATGGTAAAGTCGAAAAGGATCAACTATTTAGAATTCTTTTATGTGCCGAGTGTGTAACGAAGTTGCTTACGATGTGCTCCGCCTGTTCTCACTGCTGAACTTCTGCCTACAAAACCTTCCAAGCCTCCTCCACTTATTGGTGAGGGTATCACCAGCGTTGTTGGACTGTGGAAAGCACAAAGTATTGACGCTTACAGGTCAATACAGAGATTGCTTACTGAGAAGCGAATCCCGTTTCATTCGTGCCAACTAAAGGAGGACAGAGGTTTCCGCGTGGTGATCAGACTGCATCCATCGCTGCAGAAAACTGATTGCCTCAGATTGCCAGACTTGGGCACGCAGTGCCTGGTGTCCAAACCATTGTAAGTCGAGTTAGCAAGAAGGAGCTGAATCTTTGTTATTTAGAGTTGGAGCCGGCTGCAAATAATAAAGAGATCTTCTGTCAAAATTCGACATGTTGAGTGAGACACTAATCGCCATCTTGAGCCAATTTGGGATGCGTTGCAAATAACGCCAATAAGTAGCAGCTGTCTATTGTTCACCAGGTTTTGTGTGGGCATTAGAAGACTTTAAATGTCTTTTCAAAGAGCTGGGCCCCAAGTTCCTGATTGCTGGAGACTGAAATGCTCAACACCATCTCTGGGGTGCTGCTTTGGACACTCGCCGTGGGATTGCGCTTGCGGATTGTGTGAGAGACTCCAACATCCAAGTCATTGCTAGGGGAGGCGCTACGCATTACACGTACGGCAACCATAGGCCGACAGCAATTGACTTTGCTGTGTACGCTGGGATCCGATCTGACTGTCTTGGTATATTCGAGCGAATTGAGCTTAGCTCCAATCACACACATTTGATCGTTGAGTATAGTATGGCTGCTACTCTAATTGCTCCCAATACACGTCTTCTGCCGCGCAAGGCAAACATCACCCGATTCCGGCAGAGGTTGGTGCAGCTTGTCAACCTGATCACGGAGCTGAGTTCACCAGCTTATATTGACGACGCAGCGGAGTTATTCCTGCGTAACATTAACGCGGCGGCGGAATACTCCATGCTTGGCCAACTACCTTGTTCGCCCTATAGTCCAGCTCAGCCTCCTTTAAATCCTGAGATTTTGGATCTGGTAAGGCACAAGAGAGCACTGCGTCGCCGGTATATGCGCTCACGCAAACCGTTGGATCTAAACCCGTTTAGGCGGGCTGCGCTCGAGCTGCGAAAGTTTCTGTTTGACACTAGGAGCCAATATTCTCAGCATATGCTCCGCAATGCCGATCCCAATAAGAATCATTCATTCAATTTGCGGAAGGCAACGCATTGGGTCAAGCGGCAGCCTCTCGTGTAGATCCCCTTATGCGACCGGATAGCACTTGGTGTCGATCGGATGCAGTGACGCATTTTTAAGTGCAGATCTCGATCCTAAACAATTAATCACACTTATCGCCCTTTTGAGGTCCGCCTGCAGATTTGCAGGCTGAAGTCCACTAATATGATAGCGTCGACGGCAGAGTTGCTGAGGCCCTCCCAGAGAAGGTATTGATGTTCTAGGTGCAGCTTTTCAACTCCATGGTTCGCATTTACCACTTAACCACTCCGTGCAATGATTCCGAAACCTGGCAAGCCGGATAATCTTGTCTCGTCATATCGACCGATAAGCTTGCTGTCCGTTTTCTCCAAAATATTTTAAAAAATATTTCTTGATAGATTGTCGGCAGTAAGTGGCTTCCTGAGTGCCATTCCTGATCATCAGTTTGGCTTTAGGCATCTCCATGGTACACCAGAACAAGTTCATCGAGTAGTACAGCGTGTCCTAGAGGCCTTGGAAAATAAGCAGTACAGCTCTGCCGTCTTCCTGGATATCCATCAAGCGTTTAATCGCGTATTGCATGAGTTCCTGCTTTTTAAGCTTAAGTCCCTACTTCCATCGGCGCAGTATTTACTGTGCAGGTCGGACCTTCTTGGCCGTTCTTTTATGGTCGAAGTTAGGGGTGAGCGATCAAAGATCAGCCGCATTGGAGCGGGTGTAATGCAGGGTAGTGTCCTTGGACCTGCCCTGCACTCATTGTACACCGCGGACTTGCCGATTGCAGTAGCCAGAAACACGCTGGACACAGTGGTCCTTGCTAACTCTGCTTGGATAGCATCTGCGATTACGCAGAGGTTCTTGTATGTTTTTAGTTATTGGCAAGTCTCAACACTCCACTTTTGCGCTCAGGAAATTGTCCAACCGTCCGGCTCAATAACATGGTAGTACCTCAGGAGAACCATGTTCGTTACCTGGGTATGTATCTGGACATGAAACTTACCTGGCGCAAACACATCCAGACCACGGCAGCAGCGTGTAGATCCAAAAAGGCGAAACGCAACTGGTTGAAGCCATTCAGCAAACTCAGCTTGAGCAACAAGCTGGTGTGTATAGAAGCATCATCGTGCCCACATGGACATATGGGTTTCAAGTTCTATAGAACAAGGTGCTAAGAGACATCTCTGGGTCTCAATATGACGCTGTACACTGCAAAATTGCATAACCACATAAACCCATTGGCGTGTACACTTGGGTCAAACACAACCCGCAACAAATGTAATATTTAATGTTATGTAATATCTGTTATTATTATTATAATTGGGGATAGTTAGCACTGCGACCTATAATGTCTATTGTGCCCCCTTACTGAGCCTACAGCTCTTCCATCAATCCCAACTCCTGCACGAATGCTAGAATCTTTGTTGGGTTGAGGGTTTCTATGTCCCTTGGCCTCATGATATGCTCCTTCTTTTTCGGCCGATATGCCGTTTGTCCACCAGCTCTCGCTGTTGTTTGTGGTGGTCGAGATGTTCCGACACCTTCTTCTCTCGAGGCCGGTGCCTGCTGACTGTGCCCCTGCTGTGCAAAGGGCACCCTCCTTGGTGTTGGAGTGGGTCTTTGTGGAGGATGTTCTGCCACATAAGAGGACCTCCCCCCGTTCAGGGCTCGGTCCTCCATTAGTCTCGCGACTTCGATTGCAGGGAGATCCTGCGGAATTTTTGTTTCATTTTTCTTACTCATGTTGATCCCACGAATTGCAGAGAAAATATTGTCCGCCCGGGCAGAGATCTGCGATACCCGGGTAAGGCTGATTATAACAGGCGGTCGCCATCTGCCTGAGCTCACCGTTAATAACTGGGCTCCCAGCCAATTTGACTCTCGGCACGGTCCGATTGACACCTTAGTCCGGCTCGGAGTGAGATGTGTGGGGATAGGATGGGGGTAGGTAGTAATATTGGGAGATTGGGGAATTGTGTGATGCTATGTTTTAAGAGGCGGCAACACAAGCGCCTTGTCGGTACGGCTAATAGTAACCGGTCCCGCTGTTTGTCCGGGACTGCTTATTCACGGGCACATTTGCCACGCTACGAGGTCTGACCAATAAGTAATGAGTAATGATTTTTTAGCCGCACTTGTGGTAACACTGCGAACCTGAAACTTCGGTCGGTTAATCTCCCATCCCTCCTCTATCGATACATGTGCTTCTCCAGCTGTGTTGTGTTTTGTGACAACGTGTTTGTAAGGCGTGTCACGAATATGGAACGACGTAATATTGAACAGCGGTACGCGATTAAATTTTGCGTTAAACTCGGCGATTCTGTTACGGAAACGTACGGTAAATTGGTCAAAGTGTTCGGTGATGAAGCCCTGAGTCGTGCTCAGGTGTTTCGATGGCATAAAGATTTTAAAAATGGTCGTGAGAGCGTCGGGGATGAACCGCGAAGTGGGAGGCCGGTTGAAGCTCGAACTGACAACAATGTTCAGCGTGTGCGCACCCTCGTGCATCAAGATCGGCGGCTAACCATTCGAATGTTGGCTGATGAACTTAATTTGAAACGAGAAACCGTCAGAAAAATTTTAACTGATGATTTGTCCATGCCAAAACGTGGATCCTTCATCATGACAATGCTCCATGCCATCGTGCCTTCAGTGTGTCGCAGTTTTTGACCTCTAAAAACATGGCAGTGTTGCTGCAAGCGCCCTATTCGCCGGATATGTCACCCTGTGACTTCTTCTTGTTCCCCCAAACAAAATTGGCCGTGAAAGGAACGCATTTTGAGTCCATAACTGACATCCAGACCGCCGTGACGAGGGTACTAAAGGGCATTCCAGTCGAAGCCTTCCAGAAATGTTACGAAAGCTGGAAGAAACGTTGGAACCAGTGTGTAGATGCGGGAGGGGAGTACTTTGAAGGGGATCACATCAATGTACCTTAATTTTTAAATATACGTATTTTATGGACTTAGTCTCATTACTTATTGGCCACACCTCGTATTCGCAGCTAACCTCCGTAAAGGGAGGCCATTCGCTATCCGCAACCTGCGACCCATCCGAACCATCCCACTAGTTCTTCAGACCAACTGTAATATCTGTTAAAACGAGCTCTATTTTTATGTTATTGAATTAATTTCCTGTTATTATTCGTATCTTTTTTGAAATATGTGTTTTATAACCTTTGAATAGGTTGATTAATGTTTAAAATATAATATAATATATAATAAAATATAATGCTTTATAAAAAAAATAATTCTTTTGATGAAATCATTTGATTGCTTATCCTTTTCACCAGCCCAGACAATAGTTCATGGCTTCTGTAATGGTCAATAAGCCTTTCTTGGATAGATTACGGCGAGTCCCATGGGAACAAGCATGTCGACAGATCAAACATAATTAAATTACTGACTGACGTAGAAAAAAGCACATAATATAACAATATCTAACATATTTTATTGCAGCAAAAACACAAATCTATTATACTGAAAATTATTGTTACCTATTATTACAAATTAAACGATTCTTAAATATATCTTTTTTTTTCTAGGTCTTCCGTACATGCTAGAAAGAGCAGGACTTGATGTACAGCATGGTAATGTATTGAATTCATGTATCTTGACTCATTTAAATCTAATAAAGCTGCGTAACAAAGTTAGCCATAGTTAGCCTTATTTATTTCAAACGTTTGCTTTCGAAATGTGATATTTTGAGGAAACAGTATCTTTTTAAATTAAAACAAAGCAAAACGTTTGTGTGCCATCTTAATTAAAAATCAAGAAACTTAAATATTTTTCACAAAATAATCTAAGCCCAAGTAAAAGTTATTCAATATTTAAATGTTTATTTAGGTTAAGTTAGGATAGACGGTTGCATTGGCAACGATAGGCCCGTTTCGAGACCGTGTAAGATCAATAGGTGATCCAGTAAGTTTCCTTTATAAATTCCAGTTGGTATTGTGATATTTGTTATTTGATCTGTGTCTGTTTTCTTCTCTTGTGTTCCGGCACACAGTAGTCAGTTTTTGTGGGAATCTTTGCTAATTGATGCATAGCCTTTCTTCTGTGAAGTCAATGTTAAGGATTGTTTCAGTGATAGGCCGTAAGTGTTGCGTTTTCTACGCCTTGTGTTTCCAGACTTGGAATGTCAAGGATGGCGTGTCTCATTTGGTGTGGGGCAAAGATCCCCTGATATGTAGGGTTCAGACATGCGCTGTACCTTGTTAAGCTTTTTCTGAGTTTGGCCCGGCTCCACCTCGTCGTGGGATGCATGGATCTCCGGAAAGGGGTCCTGCTCGGCTAGCTTCTCAACACAGTTTCCATCCGGTTTATATACCTTTACGATGACTGAGGTGAAGTTGAGCTCACCCTTCTTGATACTTTATTTAGAATCACCGGCATAAGATTCATCAGTTTCTGTGTGGTCTCTATCTTCGCTTTTCTCTAGTCTTGGGTGGGAAGGGCAGGGAAGCTCCTGGTCGTGCTCCTTTAGGTATTCCGGAAACTCGATACAAGTCCGAGGTCTACTTGCAATGCTTGCAACGGCCCCCGCTGTACAGCTCTATGGAGCGCGCATCGGAACATGCTATGACCTTGATGTTCCCCAGGTAACATCCAGCACCTTTAAATGCTGGTGGTGTACCAGATTCCTTTACGATCAACGCGAACAACTGTTTTACCGGATTTTTCTATCCTTGCCCTTGTCGAGGAGCCCTATCAAAACCTCTCGTTGGCACTTTCGGCGAAAGATCTTCCAGGTTATGCCTTGGCTTGCTTGGCTCCAGGTCTGTGCACCTCCTGTGAGCGCGGTCTCTTCGCCTGGCTTGCCTCCTTGCTGGGAGGTACTTCGGAAAAATTAGGTAGTACGCTCTTGGCCCCTTCCGCTATATTCGGCCTTTCGTCTGGTGGATTTGCCGCTGCGTTCCTCCGATCAGCATATGAAAATTCTTGCACTAGGGCACTGGTGGTTGGCAGATCGCTCTTTACAACCTCTCCTGACGGAAGATATGCTGCACAAGTGTTCGGCTTTACTTTCGTGGAAGCGAGTTTGATTGCCAACTACCCCAGCGCCAATGGCCAAGCGCATAGGTTCCTTGTCCACTTTTGCCTGGGATGCGCTTTGAAGCCGCTACCTGCGCTGAGGGCTTGGGATTTCTCCCTTCCGGCTTTGGGCGAGTGCCGGACAATATGTTCCATTAGAATCCCACTTGTTGCTGAGAAAAAAAGCACAGAGATGCGCACTATGGAGGTATGGCTTATCAATATCGGAGGTCGTTAGCTAGTAACAGTTCCTTTCAAACCACTGTGATATGGGGTTCAGTTGGTACACAGAAAATATTTCGAAGTGAGGCACATTTAGTTGTAAGATAGAAAACCACTTCTTCAGTTTATTTATTTATTTTATTTAATCTCTCTTTAAATTTACAGAAATACAACGCAACAGAGAGTTCTACAAAAACGCAGACGTTCGTCCGCCATTTACATATGCTTCTCTAATAAGACAAGTAAGTGTAAAAATATTGCGTTTGTTTTTTTAGGGAGATGACGATATTTATTGTATTCGAATTGTAGCAAGTTTTATTATATCGAGGTGACCCTTGCCCACTTGAAAATAATATATAATATATAATAATAAATAATATATTTTTGTGATTATCTTTCTAACTACACAATTTAGATTCAGTTTATAATTTTTATGCTTATACCCAATTCTTTTTACTTCATTCAAGGCTATCATTGACTCGCCAGATAAGCAGTTGACTCTGAACGAAATATATAATTGGTTCCAGAGTACATTTTGTTACTTCCGGAGAAATGCAGCAACTTGGAAGGTATTTACAAAACATGTATATGTATGCGTTGATAGGTACATATGATAAGAATTAACCTCTGAACAGTAAGAGTAACAGTCAGGTTATCAACTTTATCGTGAATTATTTAATTCGCGTAACAAATGAAAAAATATGACGATTAATATATATAAGATTCCAGACTGGAATCAGTTACTCATATAACAATTTAATAATTAGTTTTAAAAGTAATGACAATTTTTTGCTAGAGTGCTGGGGCATAATTAAAAACAAAAGAATGAAAAATGAATACCATAGCAATTGAGGTGGTGGTCTTCTTCTTCATCCATTTAAATATGAATTATTTATTTATTAATTTTTTATTTATTTACTTAAGTGGGGCTTCTATAATACTGGCAGATGTCGATATGATGATACTAGCAAAAACGCAGTAATATTTCTTTTGAAAGCTTCGAAATTTTGAGCTCGCCTGAATAACTCAATTCAGATGTTGCAAGGAGATTGAATGAAAGGCATTCCTTGCCGTGCTCTGTTGGTGTGTAACGTACTGAAATTGGCGTCTCCGAACCTATAAAGTTTACGTACATATGATAGAATCGTCCGGATTGGATCTCTATATCATAAAGTTGCCATAGGAAAATAGGTTCTTGTACGAATGACTTGTTAAAGGGAAGAATATTGTGAGCATTTGACTGCTATACTATGCATATAGTTTCGGCTATTTTTTGTTTTCTTTTTTATTTTTATTCCTTAACCCATAAGCAGGGTATACACTCTTGATCAGCATCTCTGTCCATTCGGCTATCCGTCTATCCGTCCGGCTGACTACCCGTCCGTTGTCCCTTTCGTGCGTCCGTGCATGCGCTCATACATCCATCTGCCCATGCTTCCTTCCGTCAATCTTTCCTTCCTTTTGTCCGAGCACAAAAATCTTACAGACTACTAGCGAGAGTTTTAAGCAGCGGGAGATTTAGACTATCACGATTTTTGTGGGCGGTAGCAAAGCAAGATTTTAAATTGAGACATCGATGATGATCATAAAACGGACTCTAGCTCAAAAAATGTAAAGGATACAGGCATTCTTGATTTTTCGGAGACATAAAGATGGAACAAATTAATAAAAAAAAACATAAATATGTTGGAATTTCCGATATTTTGCTCATTAGATAAATTGTCAAGGAGTCCGGAATGGATCTCCCTCCTTTCCGATAACCAATATCTCAAGTTGGGTTAATCTGGTCATCTTTAGCAGATCGTCCACCCAATCTGAACTGCCAAGTTATTGGGTCAGTAACGCTGTATTTTGGTTTTCCAATATGTAGTAAATAATATTGTTCTTCATTTGCACTGAGCTTACTTCCATTACGGGCAGTAATTAAACCAAGCATACTCATCTGCTGCTCGTGCAGTCACTTGTTGCTCTGCTAATAGCCGTGGTTCCGCTGTTGAAATTGATGGCCAGTTACCCGACGAAGTTCCCTGGATGGGTGATTAGGGTGTAAGCTGCAGTACCATGTCCCGTGTCTTCTGTACTGACTTACCACTCTGCAGGTCGGTCCCAGCACTAGTCTTCGTTTGTCTCAAAAGTTTTTAGTGGATAGGATCTTATTCTCCAGCTCGTGGCTCAGTAGTTTGTGCTGTGCGTAGTCAATTACAGCTTTCAAATCCGGTCAACTAGGTTTAGCTGGGTTAAGGCTCTTATCCCACGGAGGAAGTTCATGCCGTTTATATAATCTTTGTAGAATCATCGGCATCACGTGCCTGCTTTTTTAACGCAGGTCTTGAGCTTGGCTTTTGTGCTATCTGTTCGCTTAAGATACTTCGGTTCGCACCTGTATGAATTCTGATGAGGACCAAGAACTAATCTTCGATTGTCATCCATGCCACTATACGACATTTTCGGTAATCGACACTGATGCTCCACTGCCCCACAATCCCATCGGAACAAAAACCGGGTGCTTTGAAGTTCGCTGCAGAGATGCACATCATGAGTTTTACATAAGATACATGGTCCCATTTTTTTTAAGAAACCTTTAACTGCTGGATTTCGAACCGAAATAGCTGGTGGTAGCTGTTATGTAAAGCTGCTCCTGCCTGGTACTGCTCTTTAATAACCTAGATTATTGCTTCTAAAGTTTTGCGAAGTTGGAACTGCTAATCTTACAGTCTCCGACAGCGATGTTCCTGTTAAATTGGTTTCCGAGCGCATAAGACCTAGTATGAATAGCAAAAGTAGCAAAGAGAGGCTAGTTTATGTTTGTAACTCTCGCTGGGGGTGGGTACACTCATTCGGAATCGGATACCGAGTTTAGTGTCCAATATTTTTTCATCTTAGCTAAATCTATGACGTTCTGCGTTAGGCTGAAAGACATTTCGATGTCTAATTTACAGTCCAAGTTTGATAACTCCTGCTTTCAAATTGTCTGAAACAAATAGGTTTTATGTATTCGCAATCTCAAGCCTATCGATTTGGACTTGATCATACCATTTTTTATTGCTCTTATCTTATCTAATCTTATATCATATCGTAGCAGTAGAATACATTTTAAATCTTGTGGTTCTAGTTTAGAAACTGATCTCAATTGGTAAATTGTGGTTTTAAAACTGTCATTTCAAATATCATAAATATATGTATTTCATATATCAATGTATTTTTACTTGTTATCGATTTTTCTGTCACCAGTGGAAGTGGCTGCCTCATTTCAAATCATTTTCTGCTGCAAAAAATAAGTATCTACATATATCAATGTTCAAATCTATAGCTTCAAGGGAGTTGAAAATGTTCATACGGATGAGATACGGACAGTTTGACGAACTTTGCACAAAATCGCCTTTCTACTTCTGGAGTATACAAATTTATTATTTGAGATTCTCAATACTCAAATTGGGGTAATTCAGTGCCTTTCGTCAAATTGACTGTGGACTATTGTGGGACGAAGGGTGAAAGATACATCTTTTAATTTGTTCCATTAATTTGCACAGCTTTGTTATACACAATTACTAAATGGAAAAGGTTAGATAAATTGGAAGTATATGTCGATATCTATGCAATGCAAATTTATCGGAATCCACTCAGCATCGCTCAGCTCTGAAATTATTTTCAGTAAGAAAACCTTAGTCACTAATTAAAATTCTGTGTCGTTTTTGGATTCACGTAGTTAATCTTGCATAAACTTGCTTAAATTATAAAAACTTTTATATTGACTGTAATAGTTACCTATATATAACAAATTAGAGCAAATAGTACATTAAAAAATCAATAATTAAAAACTGACAACATGCGCATATCTCTAGAATGCAGTTCGCCACAATCTGTCCCTGCACAAGTGCTTCATGCGCGTTGAGAATGTAAAAGGAGCGGTCTGGACAGTAGATGAAATAGAATTCTACAAAAGGCGACCGCAACGCACAGCTGCTGCTGCTAATAATTTAGCAAGTGTGAAAACTTCGATGGATAATAATTTTTACATAGCTTTAAACTTTGGGTATGTGGGAAACTACACAACTATGTTTTTGTTTCCATTCTTTCTTGGAAACTGTAGGCTTACCTTTTTCTCTTATTCACTCAGTTTTCATCTTGCATTTTGGTAACAGTTTTGCTTGCTCTATTTATATACCACTAATGCTCAATCTCTAGCAAATAAGTGCTACTTAACTGATTTTGATTAGTTAATATAATTAACGGATCAAATAATTTCATCTTATAAAAAATATTTAAATATATGTTATCATAGCCTGCTGTACCCATTAAAAACCTATAATATGAAGTACTGAAAAAAGACCATAAGGTTTATATATTCTTGATCAGTACTACTAGCCGAATCGATATAGCCATGCCATTCAGTTTGTCTGTTCGTCCGTCCATTTATTGATCTGTCCGTCTGAATGAACACCCGGACCTCGGACTCTACAAAAACTAAGATTTAATTTTGAATATAATCAAATCCGACGCTTCCAAAACAAAATACTTTACAATTTTAAGTAAATGTGAAAATTGCAGTTTGTGTAATACTCAGCTACCAGTATCTTCTACAATATATATAATATTTGTCTTTGGTGAATACTTTTCTAACTTCTAGTAGAGCATAAAAAAGAATTACAAGACAAACGAAATCCATTTATGCAGGTCGATTATTGGGAATCTCCTTCCGCACGTCTTTAAGGTAGTCGCACTACAATCCACGAAAACAAGTGTCTGGTATGAATTCGAATGAGTTTTAGCAGGTCATATTTTTTTTGTTGAAAGGAAAGTTATTGTTGTGCCCAAACAAAACTTTTATAAGTATTTAAGAAGTGCCGTAAAAATATAATTTTTTGATAATAAGCGGAGTGAATATAGCCATGTCCGTTTGTTTGTCGGTCCGTCAGTCAGTCAATCTGTCCGTCAGTCTATCTGTCCGTCAGTCTGTCTGTCCGTCAGTCTGTCTGTCCGTCAGTCTGTCTGTCCGTCAATCTGTCTGTCCGGCTGAGTGTCCGTCCGCTTTCAGTTTTAAAGCTATATGATGGTACTATTAATATATCCAAAATCGTAGCCGACTGGATCTTTATATTATATAAATAACAATCGGACGAAAGAAGAATCGTTGTTTTTTTTTTTAAGGATATCCGAAATAAACTCAATAACTATGCATGTAATTAAGCCACCCAAATTTCGACAAGACAAAAGACATCAACATCGGACTACTATATCAAATAGCACTCAAAAATCGTTGGTTCTTATACCATTAAAAATTTGTAAAAAGGGTATATTGTTTTTTATTCTTAGGGTATATCGTTATTATTTCTTGATCAGCATCAACAACAAAGTCAATATAGCCATGCCCGTCTGTATTTCTGTCTGTCCGTCCTTTGTCTGTCCGTCTATAAGAACAAGCGGATCTCAGAGACTATAGAAACTATAGTCTTTAAAATTGGCAACTTTTATAATACTTTACACTGTCTGCCTGCCGTGGACTTTCATGACCACTATGTTTTCGAAGTTTCGAGCACAGAGTTCGCTTTCCTCAAGTCGTGCTCAATCCAAAAAAAAAGCACACAATTATGCAAATGTGTACAGTCTAAAAACAGTTTAAAAAAATTGATTTAGCCCATGAAAGGCCCAGAGTGCTCCGCATACGTATACAGTGAGAGACAGCTCAAGTCGACCAGTGTCGTATTTGCCTACCATAATCAAATTAATAATTATTTATCAAAAATTCCACAAAATCGATGGTAGGTATTACATACATGTATTAACCACCAATATGAATGTTTACCACCTGCACCCAGGTGTCCACAATATACCTGATCCAAATAAGTTGCAGTCAATCATTTTTATTTTCTTTGACACTGGTCGACTTGAGCTGTCACTCACTGTACATACATACATATACCCGACTCCCAACTCTTACCCAGAAGCAAAATCAAGAGCGCCTTTTTCGGCTAGTTCATTTTTTATAAGCCACACTTATTAACCTAATGCTTCTATCTGCGCATTGCATTAAAATTGCTATTATAGTTAGAGATGGCATTAGATACCAACATCTGAATAGGTTTGCAACAAAAAGCTGTAAGCGTTTAATTTGTGATCGCTATTTTCACCTATGTCGTCGCCTACTGCCCGCCCGCCTAGTTTCGCCTAGTGTACTGACAGCTAGTTGGCGTTCGACATACCTCTGGAAGTCCACAACAGAAGACTACAACCAAGCACAAGCATTGGAGTTGTCGGCTTTCAACCCAAAATGGAAAGCACTTGCATAACGCAATCATCAAGCTTAAGAACAAACTAATATACAGTGATAAAGCTCCTTCATCATTCTAGCGAGCACAGAACAAAATGACTTAATTACAACAAAATTTGTATTTTCATATATGGTTAAAGTTCCCTCCCCTGAGTTGAATGGCAGGCGTGAAAGCCCTATGATGGTAACTTTTGCTGCTTAACAACTTCAAATCCATCGATAATTTCAGACAAAAGGAAAAAGCCAAAACCAGGAAAAATAACATGATACACCCATTATTGTAACGTTGAGAACACAATATAAGTCAAAAGCAGCAATTTGCTTGTCAGACTTTGACATTTTTGATGTTTCCCAAGAGTTCGATCGAGATTGCCCAGACGTCCTCACATATGGAAATATGGATGCTCACATAAGTCTGCAAAAGAGTATTCGCAGCAAGATGTAGTGTTACTACGTCCGACTATCCTATCAAAGTTGCTGGAGACCAACATCTTACCTGTGATAAACGTCCATTAGTAAGACATAATTGTAACGCCTTTCTGACCCCACCAGCCATAACACTAACCTTAATTTAGATTGCCTAAATAAAGTAACTAAGTAAATAATATGTTAAATTGTAAATACTTTAACAAGTATAGTAACGTGCAAGAGTGAAGTACAGTGAAAAATAAACGATCGAAAAGCTTCAAGTTGTAAACTATAATTTTGCTTTAATCTTTCTGATATAAATATGAAGAACAATCTGTGTTTATCAGATTTGATTACTTTTAAAATGTGTCCGCCTTGGTGAACAGGGGAAATACAATATATTTCAACTAATTTTTAGTGCGTCTGTGTGTCTGTCCGTCATCTTTTCTGTCCGTGAGTGTTATAATTTGAAACAAGGAAATCTTTCATGCCCTTATTAGTCCGTCTGTCTTTTATAGTACATAAAGATCAAAAGTAGAGATCAAAAATCATTTCTTATGTAAAACTGTACTATCGAGTTTTTGTTAAATTAAAACTAATACAAAATGGATCTGAGTGGATTGGAAACTTAATCTTCAAACTCAATATAGGGTGATTGTACATAATGCTGTCACTTTTTTTTTAATATCTGGGATATATGGATATGGGATAAATCTTCATCAAAATCTATAATAAAAAAATCTCCCACAATTTTGAGACAAAATTCAAAAATTTGGAATGGTAGATGTGATCATCATTTTGCATGTTGCATTTCGAAAAATCGTTGATAATTTGAGTATTCTTCGCGGCATGTGATTAAGAGAAACACCTATCTTGTAGAGGGAATCCGCATCTGTCTTTCTTCTCTAGAAACTTGAAGCCATCCTCTGCAGATACAAATGCTTCTGACTCCTTGGAAAAATTAATTAAATTTTATACAGAAATGCATAAGTAAAATTTGAAGTCAAAGCCAATTTTACTCCCCATACAAAAAACTACAATATCTGCTAATGTATCTAGATCTACATATATTCTTGAATCCATACAGCCCAGTCCTACAGTCTGTTTCTAATTATTTAAGAAATTTTTAAAATTTTTCAGCCATATTTTCAGCGATTATTTTAAAGCTTTGTTTTTGCATATAAAAAAATAATGTAAAATAATATGAAATAAAAGTCCTTAATTCTCTGACTATACACATTTTCCGTTTCCATTTGTCCGTTCATTCTTCAGTCCGTGTGTCTGTTCCTGGCCTCTGTACATAAGATTATATCTTTTTTATACCATTACGGAGAGTATTTAAATTTTATGTGGAAGTGTCTGATACATAGGAGCATATATCTTCAATATCATAAAAGTCCGCCCGCTCTCCGGTCTGTTTATATACGTACCAGTCAGCTTGAAAACTGCATAAACCTTAATTTTAAGTCCGTATGCCTAAATTTATGCAAAAAGTCCGTCTGCTTCTCAGTTTGAAATCTACATTAGATATATTCTTGCTGTCCATCTCTTTCTATTCGAAGTAGTCTCTGCAAATGAAAAAGTAATTTGTTATTTATTTATAGTTAAAATTAAAATATTCTCATTTTGTAGTGAAGTGTGTGACGCGTTAGAGGATATATTCCCTACCCCGTATATCTTTCTATCTTTTTCTTACACAATATCCTCAAATAATTCAGTAAAATTCTCATAATTCAGCACCTTTATTTTCTCCAGTCTGTTTTTTTAATTAGAGCTAGCTAGAGAGGACTAGCTCGTTAGCCATCAATAAACTGTTGGTGCGCCGAACTGATTTGGGATGACAATAATCCCATCACTCAACTTTTAGGGGCTAATAAGATTTTCAGTCACTTTTGCAGATTAACTACCTTGTTCTGATATCATAGGAATAAGCTTCTGGTTACAGCCTAATCTGGTGTATCTGCGATCATTAAGCCAGAGAGAAATTGCGTCAGTCGGCCTGGAAATACTTTATTCTCCCGATCTATTTGCTGTACTCCTTGAGATTTGCAGAATATCTATTCAACCAGTAGCTGATCCCACCTTGTTAATTTCACATGCCAGCTTACATTATAAGCGATAAGACAAATGTCTCTTTCCCTTTGGGAAATCTGATCTTTTTTTAAAAGTATTTCACTCCTTTATCTAAAATTGAACCATTTTATGATGTTTTAGAAAAGGCCGTTCATAATAGAATCCTTTAGAAGCCTTAGATCTTAAAGTTGATGTCAAGAAATTCGGGTCGGGTCTTAGTCCAATACATTAATCTTGATTCCCCATTAAAGATAGAAAGATCATTGCCTAATTACTTAGCAGTTACTCATCCCAACCGTTGTAATTTGCGATGTATCCTCATTTAGGCTTATAAATTTAAAACACAATTCTCTTGTAGATTACTAAGTATTTATTTTATCAATCAATTGATCCTCCACATTTAATAGAAATAAATAACCCATTGCAGGCATATTTGAGGGGCAACGAATTGTCTTGACATATGCGTAAAGTGTTAAGATAGCCCAACAGCTCAGATCAAAAATTATATATATTTATATGCCTATATAGAATCAATTTATTTTCTGTGTCTCATATCTTCTAATAATTTAATGTTATATTTTAAAATATAACAAAAAACCACTTCACCTTTTATAATATTACCCTAGGAAATAGGGCCATATATTAATTCCTAAAGTTCAGAAAAAAATCAAGTAAATATTTTGGTAAATAATTCTAAATAATGTTATAAAAAATTTATATTTTTGATGTGAGTCAAAAATAATTATTATAGTAGTAATAGGTAGCATATGGGGACAGTTGGTCAGATAAAAGTCAAAAGCAGATCCTTGATATAAGTATCATCTGCAGGATAGGATTTTGGATATAGATCTTAGGTCTTATAGTGCAAAGTTTAAGCAATAGATGAACAGACACAGTTTAGCAATATATTGTTCTCTTTCCGCAATAACAAGTGATCAGAAAACTCCACTCTCCAACATAGGGCTATTCAAAATAAGTAAAAATAGTAACTTGCAACTCCACCGCACCAGAAGTCTTTATCATTTCCGAATGAAATAAGTTTAAAAATTTAAAGGTAATTTATTTTCAAAGCTAATATCTATTCAAAACATTATACTCAATAAATAATTATTTTATTCCATAATTTATTAAATGTATTTTATATTCTATTTTACAATTGCTTTCCTGGCATCTAACTAATTTTTTTTGGAACACTTACTATTGCATTAACATTAACTAACTATGCATTACATGCTATTAGAATGCTATTCGAACGAATTTATCTTTACATAAATGTTTTGTACGTTACGAAGATGACTTTGGCTCTTTTTGGATGGTTGATGATAATGAGTTCATAAAAAGACGTCATTTATCCCGTGGTCGTCCTCGCAAATATGAACCGTCTTCATCACCCATTTCAAGTAACTCGGAATGCGCTAATCCAAGTAACAAAGAATCTTGTGATAACTGCTATCAGTCTTGTAATAATCTAGTCAGTGATCCCGAACACAAAATAGAACTCACTGACACAGTAGAAATAAGTTCGAAAAATAGTTCAAGCTTCTGTAATGGAAGCCGATGCAAAAAGGATACAAAAGTCATAGATGACAGCTTTTATGTTAATGACAGCTTAAGCAGAAGTTCCAAAGCTATTGCAAATTCGGAGGCACTGGTTTCGGCAACTAACGACTTTATCAGTATCGAAGATGGTGTAGCCACAATGTTTGAAAATAATATGAACAATTTTTACCGTTAGCCGTGATATAACACACTTAAATGCATTGCTGTTTATTCATGACGGAAAATATGTTAATTCATTAATTCCTTGAGTTTAAGGCTCAAACAAATGGTCAGTTAGGATTCGGCACATTCATTCACCGTATTAAGATATTTAGAGATACAGATTAGTGAAATGTAAGAATTAATTAATAAAATTTGTATAACTTCCGATGCAGGTATTATTGCATGGTAAATGAAGACACGATCTGTAATTCTTATCCAATAGTATTTGTATTAAGTTATGACTATGATGCTTACTGGGAAGTAAGTTTAAGTAAATACATTGATAAAAACAAGAAAAACGAGGTATTTTTGCAGGTTATGAAACTTTATTTTTCACCGATACGATATAGTTGACCGATCCGACTGACACATGTACTGTCTATATTATAAGGACAAACATATCAAGCCGAAAGACAGACGAACTTGACGGACCACAACTCTTTCAGCTTACAATAATGGATTGCACAGACAAATTTTTGTTCATATATTTAATTAGAATTTAATCGAATGACTTGGATCAACCGTGAATAACTTATTTTGATATAAATATTTAAACAGACTTGAAAATATTACTTGGCAAAACTTTTATAAATCGCTCGACGAGCTAAAGCAAACGATGATCTCTTCGCCTAAAACTGGAAGCACTGTTAACAGTCGCTTTTCGCCAATTCCAGATCCAAGGAATTACATATGAATTTAATCAATAAATTCATTCAGAGACAAATGTTGTACACAGACTTAAAGAACTGTTATTCAAGAAAGAAGTGCGGCCTAATAGTTTATCCACGTAAGTATACTAAATTCAGTAAGTATGGACAAATGAGCGCTATAAGTTTACTTTTGTAGTAATCCGATATAGCTAGCGACAAAAAACATTATTTGCCAATAGGATTTTTTTCTTATTATTATAATTATTAGTACAAAATGATCGTTATAAATAATTTTACTCAGTTTCTTCGCCAGGCTTATATAGAGTGAATTTCGTGTCAATGGGAGCTTGATAAGTTTTTCCGATTTATAAAATCGATACATTAAAAAATATAATATTTAATATTGTGTGCTGGAAGTAAATATACTGAAGAGGTTTTCCCCTTTACACTTCCTATTTTCGTCCATTATAATTATTATGATATGATTTGATGTTAGTTAGAGTCTGTTCACTGCGATCACGTAAACCTATTTTGCCTCTCTGTGGTAAATGGACAATAGTTCTTGGTCGATTTCAATAAGTGCTTCAAAGTCCTTATTTCTATCAGTTTGCTTATGCCGAACAGTACATTTCAAAGCAGATTCTGCATATGGCATTCTCCACAATTTAAAAAAGAAAAACAAGCAATTTAATATCTGGAAATATATTTTTCACATACTGAGATATTGATCCAAAATGACCCGATCAAGCATTGAGAGCGATCAGTGACCACGCTGTTCCCCTGTTGTAATTTGAGAACTTATCTCAGTGTCTCAGACCCGAAACCTGGCTACGGCGGGAGCGCCTTTTTATAGCTCCCCCAACAATTACAGACCAAGTAGACGTTGGCCAAAAAGCGTCGAACAACTCTTGGGTATCACCTTCAGGTGAACTTTTCTTCAATCTATGCATGTTTATCGGAAAAGTAAATTCACAGAGGCAGAGCTCCATAGGATAATAACTATTATTAAGAAATCTCTGCAGCGGAACAAGTTCACAATTGAATTTGCCAGGCGTGGCACTATCTCACCTACTCTGCTGAGCAGAAGGGTGAGAGTATTTTTCGAGCATCAAGCAAACAGGAATTGGAAACCACAGGTTAATTTCGTGTACCATCTTACCTTGCCGATTGAAAAAACGCTCTGAACAACTAAATAAACTTAATAGAACTTACTGCACTACATTGACTAAAGCTATAACCGAACTGTTCGTTTTCCATGGTGATTTCTAAAAATGAAGAAAAATATATATTGATTTATCTCTGTCCCAGTCACCTTTGACACTGTCCGGCCCTCAACAGGAAGAAGAATACTCTAATTATTGTGGTCACCCTTCTTTGTAAACATCTCCGAATTCGCGATATACAGCATCACAATGAGCCACTTTAACCTAACCAAATCTTTCATATCAAACATATTTTGTCAATCAAACATCTCAAACATCAACCATTTCCAGCTACCCAACTTAGAATGTCGGAGCCAAGTATGCAATCAACCGATTTATTAAAAGTTATCGATAATGACGAACTATCAAAATAAATCGGATTAATGAATAAAAGACTCGCTTATCGGCTAATGACACATCTCACACATCGAATGTGAATTCTTTCAACACTTAGGCAACATCAGCATAAGTACGCTTCGCAATAATATTGACGACGAGGCCGTCGTCATTGCGAGCAGTCGTATTTTTTTTAGTTATTGTAAATTGATTTAGGAAAAAAAAATAAAATAATCACTGTCAAAGTAGACATGACTGACCCAAGCAAGCTGAGCGGTGCTGTGATCTGCTCATCGAACATGAACCGTTCTATGGAGGCGCACAGTTTCCTAGCGAAAAAGGGTTTCAATGTGCGCTCCTATGGCACCGGCGAACGGGTTAAGTTGCCAGGCCTTGCTTTCAACAAACCAAGTATCTACGAATTTGGGACCAGCTACGAGGAAATCTACCCTGACCTGGAAGCCAAGCACAAAGAATTTTACACACAGAACGGACTGTTGCACATGCTGGACCGCAACCGGCGTATTAAAAAGTGTCCGGAACGCTTTCAAGAAACCAAAGAACAATTCGATATTATTATCACGGTGAAGGAACGTGTCTTTGATTTGGTTGTGCTGCACATGGATAATCGACCCGTGCACGTGCTGAATGTAGATGTTGACAATACGGAGAATGCACTGATGGGCGCCTTCCTAATTACGGACATGCTCAATTTAATGGCGAAGTCAATCGACATCGACAACGACATCGATGAAATGATCCAGGAATTTGAAGAGCGCAGTAATGGTGTGATTCTCCACTCCGTCCTCTTCTACTGGCAGCCCACGTTACAAAAATATGAGGCAACAAACACCTGCGATCCACTGATCACAATTGTTACCATTGAATGTGCGAAAAGCGTTTTACACGATTTCACTCGAGGATGAGGTTTAGAGCATGGTACTATCTAATTGTATACACAATTTATTGTTTATATTCTGTATGTGACTTTAGTCTGTTGTAATATTTGTAATATTTTCTTGTTCTCAATTGTGTATGTCTAGTTTGATTGTAAATATAATGCAAAGATCAAATTAACAAAAAAAGTATTAGTTGCAGTTGTAAGTTGATAGAAAAACGGTTACACTGTTTGCCAAGATCTTTTTATCGATGAAGAGATGGGTCAAAAAAATACGCACAGTAAATGTGTTAACGTAAACTGTAATAGAGTTGTGGAAAGTGCATTTGACCAGTGGACTTTCTCAATTCGGATAAATAAAAATGAATCATTTTGGCTCTCAGTTGTGGGTTTCATCGAAAAAATTAAATGCATTTATCGAAAAGCAACATTGCTTGAAAACCCTCTGCGTTAGTTGAAATTCTTTCTTGTGTTTTTCAATATATTTTAAATACTGTTAATTTAAAATGTATGTAATTAAACATAATCTTAAAAATCATATTTGATTTTTAATTCTATGTATATAATTGTTATTCCAATTATTGAACTGACTTGTTTATATTTTCGCAGTGAATGGCAAATGTTGTTAGTGATGGGCCGAAAACTGCTGAGCGTATTTTGAGTGCAACAAAATGATTTAGGAACATCTACTGATGCAGAAATGATGTTGAATTTTCGGAACGGCAAAGCCTTACGGAATATCACCAAAACTGATGTTTGATGCTTGATGTCGCCTTTTGGGAATTCAGCATTAAATAAGTCACTGACAAACCTCATTCAGTGATGTAGTTTTTACCTTCAATTAAGTGCGTAGTTCAATCGAATTAATTCAGAATGATTCGAGTCAAGTCTATTGTCGACCTCTCCTTTGTTAACAGCCGAGTTCATTGGATTGTTACTGATTATGCTCCTAGAAGTAAATTTACTCTGTATGTCCGACCTTACTCACAATATATGGTGTTAGTTGAAAGCAGTGGTGTTCGTTAATTTCTGCAATCCCCCTAATCTAAGCCTTAGATGGAAAATGCAAGACATATAGATGTAAAGTATTACAAGCAAGTAGAGCTAATGGGCAATATGAAATCTGTTTGAACATCGCAGTAGGACATACCCGACTGCGAAATACTCTGATCCCATAAGTAATACCATCTGGTGACAGGTGCCACAGAACAGGGTGGGTGTAGCCAAGAAATGCCAGTCATTAAAGAAGGTTCCTAGTAACCGGCCTTCCAAGTTTGCCGTCCGACAATATTGAGTGTTAAGGCCAATCAAAATTTGCTACCTTCCTGATGCATCGAATAAAAGTACCACCCCATTGTGTTTGGTGGCTTTATTTCTTAGGAAAATGGACTAGTTTGGTGCTCGACAAATTTACACAGGCAATCACATGAGCCAAATTGGCAGCAATTTCAGCTTCGTGAGCAAATCCTCGGCGTTTTGGCTTCACCCTACCTTTCTTAGGCGTTGTAGTTGGTGAAATCGTTAAGGCCATATTTGCACAATTCTATCCATTGCCCACGGCATGTACATCTGATTTTTTCATCCCAGTCTTGGACAAAAAGTTATCAATACGAGGTTAGTACTGAGTTTTTTTTGGGTATCTTGTTAAGAGATCATCGAGGGAAACTGTTATTTGCGATAAGTCTTCCCTATTAGTTTTGTTGCTTTATGGACAGTGTATGGCTTCCTGGATATATTGCCTCTGTCCAAGTATATGATTTCCAAAGTCTAATTGCAGAGTAGATGGCTAGTTTCTACACTACTACTACACTATCGCTATAGGACTAATTATGTAATATTAATGTTTTTCGTAAGGTAAAAGTTCGGCCAAGTCTTAAATGATTTGAAACTATTTGTTCACAAAGTAGGGAAGAACATCTCCCTGATGCTAAAGCAACAACAACGTGTATATATGCGTCCACCAGGCATAGTAGTACCCGACGATCGACACTTGTATGTAGTTGACTTCCATCTCATTATATTCTTCACTCGGTAGTCAACCGACTCGTTGACTATCTAGGTTCGTCTTCTTTCCGGTGTCCAATATGGTTAGCCAGCTGGATGCGCAGGCATTATATGTTTGTTTTGGAAATAATGTATTAAGTAAATTCAGCCACATGTCCCGGGTGCCCGTAAAATAGTAAGCTTTTCTGATTGTGAAATCCTTAAATACACTAATATTGAATTTAAGCGACAAAAACTCGAATCTTAAAGAATTCCATAGACACAAATGGAAAAGAACACCTTGGAGAAATTAGACATATTTTTATCTGAAATTTAGAGATTTTCACCCTGAATTTACGAAATGCAAAACAAGTTTTTTTTTTGGCTTTTTAAATAAAATAAGGTGAGAAACACTTGGCACCAAAAGTATGGCGATTTTTTTTCTCTGAGTGTAAAGGCATCAACAACCTGATCCCTTCTTGTAGTTGCTGTCAAATCCTGGCCGGGACGGCTTTTGACTATTTCATATCCTTTTGTATAATGGCAATATCATTCTCCGACGCGGTTGCATTACACATTCTTCACATTTTGGTTCGGCCGCAAATCAGTTTGGTTTCGATCTTTCTCCCACGTGATGCATCCGTTGTACTTGTAGTTTTGCTTTTCGGATTATGGTGTTTGTTTTTATTAATTTGCATCCTTTTGTAATTATTCCATCTATGCTGATTATTGAACCCATTCAAAATGTTTTTAAAATGTATCTTGTGGAAATGTATGATACAATCAGACGGAAGCGATTCTGATCACATATAACTTAAAAAATTGGTAATTTGAAAAAATTCAAATCCATTATGGTAACAAACACGTATGGAAATATGCATGCTTTACAAACAAGTGAAAGCAGCAGTCAACTAAATGTTGTTTTTTCAACTATATATTAAAATAAATAAGTATTTTATTCCATCAATTATAACATTTATTTTATTTTATTCCTTATAACATTTCAAATAATCGCTTTCCTGGCTTCTAATAACTTTTAAAAACCTTTTTATACATCTAATAAATAAATAATATTTAATGAAAAAAAACTAATTTAAATGTAGAATGCTCTTCGAACGAATTTATCTTTACATAAATGTTTTGTACGTTACGAAGATGACTTTGGCTCTTTTTGGATGGTTGATGATAATGAGTTCATAAAAAGACGTCATTTATCCCGTGGTCGTCCTCGCAAATATGAACCGTCTTCATCACCCATTTCAAGTAACAAAGAATCTTGTGATAACTGCTATCAGTCTTGTAATAATCTAGTCAGTGATCCCGAACACAAAATAGAAATCACTGACACAGTAGAAATAAGTTCGAAAAATAGTTCAAGCTTCTGTAATGGAAGCCGATGCAAAAAGGATACAAAAGTCATAGATGACAGCTTTTATGTTAATGACAGCTTAAGCAGAAGTTCCAAAGCTATTGCAAATTCGGAGGCACTGGTTTCGGCAACTAACGACTTTATCAGTATCGAAGATGGTCTAGCCACAATGTTTGAAAATAATCTGAACCATTTTTACCATTAGCCGTTATTTAAATCCGTTAATTAAATGCATTGCTGTTTATTCAGTTTGCAATATGTGAATGAGTTTGATTGTGTCAAGACTCAAAAAAATGTAAAATTTGAGGTTCGTAAATTTTTGCAATAAATGAAGATATACCGATAAGTAAAATGTAAGCATTAATGAATAACATATTTACATCTTCTTTGGTTTTTTTTCGAATACAGATATCAATGGAAGACATAAGCCGGAATGAACTATAATTTTACTTAGTTGTTTATCAATTAACTTATGATTTAAATTTTTACTGGAAAGTAAACAAATCACTATGTCTGCCACTTAAGACAAAATAAGTTACAAATTAATTTTGATGGCTTATTAATATTTATATCATAATCCAAGTTTGTATTGAATGAATTGAAAGATATATGTAAGTTCAGTAGTCTGCGTTAGAACCCATCATGCAAATACAGATTTTTCCATTTAATGCAGTTAATTTTCTATAATATCTAAATTTTTAACGATCATTCGCAGTTTTCTCAATAAAGGAAAAAATATTTTTTTCACCAATTGATTTCCTATAATGTAAGTAATAATCATTTTTTGCGAGCATATGGGAGTTGGAATTTAAATTTTTATAAGGAAAACTTAAAACGAATGAATTAATATAGATAAAAGGCCTATATAACATTGAGTAGATCGGATGATAAAGGTGATTTACAGACTAGCATCATTTTGTTTGTCTTATGACTACTTGAAGCCCATCCTCTCTAGGATACTGCAGCATTTAGGAATGTGTAAGAAAATGCATTTTGAATCTAAATCTGGGAGTTGTTGCAAATGCACAACATACCTATATGGACATCGTAGAAATCAATCAATTGGTGAGTTACTAACTAATGAGTTCAAATTTTGAATTTTCTACGTAATAATAGTAATGGTAATGAGTCCGCTCTTGTTTTGAAGAACACTACCGTAATTTTAGATGCACCTGCTAATAGAACTAAAATAAAAATTAATAAATTTATATTTGTAATCACCCTTTCCCACACTAATTATTTTATTTAGGTCAATTTGGTAATAACGTGTTGTCGTTCAATGTATTTGACAAGATTTTTACCAGTGTTTCATTTGACATTCAAATTCAAAATGAAATCATCACTTAACAGGATCGTTCATCCAGATGTTCAATTATTATTTTATATTTAATTTATTTTTTTCAACTTTAAATCTTTTAATTTGCTTTTTTAATTTAATTAATCATATCTGTAAATATGTAATTCTTACAATTTTTTGCCTGAAAAAACATTAAATAATTAAATAAATTGTAAATTTTTTTGTTTCCCTGTTTCTGCACCCGTTGCTGGAACCCATACTTACTTATAGTAATAATTGATACAGAATTAATCAGCAGCTATTCGTTGCTTTGGTTGCTAATGTTTTGGCAATAAATTGTGAAAGAAGTCTCTCAATATTTAAATTTAAATGGTCCAATGGATCACACGTTACTACTTGTAAGATTAAGTGCTATATAGAACTTACGTGACATAATAATCTGTTACTCGCTTTATTCTATCTATTCTTTGTCAACTACAACTTAAATGTAATCTGGATTCTCATTATAGTTGGCGCTTGGTTCACACTCATTTCCTTATATTTGCACCTTATTGGAATTCCGATAGGCAAATTCCAGCAAATCAGAGAAGTTTCGGCTTAAGTACCTTCGAACTGAAATCTTAAGCTAAATCAATCAAGCAATACAATGCTCTTATCGGTTCAGATTGACTAGCATTTTCTCGATATTCTGATCAACTTATCGGTTCAGACCCGACCAATTAAATATTTTATACAACTTTTATCATGCGCATAGGGCTTAAAAATGTCGGTCAAATTTACTTAAAATAAGTATTTCCTCTGGATAAAAAAGAAAAGTTATCATATAAAATGTAATTCTCTTAAAATTTATTAATAGACCTTTTGAGTATTGATGTACTATCAATATGAAAATAAGTTTTCTTTAACACTTTTTATGTTCGGTTGTAGACCGATCTTAATGAAATTAATTCAGTTGATTAATGCTATGGAACTAAAAGATCTTAAATTGTAAATTTTAACTTTCAACCATTTATAGTTTCTTAGATCGGCGCTTTCACAAAGGCGGACTAGAACGGATAGATGGACTTGGCTTTTGATGCATATCAAGAATATATTTAAATATAGTCTGAAAAACTTAATTCTCCCAATTACATGCACTTACAAAGTTTCATTATACCATAATAGTTTTAGCTGTATTTTATTTGTTCAACACAAACTTTGCTGTGAATATGACTTACAGCACTAAGCAGACAATCCAATATTGTTTGCTTAGTGCTTATAGCGATACCAGTTATACCAGTTCCATCAAGTGCCAGTTATCGTAAGTCGTCGTATATCTTTATAATAAGCTCTTTTACAGAAGTGTACTCCACTTACTTTATAGAACTCACCGCGATTAGCAAATATCTTGAGAGCAAGATCCTTATAACATGAAGTACATTAATGAAACAGTTGAACACATTTAAGTTTTCAGTTTATTGTATAATACATTGACCTATAAATATATACATTTATTACTAATAATTTGTTTTTTTTCTTCGAGGTTGTTGGAGACGTATGTATATTTATTTAAGAACTTATTTACTATTGCTAGTATATAAAGCAAAAATTTCATTTTATGAAATTGATCTCAAATATAGCTGTATGTATTTCAAAATTTCTTTTGTCAGCTGATATACACATAACTGAATTGAGTACACTTCAACAGAACCAAAAGAATATAAAGATGATGATGATGATTTTACCATGCTCTACCTTGCAGTGGTAAATACCCTCCACACTGCTGCTGATGCCCATTCGAAATAAAATTATTTTGGTTTCGATATGCCATCGCTAAACTATTCGACATGAGAGCATTATTGCAGGGTTGTTGTAACATAGACGCATTAGATCCCCCAACTGTCCCACCATAGCTTGCTATCAGAGACGACGATGTATCAGGTGAGTGCGAGCTGGGTGCGTCTCCAGGGATGAGATTTAGGACGTTCGGTACATTGGCAGTAACTGATGACGTTCCAGCAACGCCATTTGCATTACCATTGCTATTATTGCTGTTGTTGCCAGAAGTTGAGGAGCTGTTTGTATGCGACTGTGCTTGAGCTGCGTTGCTTGCTCCAGAGCAAGGTTTTCCGTCCTTTACTAAAACTGGAACAGCGACGCGTCTTGGCGAACTTGCAGACTGTAAATTTAAATGAAAAAATTCGATATAAATATAAATTGTATAATTATTTGTTGATGGGACGAGGTGGATATGGGAAGAGACCTGAGACTTGGGATATTATGTTTAATGTCCAAAGTTGCATCGGTCTAGAGCTTCGTGATCATTTAAAGAAGGCTCGCGAACTCAAACGAAGATTAATATATATGTATGTAACATGTTGAGACTCAAAGGCGGCAAGCGGAACCAAAGTTTAAAATGAAATTATAACAAATATTTTTTCATTGAGCAGAAGATACTTCTGGTGAAATACAATTGGTTATCTTAAATGTAGAAAACTTTAATGACTTTCAAAAAAATGGTTATTATACACCAAATGGGATACACAGTTACAGCAAACAGATCTTATTTATATGGCAGTTATCTCTCGCCTTAATTAATACACGCGTATTTTAGAGGAGCTAGAAATTCTCTAACGTCAGACATATAAAATCGATCGTATGAAAATTTAATTTTGCAATGAAGTTTTCCTAAAGGTAGGTAGGTAGTTTTCAGCTATAGCGAAGAATAGTTTGAAACTGCTCAAATCAAACATCAAAATATATAACATTACATTTGCAGCGAATTTTTATTATTATGGAGTTTTGAAAAACAGAAGAAGTGGGCGTGGTCCGAATTTATTTTCCGTATATTTGTGTACAAGTAAATTTGCTGACTCTAGTTTTAAAAAAGTGTGAGATATGTGGTTTTATCGATTATTCAGGTATCGGTTTTGGAATGCGGAGTGCGCGTTGTCATCCAATTTTTATTATCGATCTTTCAAAGGAGCTACTAGTAACATAATGTAGCTTACAAATTGTGGAAGATATGCTCATTTCTATCTTTTAGGGGCGAAGGTCCTGAACGCGGCGGGTGTGAGCGGGGAATGAAAATATATACGCTTATTATTAAAGGAGATTACCAGGTAACCACTTTCAGAGTTTGGTGAATCTACCTTTTAATTTGTGGCAGATATGTATTTTTATCAACTTGTATTTTTAGAAATATAGCTTTTGGCGATTATAAACCCAAGTATAGGCATGGCCATACATTTTTTTATCGACACTCAAAGTCGGTTATCAAAATTATACCTTCAAAATTTGATGCTATTCCTCTTTAGGAACTGAGTGGGCGTGGGCGAAAAGCTCGATCTTTAACGGTGTCAAAAAAAGTTGCTTTCATACAGACGGACAGACATAATGCCGGACTTTGCACAAGACTAATATTCTCTGGATTCCTTCGGTATCAGACTTTACTTAAAAATGGGATACAACGATTTCACAATTGAGAGCTTTGAGCCCCAAAAGACTACCACATAGATCCAGATAGGTATAAAAATGGCTTTCAGGAATAAAGCTTCGGATCTTAAAGCGTGTTGCATATTACATTCATTGATTTTCTTATTGCCTCGATAAGTTTCTAAAAGTTAGCGTCTCGGCTAGTGGTAAGTCAAGATATTTATGATGTGATGGAAAACATTTTTGCATCGGTTTTGACAGAAGCTCTTTTCAACTTCTTGATAAGATTTACGTGAACCGATTTACTCGAAGATAATTCGATGATCAAGGTTTTAGTCAGGATACGACGACTTAATGAATCTCTGAGCTGTGGGAAACGAATTTTGTAAACTAAATAGGCAAACTAATACCAATAAGGACGGATTTGATTGAAAGAGAGAAAAATCGCAATTAGGTCAACATGCCCAACAAGATCGAATGCAACTTGAATATCAAAGAATCTAATCAAAAGGTTCGACAATAATGCAATGTTCTCCATAGTTTTGAAACATATCACGTACAAAAATATTATACCATCCGAGAATTATGATTATAAAATAGCAATGATAACAATGTTACTGTAAGATACATATTTATTATTTAATTTATAAAAGCGAGCATTTTGTGTAATTACCTGATTATGTTGATTTTGTTCAGCCATTGCCTTTTCCTTTGCTTGTCGCTTGCACTTATACCTATGATTTTGAAACCATATCTTAACCTGGAAATAAGATTGAAAGTCCATCTTGATATTTGTATTTCATTATTGAGCTGTAGCCAATTTTTGTTATTCCAGACTAATAACTAAATGATATACACCCTATTACTACAATGTAGGCTATGCAGATATACAAACATACATATACTGGATATCAAATAACGGACAAATGTCGAAGTTCTGATACCGCCTACAAAATTTCACAAACCCTATATCTACCTCAGTTTTAAGGACAAAATAGGACGGTAGATTACTAAAAATCTCCTTCAAGGATCGGTATTTATTGGCTACACCAACCCTGTTCTGTGGTACCTATTTTCAGATGGTAACAGAGTATTTCGCAATCTGTTACGCCCGACTGCAACGTTCTCAATTTCTTAGATTGAAAAAGTGAAAATTTTTGTACCTCTATAGTTACTATAGCGGGGATGCTCTTGAGGAAGTATGTTTGAAAATGTGAACCTAATGCAGTATCAGCAAAGGTATTAGATAGTCCGTTATGTCAGACCCCAATTTTCTTATTTTTAATTAAAAATATTTCGTTGATTCTGATAACAAAGATAGAAGAATATATTGGTCTTGTGATTAACCCAGATCCAAAGAATCCAACTAAGTTTTCTTCCATTATACAGCTGACAAAATATTGGTACAAATAAAAGCAAAATATTTTTGCAAAACAATATTTTGTAATTTGCACATGTGGCAATTGTGAAGCCAGTGCAAGAGAAATAAGTGGCCAGCTAAGTGGATTTGACTACGGAAATGGAAAATTGTGAATATAAACACCGCCCTCACTAAAATCAATATTCCAGAATCAAAAGAAATACTAACAAGCCATCCACTTATGGATTTTAAAAATCATGCATCCTTAGCGCTAGAGTCACCAAATTTGGAATGCCAATCACTGTTTACTTCGAAGATTGCTACAAATTTGCAGATCAGCGCCACTTATCGTGAAAATCGGTATCTGGCAAGATCTCAAGGTACTTAAACAATTTTCGGAATTTTAGTTTGACTATAACCATACCTAAATAAATATTCCAAAGAGCAAAATTTCCTAAAACTAGAAAGCGGATATACATATATATATATATATTTCTTAATAAAAGAAACTATTTCTAAAAAACTAAAAATGTGAGTCCCTATTTTTTTTTTATAAATAATCCTTTCTTTAATTAAAAAAATGATAATTAAATATTTTGTCTGGATGCTATATTAGAATTTGTCTTTTTACAGATTTGAGAATAATCGACCCTGGAAATTATAAAAAAGTGTTTAAAATGATTTAACTTTCCGTTCTAACATTTTTTTTCTGAGTGTATGAAAATGTTTTGTTTCTCCCGATATCTGGATCAAACTTAATAGTTATGTGTGTAATTATGTTTCTAGCAAAAATGCATCAAAATCAAAATATTATATCAATATACTTGAAATCCGTCAATTTCTAACATTGATAATGAAATGGATATGCCAGCAAATGGGCTGCTAAATTATGTAATCTTCTTTTTGTTTTATATTGGTTTTCTACACCTGAGTTTTGAAGATCGTATTGCAATTTGCGTTCGCCATCGAATAAGAAGAACAGAAATGATATAGTAACAAAAATACACACATAAATATATATAAGTGCGAATGGGTGTAAGAGTTTTGAGAGCTGGGTAAACAGGTATCTCGGACACTTTTTACTAAAATATAAAAAGATCTTTATTTATTTACTTATTTAATGCCGACTAATAAGGGTCGACGGATATGAGTTTAATGTGAGTTAATTAAAAATTAAAATTATATTTTTTATCATAGTGTGAGTCCCCAATGTATTGATGTTTCTGATTTGAAAACATAAATGCCAATTGATTGATTCCTTTTAGATAGAGGGCCTTCATTCTTACGAACTGATGATCAATTGTGTTAAATTCTTTCAAAATGAGCTATAATTACTGCACACAACGAACAAAGTTATATTTTGTGGTTTTCTATAGTCAATGCGATCTTGAGCAGTATGCTTAAATGCACAAGCATATGTAGTAGTAGGTAGAAAGTACTTATGAAGGGAATGTGTATTCCGCTTCATAAGTTATTTTAGATTATTTTACTACACCAAACACTTTTGCGTTGAATACAATGCCAAGACCCTTTTTATAGTAGAGAGCATGCTCAAACAATGAGTATATTTCAATACAAATTTTAGGGTGAGTTTAAATATATTATTTTTTCCCCATTGTTCATTAATGCGTTTTTATCTTTCAAAAACAAGCCACTGTTGTCCACATATTCAATTCAATGTGCTCTAGAGCTGCTTTATTCTAAGGTAATCACCACTCCTGTTTAGGTGGGTAGGTATTGTGTGAAATTTCCAGATAATAAAACTCGAGGGTGACAATGCACAATTCAAATATTTTTATTGTTATAACACGTCGCACCCCGTAGCTGTTGTCAGTAAAGTAATTGCTTAACCTAATGACAATTATACTATATTTAAAGTATAAGGAATTGCTGTCGCCACGACCTGCATTTAGCCGTGTAAACATTTCATCTGATGTTATATTCATTTACATTATTTGTAGGTTACCAGATATAACAAAAGCATAAAGTAATTTAATTACCAGCAATATTTTATAACATACTTTGCATTTTTAAACCCAGAACTAATTTGTTGTCTGATTTCGAACTTGTGGCAAGGTAGATGCTAATAGACACATATTCTTTAGGTCATTTATGTTTCTTAATAAATTTTGAATATTATATATAATTAAATATATAAAATATTATATAATATAAAGCAATTTTAAGAAAATTTGTGCAGAGTTTAAAAATAACAAATAGTTTTAGATGTCATCAGGTAGACTTCTGTATGAAAGGGTAGAATATCTACGGATCCGGTTTCTGATTTAAAAACTACGGGTGATATGTCTGGGGTGGGCGAATGGATTTCATTTTGACGTAGTCTTTGAAGTTTGTAATTGTAATCTACGTTTCAAATTAGCTGACTTAAATTTGATACCTGTTGATATTTATACCTCGACGTTGAAGCTACATATATCTAATTTATTTTTATTATTATTATAAATATCATTATTTTTGGACTCTTGTGCAGATCAAATCTTCTATTAGCGCCTATTGTTAACTATTAAGATAAGAAAAAATTTAATTGATTAAATATATTGCACGTTAAAAATATATTTAGAAACCTCAAAGGTAAAGATAAAATATTAAATTAACTAATTTAGTTTCAAGCTTCACAGCCTAATGAGCAGACGCTGTGAATCACACCCTAGACATGAATCCCAACGGAATAAAAAATAGAAAACGACTTGATCTGGAACCAGCAAAAGACATAATTGAACTATAATTTATAAATAATTTAAAATTATAAAATAAAATCTATACATGCAAAATTACTTGCAGGCGGATGAGTTTACTGAATCTTCGGTCTTTTGCACCAAACTCGCTTAGTGGTTTGATAAATTGATGGTAAAAAACAGTCAATATTCCGAATTTGAATTGTATATGTTTTTTTGTATCTGACATCTTTTCGATTGAGAGACCAGACGAGATAATACATCTTTTGTAATCCTTTGGGAGAACTAAATTACAGTTGTTTTCGACTGAGCGTTTGACTTGCTTTCTAATTTAGGGTTTCCCTTGGTCAGATGTTTTGCCTTATCAGCACATATTAAGATCTCCCAGTAACTGGAGTCCTTGCAAGGGTACCCCTGAGATTTTTTAAAACAAAAATGATTAGTAACTTAGCATAGTGATTTCAAACTTAACTTATTTGATCTCAAGAGTGCAGTTAGGGCGAAATAGATAATAATAATTTCGGAAATCTTAAACAAAATTCGGTGGGTAAAATTGACCACTGATAAACCTATTCGCAAGAATATTAGAAATGTACTTTAACATTGTTTCAATTGTAATTTTATAAGCTGTCTCCATAAATTGATGAATAAATTTTGTTTTCGTTAAAAGTGAACTCTGAATTAGTCTGTGAATGAGAAACAGCCAAGTTATTTCTAAATTTTAGTTATTAGTTAAAAATTATGTCCATTTAAAATTGGTATTATGTAATATAAGGTTGAGCGATTGTACGTTTACACAACTTTAAAATACCATTTTTTGACGGGGTTTAAAAATAAGGAAAATAAATATTTGGTTGCTTACTTGTGTTGGCGTCAAATGGATGAGACTTGCTAAATGTTCTCGCTCGGGGGCCGACAAGTATCGTTGCTGCTTAAATCTTCTCTCGAGCTCATAAACCTTAAAATAAATAAAGTACATATTTATAATCATTATCAAGTTAACATGCTCTAATTCAGCCAGCACTTCTTAATCTAATTGCATTAATTTCTACAAATGTCAAATGCATTCACAGTATACTGTTTTGTGAAAATTCATTGGGTGGAAAATAGGTGGTCAAAATGGTATGGTCAAAGTTCAATTTTCTTTCGATTGGCCTCAAACTCATTTCAAAGCAGTGCATAAAAAACCTTTGAGTACGTGATTTACAAAACCCACCCCAATGATGGGAAATGGGGGTAAAACAATTTTGTGGTGAAATATGTGGTGTTACATCCCCGAAAAAGATGAACGCGTGAGCGATTTTTCAATCACGACACGCAATAAAATTCGTTCGCCTCGTTCACAGACTTGCCACAGTCACTCACGAAAATTGTTATGCAAATTATTTTAGTGAACTTAATATAAAAATCGTGATAATTTGTATAAATAAATTGTTACTTAACCATACCTAACTCAAATTTTTGTATACGTGCCATCGTTAACTAAATTTTTGGGCGTGGGACACCGGCAAATAGACTCGGATGTTGAACTGATCAAGAAAATACATATTATTTGATATCGAAGGTGCTTCCTTTTGCTTGCTTTATGCTTTTGCACAACACAATATACTTTTAAGCTCACTTCATTAAAGTGGACATCTCCACAGTTTTAAAACCACAAAAGATACAGATTATTGTGGTTGAAAAAATATTTTTAAAAAATGTTTTAACCAACATACGTAGTGCCGACCAAATTTTAGAAATTTAAATATTTAATATTAACATTTTTTTTAATGATTTTTGCATATTTGTGTTTTAGCTAGTTTTGGTGCGAAATTCGATTAAGGGCAATCACTTTCTAGCCTTCGGAGAAGTATAAGTAAAATTTGGAATGAGAAAGGAAAAAACATTGTAGCCAGAGGAAATATCTATGATCCTTGCTTACAAGGATACTGGAATGAACAAGTTTTGGTGAACTTATGGAGCATCAACCAGACCCAAATGCATTATTCCAACCGTATAGTTATCCAATAAATGTGTCAAGGGCCTGTCGTGGGTGGTTTCGGGATAAGAATTTTAAACTTTTAGAGTGGCCAGCAAGATCACCCAAACTAAATCCCATAAGGAACATGTGGAGACACCTGTTCCGTCGAGCTTAAGTGTGTGAGTTTGAGACAGCTGAGCAGCTACGAAGGCTACGAAGGAATTTTTCTCAGTTATAAACAAATCTGTATGCTGAACACATTATTAATTGCTTATTTTCACGTAATTTCTACTTATTATATTAACTTTATTAGCTTTATTAACTTTATTGCCTTTAACTAAATTTCGAACCTTAATCTCACATAAGAAAAAAAATGAATACAAAATTTTATACTGATGAAAAAAATTTAATTCCTGTTTTATTTGACGTGTATTTAACAGCTATCTTTTGTGGAACAAATATTTTTAATGTTATTTTCAATTTTAAAAGGATCAGAGTGTATATAGTACATATACCTGCGTCAAAATAAAATCGTAATTGAATTCCTTGAATACTTTGCCACTGTCTAAAATATTGACTGTCCGTACTTGAGCAGATGATCTGCAAGTCGAGATTTGCAAACTCATTACATACTCTCTATACAATTTTTACAGTTATTCTTATTCTCATTTTTAGTTTTGTAATAAGCTAATCAAGTCAGCATTATTTGTTGAAACTGAAGAATATTGTTATTTTACTCTCTGTAATAAATCTAAGTATTAGCCGTGCTCTCTCTCCTTAAGAAACTTTTTTCCGTTTTGCAAAAAATGTGGACTAAAAATAATCAAGAATTTACAAATTTATTGATTTAATATTATTTATATTTCATTTCTGTGAAATATTTTTTGTGACATCAAATTAATTAACACTTTTGCTACCTTATGTATTTAATTATTTCAAAATTATTCTTAATTGAAATTACTTAGGTCTGTTTTGTGACATATAAAAGGTAGCATTCAAACTTATTTCCCACCTGTTTATCGTATGAAAATTGCAAATTTTGACTTGTGCCTCTTTAGTTGTAATTGTGTGCGATAAATTCATGTGCATATATATACATATATATATGAATGCTCATATTTGTACATACATACATACATACTTATTTTATAAACGCTTTAATGAAAGACGAATTTCATATTTACAATGCACTTCAATTCCTAACTCAACAAATATGTGCATATGTATGTATGTACGCATGTATAAATAACTTTTTGGGAGTATATTTACATTGCACAAATGTGTGTGCGTGTGTGTGTTTGCATATGCCGTTCGACAAATACTACCGTTGAATGTGCTACATATACGTATGTGTTTGTGTATGCATGTATATATATATATATGTATGTGTTTGTATGTATGTACATCAGTTGTAGACAGCCGAATGGATCCGAAGTGCGCGCTCAGGTAACGCATATAATGCTACAACCGTCGCTTGCATCGTTCGTGCTTACTGTAACTGTATCTGAAGAGGCTGGCTGCCTACATACAGACACATACATATGTATTGCATTCAGCACTGTGAGAAATAAATGTATGTATGTGTGTGTAGGCACAGGGAACTCGACTTGCTGCGACACGCGACAAAAAGGAGCCGACAATGCACGCACACATTTATAGCTAATTTGTAACTGTGCACATATCCATACCATCAGTGTATTTGAATGCATTTATTTATGCCTTTGTGCAGAGATAAGAACAAATGCATTTTTTACACGATGTTTAACAAAGCGTATAATAAAGTTGAGAAAAGTAAGTGTAACAAACGGAAGGAACATCTCCGTTCGCAAGAGAATTGCTGGCATTTGATGCCCTTGCAGAAGAAGAAGAAGAACACTTGGCGATTGGCCGACTGAATGTACAATGTACACTGTGTATACATACACACATAATATATACACTCCGCGCTGCTAGAATATGGCACCCTTTTAATCTATTTTGAATTGTCCGCTGCTATTGGAAGTTACCAGAGGCTTAATTATGGATTAATTTTTATTCATTAATTATGTGGGTTTTGGTTTTGCGCCACTTGTTGAGAACATTTTTAAGAACAATAAATAAAATAGGTGTGAAGACGATAACTTGTTTTTTTAGTTTTTTTTGTTTAAATTCAAAATACAGCTTAAGAAAACTGAAATTAAGAAATCTTTAATTTACGGCACAACATTCTCTTCTGGAGTGATGGTCAGATTAATTTGGCTTCCTTCGGATCCGTACCACCTTCAAATATTTTAACCAAAGAAACTTTGCTGGATATCCTACTAGCAAACTTTGCGGTCATCTGATGACTCAAATGGATTACCTTTCGTCCATGACAATTCAATTCTTACCTACTGACTTACGAGCATTTGTAAAGATGTTCTGGGAGGCTAGTCAATTCTAAATTCCTTTTCTATTTTCTATATGAATTGATAAGTCCGTTACGTCTTCATTGTAATAAATATAATAAAATTGTACCATTTGCAAATAAAATTAACAGTTTTTTTTACCCTATTATTTAAACTTCGAAGGATACGTAAAGATGACGGGAATAAACGCTTTGAGCGAGGTGAAGTAAATTAATTTGAGAGTAAACGGAATAAGAATTTTTTGTATTTTAATTGCAACACTAGCCAATGCTAGCTAAACAGAGCAAGAATACTGTAGTCAAATGAGCCCGACTACGATATACCCTGAACACCCATCTGTTATATATATTCTAGCTTTATTGTCACTTTCCCTTTTAAAGTTTTGCACTTTCAAATGTAAGCATGTTTGGAAGTGCTCTCTTTTCCTATAGCCTGAAGAGTAAAAAAACTAAGATACACGTCAGAACTGAACAATGTATGTGTGTATGTATGCGCGTTATAACGGGGTTCTCCAGAGTACACACAAACATATTTACGCTCGCTTCGATTATCGATTTGCGACTGCTGTTGATAGCGATATAAGTTGTTTAAGTTGTGAGTTTCTCATTCGATCTTTGTATAAAACAAAAGGGCCTTTAAAATTGTTCCATTTACTGCTATCGTAAATCGATATATAGATATGTATTCTCGAAATGGGGACAGTCTTACATTCAAAGTATAGAATCCAAATTTGAAGTCTGTGGGTCTTATGGTCTCTGACAACCGCATTTTTATAGACAGATCATACATGGACTACATGGCTTTATCAACTCGGCTGTTGATTCTGGACATGAATGTACTTTATGGAAGCGGTTATTCTACCTTCTGCTTATTTTTAATACTCTTTTTACTTCACCCGGACGCCAATTTCCACATTTGATTAAATATTAAAACAATTTAATTAAGTTATGCAAATGCAAATGCAAATGCGAGTCCCAAGAACAATGCTCTCACTTTGACGACTTTTCTGCAATTAGCCTTAAGAAAGGTTTGAATTGTGAGCAATGACCCTGTACAAGAATGCGTACGTAGGTGCGAGCAGGTGCCTACTTTTCCTAGGTCCTAAGGGATTATGAGTATGAGCGAAAATAGCAGAAGCGTTGCAAGCGGATCGCGCAGACCATTGAAAGTGTGTGAAGATATCAGCAACTCTCTATCCTTGTCTTTTACCTGTCAGTCGATTTTCCAATCTTTTAGATTTGTTGGGCCTACGATGTATCCGTTTGTGTAATAGCTGAATTTACGGTGTTTCAAATTTCTAGTGGCCTTCAAAGAAGATGTAGAAAGTATGTCTGTATGCTTATTGGTTTGCTTTTATCAATTCGTTGATATAGTTTTCATTTGTCCTAAATTCAGCCGAGAAAAGATTGTTCTGTCACTGAGAAGTCTGCGCTAAATGTCTCCAAGCCACAAGAAATATATTTTTAAGAACTAATAGGCTTAAAAGTTTTTGATTTGCACGTTTGGCAATCAATTGGAAAAATTAGGCGAGACTGTCGACTGCCCAGACTTATCGTACACAAAGATTAAATATGCGTAGACTTGCAACTGAATTCGGGCCTATTCTTCCACAGAAACAATTCTTCCAAAACTGCTCTGTCTACTGCTATGCTAGAATTTAGCTGATATATAATGTAGAGTCCTTATAACTCAGTGTGAAGTCACTGTACATGCGGTCGAAGTGTCTATGATACGAATTCCTGTGAAAGCATAAGTTTTTTCAAATTAAGCTATTGGAAATTGGAAATTTCTGTATATGCTGATGCCTAATCATATAGAAAAGAAAAATATTTTTTCAAAATTTTGTAAAAGCAATCGTGAAATTAAACAAAAATGCAAATCTTGGTTCTTATGCACACATTTTTAAATTTTAGAAATTCGCTTTCTAAATAATAAGAAGAGGAACTATTGGTGCCAAAGGTATGTCGACTTTCTAAAATTACGGGCAATTTTTTTTAGTGGACGAAAAAATAGCAAATCGATAAAAAGACATACATATCTCCAGCAATTTCAGACCTAGAATCATCACATTTAAAAGTACGCCAATACTTATGCGATTATTCACTGCAGAGGTACATTCGATGACCATTCCACATCACCTCTCCGCGTTAAGTAGAGTCTCGCTTGAAATGTGTTTAGGGTTATGTTATGCCTAATATCCGGTCAGAGAGATAGACAAGTCTTATTGTGATACTTTCGTCTGTGAGTATACATTGTAAATATGCATTGAAACCTAGAAAATCGATAACATATTTATATATTTCGAAATTTAAGTCGATAAAATATAGATATTTCCCACAGTTTGAAAGTTAGTTCTAGTAAGTTTAGTCGCCCGACTTTGACATAGATATTTACATTGTGCTTTGGCAGTAAGCTCCTTCAAAAAATTGCAAATCGAGAACACATTCATATATCTCGATAGATCCTATGATTGCAACGGTTTTAAAGCTACAGTTTCTAAAATGTTATTAAACATTGTTAGACTCTCTTTTTTTTTTTCTTTCTTATATTTTGACATTGTCAACAATACAAAATATATGTTGTAAATATCATTAAATATTTGCTAGTGGTTGCCTCACCCGGATTATACAGATCGATTTACATTGTACTCTTTATCTTCCACAATTTAAAAGCTAGAGTTACAAAATTTGAAAGGAAGCTAGATTGTGTGTAACCTCCTACGAAGATTGGCAGAGAGATTTCACTGCCACGCCCTAACCCGACAAAAACTCATATCTTACACAGTTTTACAGCTCTAGTATCCAAGTTTAAAAGTAACTATTCTACTAGTATTTTTTTAGATATTTTCTGGAGACTAGGTTGGTTTACGATTTACGGTTCAGATCAAGAAAAAAAGCTGTTTCGTTTCGATTCAGGTTTGCAGCCATGATTGCAAATACAGCAGCCATGTTAAACGACAGGTACATGCAACAGCTGCAGCTGCACAAATACATATGTATGTATATATACGTAGATATGTACATAAGTGAACTTGAACTATAACATCCACTTCTTTGGACATATCCGAATTGAGTATCTGCACTTACATATTTGCTCAGTAGGTTTCAGAGAATTTCAGCAGTACATCGAAACAGTACATCATCGCTGAAAAGCAATGTTGTCTGGTTTTAACTAATGCAATCACAAAAATTCGAAAATTACAAAATAGTATTCAGTGGAGATCAAACCGCAACCGCTCTGAAAGGCACTCAGAACATTTGCACTGAATTCTAGAAATTCGGCACACTTTTGTGGTTCAGGTTTCCTCACCTTTCGAATGAGGTAGTAAATTTCTAAAATTGACTGTATAAATATACTGTAATTTTTAGAGGATTTTTATTAAGTTTAGGAAAAAATATGCCTATAATTCATTTTTCTTACTAATATTACTAACATTTTACACAGCTTAAAAACTCATGATTTTATGATGGCTCAGCAGCAATATAACAGTTGAGGTCCATTAAAAAAATATTCCAAAATATACAATGTGTTCTCAAAAAACAATTAATTGTAATTTCCGTTGGCATTCTTAATCTTGCTCTATACTTTCAAGAAAAATATGTCATCTTCAGGCAGCTTTCCGTATTCATCAAGGAATAGTGAGCCTTGTCATCCCCAAATATTGGTTGCCAGGCGTCAGATATCTAGTTAAA
The DNA here is from genome assembly GCA_035043575.1 of Drosophila seclusa. NCBI lineage: Eukaryota > Metazoa > Arthropoda > Insecta > Diptera > Drosophilidae > Drosophila > Drosophila seclusa. The sequence continues at coordinate 230,623 of JAWNMX010000457.1, read as the reverse complement.
ACCTTCCAATATTCTGACAAATCAACGTCTTTATTCGAATGAAATTTCCAATGCAATTACAGACCACGTAAGTTATTTCGACACTTAATTCACGGCAACTAAAATATGCGCCACTTGTACTTGAAATATAAAAAAAGATCGGTACACATAAAGACAGCGTAGTTATCATCCATAAAGATAATCTTCCATCGAGTGAATGGCGTCTTGGCCGTATTCAACCTACAAACTCAGGCGCTGATGATATGGTCTGTGTGGTCTGAAGAATCCTACAGATATTATCAGTGGTCTATTTAATTTAAGTGATGTTTACCTACTTTTACTTATGATACCGATTTAACTTTTGATATATGATTTTGAAAGAGCCGCATAGTGGTGCCAGGTGATCAGCATCAGTGAAACCCTGGCAGAAGGCCTTTCGGGCAAAAATGTTCGGATTTTAGATGGTTAATATTCGGGTTCATATAATCCATCTACGAAGTTAATCATCTGTATATTGCAATGGGTGGGATGTCCATTTACGAATGCATACATCACTCTGGGGTTGACGTCAACACCAAATGAAAGTTGTTTTTCGCTAAGGTTATTTACAAACTGCTATGGAACCGATATTTTTTTGGTCAGCATGGAAATTATATTTATAGGATAATTAAATTAACTTGATCTGTCTCCGGCACTTCAGAGGTTTCATTTTAAATTTTAAGTCTCTCGCTGTTGTGGAATCTGCAATGCTCGATTACATACATATATATAGACTGATATAAAAGCGATATAAAATATTATACAAATACCTATACAGCACTTACTTACTGGACGGGTTTAAAAAAAGTGTTTTTTAAAACGAAGTTTTACAAAAAACGAAAATACAGATTTCCATGCCTATACAATTTGAGCTTAGATCAAAAATATGTATTCCATCTTAATATGGCAAACATATGAAAATACTACGGCTCCAAACAGATAGGGTCAAAATGGACTTGCTGCTAAAGTCACAAACATTTTACAAGACTTTTCCTTATGCTGATGGGATAATAAAATATGAAACATATACGATGCATATATGCATAAGTGAAATAAAACTTAATTTTATGTTTTAGATATTACCCACCTGAGCTTGCGTAAAAAGAACCCGTCGCTTTCGTCTTTGTGCCAGAGGAAACTGTAATGGTTTCGCATCACTTACACTACATGCAGCCAAGCCAGTCATATTGCCCATGTGACCCATCGATCCACCAGCTGATGAGCTCATAAGGCGCGATACTGAAAGTTTAAAAATGTACATATTAGACCATCTTTTTCATGATTTGTATACCCCGTTTTCGTTGATTTTTTTTAGCGTTCCCAACACTAGTTAAAATTCTAACTTATAAACTTTTTTGTTTGAATATTTACTACGTTTACGATTTCACTTATGTGGACTCTTAGGGCTTAGGCTTAGGCCTAGGTTATCTCCAAATAGAGCTTTCTCCCACTTTTACGAATAACGAATGCTTATTAAAAATATACACACTTGATGAGTAGAAAAATTCTTTCTTGAATCATGAGGTACCACTGCAAATACAGTAAAGTTGACAAGAAATGAGGCATTTCGTGTCTACATGTCCCCAGCAGCATTGTCCAAAAAAGGAACAACGTTTTTTTTTCAACATTTGTCGGCTTACAACAAACTGATCATGATGTAAATTAGTATTATAAATTCCTACGCTTCCACAGAATCTAACTCTGCTTTATCATTTCAAATATTACTATTAGCAAAACTTTAAAAAATTAAATTGATTTGCGCCTCGAATCGTTGAGATCGACAAGCTAGAACAACCTTGTTGGCAGTAATCTAATTTAAAAATTTGCCAACACTTGTTACCAATTATCTGCTCCTCTGGGACATTAGCTACGAAACTCTATCTCGATTCATGGGTGTCTCTTTTGGTCCGTCGGTAATGGGCGTCAACCTTTAAATATGTTTTCGACATTTGATAGACGATACCACTAATCAATAATACAAGTTAGGCGACTTTAGCTTCAAAATTATAGGATATACATATGTATTATATAGATTTGACTCAGATAAGCCATCGTATATACCTATATATTATATAAATATATTATATTTTTGATCAGAATTACTAGCCAAGTTAATATAGCCATGTCCGTCGGTCCGAATATTTTTAGACTTACATTTATGCAATTTTAAAAGCAGTCTTAATGAAATTTGTTATCGTCTTTTGTCAAATTCACAGTCAAATTATATATTTACAGAATAACTTTATAACTAAAAGTTGACTTTACATAACCAAGATAGACTTCTGTAGGCGTGACTGTCCGGATGTATGCCAAAACAAATAATCTAAGAGAAATTGTATTATTTGCTACGATATTTTTATTAACTACTGTGTTGCACTGGGTTTTATTGTGTATTATTATTATACATATGTACTGTCTGCTTAGTGGTCATACTGAGTTATAAGAAGCCATAGGTATGGCTGATAAGTTATCGATCAACTAAGATAAACTTGACCTGCGTATCCAATAAAAATAACTTATTCTAGTTTGTATTCGTTGCTTAGCTCATCTGTGTCTCTATTGCTGGATGTGTACAGATATGTACTTCTTGTACAATATATATATAACATTACACCTCTACGATAATTCGTCTGCAAGTGATCAATTTACTAAGCTATTTGAACCGTGTATCTGATAAGGTCAATTTGAGAACCATATGATTTACTGAAAAAAAAATATAGAAAACAATTCAAATACGACTTTTACCTTTTTATTTATTTGAATCAAATGTCAGTTTTGTGATAGACACAAATATTTATAAACGTAACCAGTACGATATTGGAAACTAGTTCCATAATTAATATTAGCAGAATTGATTCTACACAATTGATAGTTGCAATACATATTTATTGGCAATATGTAAGTAGAATTTTAATCTACATATCTGGCGAAACTGACCAGCTCCGAAGAACACCTTACAGAAGCGATGCATGTTTATATTAATTTATCATCCCAATTTGTTTACGATTTGGATAAGATTTTGTATATCCTATATCATAATTGAAATGCCAAAAAATGGCCCGAATTTGTATTATCTAAATGCTGCAGCTAAGCCCGTGTGCTTTGAAATAAGTGCTTATCGATTTTATTTGTAGAGCTGGTGTTCTATTGGAAATTTGTGTACAAGATCAAGAATATTCAGAGATGGCTAGACTGATTAAAATTATAATTTCATTACTGGTTCGAAGATTTCCCCGTCCACCTTCTATGATCGATATGTTTAATGTGAGACATCTGCCCTTTTTAAGAAATCTTTATAAGAACTCCTGATTATGTAACTGTCATCGAACACTATATTTGTTTGCCAATATATCAGAGAAAAAATATGTGACTATAGGCTTAAATTAGAGAATCAATTGAGCAATATTAAATCTAATTTAGTATATAGCGGACATTCGGTTAGCAATTCCTTTCAGAACCATAATGGTTCCATTTGGTTTCATTTAAGTCGGGCTAAAAAGTGTTCACATAAAATTCTTCTTTATTAATTTATTCAATATTTTATCAATATATATAAAATATATGTAAGAATAAATGAATAATAAATGAACAGTCACAACCTGCAATGGGAATAATGATATCGACGGGCATATCTAGTTCTTCTTTAAAAACGCTTCAAGACTTGTTGAAAATGCGACACAGTATTATCATTGAATGAATCTGTTGCGCGCTTAGCCACCGTCTGCTTGGGGTGATGCTGTTTCACGGGTGATGCCCCAGACTGCCATGCCATCAGCATTTCTCTAATTGTACTGGACGCTTGTTGTTCCTTTGTTACCGCCACGTCTGATAGTCTCCCCCACATCTTCCACACTTTTTACGAGAAAACCAGTTAGAACATACGTCTGAGGCACGCCGAAGCCTTAATACCCTTGCAGAACAAAGTCAGCCTGCCGACATCTAAGTCTGATTATACATTTAACGGCTAAATATCAATCTGCAGTTGAAGTCAATATTATAACATATTTTTTTTTACTAATTACTTTTTCGTGTCTTAGTTCGATCTCAAAATCAGCATATTTGTGTGGTTATTTGGTATCAGCTGGTGTGTGTCTACGCTTCGATTCCACAACTTTGAGTAAATCATTCCACCAATAGTAGTTGTGGGGTATATAGAAGTCCAGTCCAGTATACTTTGTGGCTTTGGTTTCCCGATAAAATTAGAATAAAATTATCCTATCATTAAGTTTTTATATGCAAGTATATTATTCTATAGCAACTTGCAACGTCTCTGTAAGGGCATTTGATCTTCGTCAGACTGGAGATAATTGTTCCTTTATGTTAAATTTCATTTAGTGTACAACATCGGTAACGACGGTAACATTTGTTCATACATATACACACATTATATATATATAAATATACAGAAATACATACATACATATGAATATACGAAGGTATGTAAATAAATTTGTATTAAGGAAATTTTTGTGGACACATTGAAGTATAAACAGAAAACTAAAGTTCACGCTAAGCACTTGAAACTGTTTGCTTTACTTTTAAGTAAAGATATTCGTAAATGATTTTTGCGCTGAGTCACGCAATCAATGTAGGCTCTCTTTCATGCTATATTTTTTCTAAATATGGAAAAGGTATGCGTGAGAATAATTGATTTTAAATTATTTCGCTGTCATTGTTTATTTTAGAAATGAAAAGATGATATTTATTTTTGAGCACTTATGACGTTTCTAAACTATATACAAATGTATGCACATATGTATGTACATGCACACCTGGACTCTGTAAAATACGAATTTGTGAAGCGCAATAAAAGATGTAACATACGCAGATGCTCCGCTACACGACTCCAAAAAGAAATCACAAATTTATTCAAAATTTATGCAAATGTAAGTCACACGAAAAGATTTTATTTTGCTTGACCTTATGAAGAGCTAGAGGACTGCAGATATATATATATATACTACCTGAATATATATTATGTATATTTATATACAGAAGGGTTTGCTGATAATTCGTGGATTATGTAAGAAAGGTGACTTTTTTTTTTTAAAATTATAACTTTGTTGGTCAATCTAAAACATCAGTTGATTGACGATTAAGTTCCATGAAGTAATTTAAAAACTTTTTAAAATAAAAGTAAAAACTCAATTGTTGATAAATATAACTTCGCTGTTGATAATATTTGCCAAACCCCAAGAATGTGGCTATGTTAATGGGTTAGTTGCGTCGGTATGTCATACAAATCCAAATACAATTAAAATCATCCTAAGAAATACTTTAAATTGTTGCATTATATGTATTTCCATTTGAAGCTAATAAACTAACTAATTGACATGGCTAAATTTATTTGGCTGGTGCGTTCGAAAATGTGTTCTTTTAACCAACTAAACTATTGAGTTTATTATTAATGTTATTGTTACCATTAACTATTACCTGTTACGCACGTTTTCTCAACTATGATTTTTATTGCCAGTTTGTAATTTACCCTTCAATAATAAATGCCGAAAATAATATGGTAATGAGTCTAAACAAAAATCTTGCCAAAGTATTACCATATATTTTTTTTATATGATTTAGTCCGTAGTTAAGAACCAGAAATACAGTTTAAGGCAAACCAGTCAGAACGGCAGTGAACCTATCTCGCTGTCTACCTTCTTTCTTAGTACATTAATAGATTAATATTGGTAATCAACTATAAATAAGGGAACAAGCAATCACAACAAAAAATGTATATGTACATCTAACTAAATAATTTAAATTTCAAATTTTATGTCACACTTGGTTATCATAATTCGAAGTTAGATAAATAAATATTTATTTTCTCAAGAGTGTGTAATGCCTCGAGAGGACATATCCGATTATCTGCCGAAAACTGGTTTTCTACCAAAAACTTTTTCAATATATCTTCAAGAAACTGATAATTAGGATATTTACATTTGTATAAAATATCGCACAAATTGCATTGGATTAAATATTAAACCGTGCATATTCAAATTTAAAATTCTCCGAAAATATTAAATTTATTCTGTTTAATTTTAATTACGTACTTGCAAATCTGGGATCATTTGCAGTTGATCCATACCACGAAGCTGATCCTCTCATATCTGTGTAGTGTCCCGCCAATGAGAGATTATCTGTAGGTCCGCAGTAGCTTTGCACTCCTGGGCTATGATACAGAGATCCCATGGCATAGGGGTTCGCCATGGTTGATGTGGTTATTGTTCCAGGAGAATTAATACTACTACCACTTGAATTGGATCTGAAATGAGTAAAATCAATAAATTAATTTAATATTTCCACGCAAATTACAATTTGATACAACAGCGCAACAAAATTGTACATCCTAAACAAACACTAAACTTTCCAATATAATTGTTCGTCCTAAGCACAAGAGTCAATATCAACAAGAGTACTCCTGTCGAGAAAGCTTGGATAGTAGATGTTGTTTACTCAGGTCGGGTGTTTCATGGCATTCACATTAGTAAATACAAATACGCTTACCCTCTTTTCTTAACAATATAACTTTCCATCTTTTTTTTTAAATTTTTCTGAATCAATTTCATTGCTCAAATTTAAATGTATTTATTTTTAAATGAGGTTTGTTAAGAAATAAGAATTTGTTATTAACTTATTTGACTGATGTAAAATTAAAAGTGAATGATTAAATTTAAAGTTTTAATTTTAAAAAATAAGGAATACTTATAAATTTTGGGTATTTTAAAATGTAAAATGGTCCAGTATTTTTCGCAACAATTCGGGAAACTCAATCAAAAAAGGTAATACCATGAATTGAATTTAATCAAGTTCTTGGGAGCCTCACAGATCTTTAACGTTTGAAACCCATTTGATCCTATTACATATTAAAAGTTAATTCGCAAGTTCAGAGATTTTCTGGAAGCCTTTTAGATAAAAAATTCAAAATAGGTCTAACTAAATTTTTTTATAAATATGTTGGGAATAGGGAAAGTCTACAACAAAGATGTGCAAAAGCTTGTAAAAAAAGAAAGGAAACATATTCGACTTAATCGGCATAAAAACCCGAATCTGTTCGTCTGAATGAACTCTCACTTGGAATGTAACAATGGAATGTGTTGCATAATCTCATCAAGTTTCTCTCAACTCAAACTGTTTTATCGAATATCGATAACAATATGCATAAAATCCAGCATATTTAATACGTTGTTCTCCAACATTAGTATCAGAAAAGTCTATTATCTAAAGTAGTTTCTTTATAGTTTTTGATATCTTTGATATGAAGCACGCAGCATGATAATTCGTCAAGCGATGGATGAAGTATCTGTATGTATATTCTGTGTATTCTCAACACATACATATGCATACATTTGTATATGCAAAGTATTGTTTAAAAAAATTAAATTTTCGGACTTTTTGAAAATATAGTTGCATAATTATGTTACTTTTACTTAATAATATTGATCTTAATATTAAATAAATAAATGGCTTGCCAAGAGTTTGCCACTTAAATTTAAGTGGGCGCTCAACAATTTTGGCCTTTTTTCTAGTTTCGTTTTGTGTGTGGTTTCTCAATAAAAAACGTGCACTGCCATAAAAAAATATAGTAACACCACTTGCACCAAAGCCTGCTTAAATTGCAGTGAAAGAAGCATTTTATGCAGAAAGCTTGGCTAAATCGACCCATTATGTTTCACAACTCGACTTAGGGTATTTCCTAGTCCTAAAGCATTTTTACTTGTTTTAATATAGCCTTTATATTTTACACATTAGTATCCCTAGACTTACTATATCCATTATTTTATTAATTTAACTATTCATTTTTAATTTTGTATTTAAATCCTTATTTAAATTTTTGTTTTTCAAAACTCTTTTAAGTAAACAAAGAAACTACCTCAGGTGGAAGAAATTTGAATTGGCTTCATATTTTCTGATTATCTAAAAACTTGTGCAATGAACGGAATATATAGAACCTTAAGTATACAAATATTTGTTAAGATAATTCAGTTAAAATCTTAAACTTACCGAAACGGAGACGGCGGGTTGCCGTTTATTTCCAGTTTGCGGTATGACTCCTCAATTGGACTTAGAATATCGGTCACACTAAACGGTGTTGAGTGATTGTTGTTGAATAAAGTGTTTTGATGTTGGCTGTGCAGGTTTTGCAGATGCTGAATACTAGAGAGACTATGGTGGTGATGTGCAACCGCGACAGCGGCTGCAGCGGTAACCGTGTTCTGTGTCGATATATCGTTTATATTATGTTTTGAGAGTGGATCCAATTGGTGCTGCTGAGAACCCGCTGTTGGTATAAGTAAGTCCTTTTGAGATAAACTCATAACCAAGTCCGCTTCATTGCCCAAATTAGTCGCCTGTTCGTCTGGTAGTGCCCGAAAGCATCGCCGTTCATTAAGTGATGGATCAATTAAATTTGACGCTGACATACGAAAATCTTTAATCTAAGCGGTAACTCAAATTTAATGAATCTACAATTATAAAAAAATAAATTTTTGTTAAATCATTTTGTCATTAGAAACGAGGCAGACTAACTTTCTTCGGTACGCCGAAGACTACACACACTTTATATACAAAATATCATTGTTCATTTTTTAGCACCGACGGGTATTTCCATTAGTGGGATATAGTAGTAGAAGCAATATTATAACACTTTCTGGCAAGAAATAGGTTTTTGTTCATAAACTCAAATCTCGACCGATTCTGTGCCAGTTTTATTATAAAGTGGCCCTCAGCATAATGACATAAATTGCCAAAAATTGATAAATATTGCCCAAAAAAATAAAAAGTAAAAATATATAGACTGCCAAACGGACAGTCGGACAGACTGCTATGGTTTCAATGTATATATTTTATAAGGTCAAATATGTCATCTTAAATACGTTAAATAAATCTATTAATCAGAATTAACATAAATTTGATTTAAAGTAAGCAGAGCAACTCTCGATAAAAGAACAAAAAGTCTTATAATAAGTAATAATATTGAATTACTTGAAATACCAGCGATATAATTCATATTTTTGTATTTTTTTTCGCATTTTTATATTTGATATCGGTGGTTGAAGAGTATATTGCTTTCTGCTGTCCGTCCATCTGTATGAACGGACAGCTCTTACAGCTCGAAACAGCTCTTACAGTCTCTGTCCGCATTAGATAATGGATGTGGTGGTACGCCTGTTGGTTGGCGAAGGACATAATAAAGTGATCGAAATAGTCTTAGTTGATAATCAAGAATACGTCTACGCATACTTATGTACATATATTCTTGATCATCAATAGCCAAATCGATGTCCATCCATCTGTGTGAACATGAGACTTTCAAAGTGAATAAGCGCTAAAAACTTTAAATTTGAAAAATAATTACTTCCATGTATATCATCATACAAATTGGTTTGGAACTAAGCCTATATACAAACAAAAGCAATTGAATTCTTCAAATGTTTACAAAGAAAAAGTCATCATTACATCTTACATTGTCCAAACAAAGATTTGAACCAAAATTGAAGTTAAGCAAAAGAAAATAGTTCAATTCAATGAAAACTAAATTAGTATAAGATTGTTTACTATAAGAACTAAGTATAAGCTAGAAAAATTTGCAAAAAGGCCTCAATATCCGATCAGCTCCAATACTTTAATTTCTCCAAACTCCAACTAAATCACCAAAATTTGTGGTATATACTGGCTTAGACAATTCCTTTTGATGGGAAATGAAATCGATTTAATCCAATTGTCATGGCAGATTTTAATTTTATATTTAAGGTAATAATTTGACTAAAAGGTATTAATTTTGTAAGACCAGCAATTTGAGCCTTAAACACCAAATACTAACTTTTGCATTCCTTCAAGTTCGACTCACAACTATTTCAGATAAAGGTAAGTTTACTGGAAAAATTACAAAAAATGTAAAAATAGATTCCATAAAATTTTACTGTTACATTTCGGAAATTTGAACAAAAAGAATTTATTAAGCAGAATCTGTGTACATCGAATATATCCAGCTGTTACGAATGAGATTCAAATTCTTGAAAGTATCTTCTGTGATTAGTGTGATGAGTTCCTTTGGAGAAGATCTTCGTTTTTATGCGATTCTTTATATTATTTAGAATCGAGAGAATTTAAATCGTCAAATTTAGCTTTGTTAATATAAGTTTGATGAAGCATGTTAAAAAATAATGTTGTGGGGTTTGTAGAATTCAGCATTGATCGAAGTTCATTTGATGAACCCAAAAACAAGTCAGGGGTAAGAATGTTTTAGTCGAGAGATCTAGACTTGTATATACCTCTGAAATGTTTGCGTTTGCTGCGGCATAATTTGGTAAATATGAATGTATGATTTCGGCCGATTTTGATGATTTTTATTGACGATCAAGCAAATGTCAAAGTATATTTTAAACATCTTTAAAACTGTAGCTTGGTATTTAGAAAATTTCGGTTTATCGAGTTAGAAAATATAAACTCGATTTGCATACGAAACTTGTATTCATGATGCTTTGGTTCATATTTTTGCAAAACTACATTGTACCCTTTTTACCCATTTTGGGTTTAGGGTATAAAGATTGTTTGTTGAATGAACTTTTTGCTTATTTCTGAAAATTTCTTTCCAAACACATAAATAGCTTATTGAAATAAGATTTATTTTACTAACCGTAACTATATGTAAATAATGTATTATGTATTAGCAATATTAAAATAAAATTTTAACTGGACGGTCTGAGGAAATTCGTTTAAAATTCGGCACTGGAAGTTAGGCATCGCATCAGCAGTCAATACCTTCATTGTATAGGAACCACATGTTCATACAAAAATTTTGAAACAATGACATGAACTTTGTGTAAAATGTACGACAATCATTTCACTAATCAGTTCTATATTTTTTTTTTTAATTTCTGCAAAATTTGTGTGAAATAGGATCTTCATATCCGATCATATCATATAGCTCCCATAGGAAAAACTGCTCGATAGATGAAAAACTTTGTTGTTAACGAAGATATCTAAACCAAAGTGACGAGTGATATAATGCATTTAACACTTATGGAAATCCATAGAAACTTATAACGCAATAAGTTTCTAAACTATGCTTGACAATTTGTCAGATATTTACAAATAAATATCAACTCGGTTCTTGAGCTAGGTCTAAGCAAAACTATACACACAAAATCGCTTTGTATATGGTAAAAATTCAGAATTTGCAACGCAAAATACAAAAATGAAAAAAGAGTTTTTCAAGTTTAATAATTAATTTGATGGACAGAGGATGGAGTAGCAACGCATAAGGTGCACCAAGTGACCATCTGTTAGACGCTCAAGCAAATTAAAATGTTGCCTTTTACTTTTACGCCTTTGCCATTGATTTTAAAATACTCATCACAAGTATTTATGACGCCTGGGAGCAACGAAAAATTGCGAATTAAATATAATCTCAATTATGCATTCTACCTATTGTAAACTTCGCATTATCAAGGGCCCCATAGTCGTGGTGTAATCCAATTATATTTCATATGAAAGCATTTTTGTTGTGGTATAAACAAAATTATTTTTTAAATCGCTTTCATTATCTCGGACTCTGTATCGGTTTCGGTTTCACTTTCGTATCGCATTTTAATGAAAATAGAATTTAATGAGAAGTTAGAATCAGACAATAATTATTTGATTTTGGCTATTTCCCGGCAGCCATTATCTCCGGCGTTAATTTTCTGAAAGCTTTCCACTCTTCGAAAATTGTATGCGGCTTTTTATTTATTTAACTCTCGCGTGTTGCCAAATTGTAAAACGGCATCATCAAAGGGAGTCTTGCACCATCCTCGAAGGGTAGTTCCACAGGGCTAGTTCCACAAGCTCTTGTTGAAAAGAACCTCAAAATGCTGTCTGTTTGACGGCAACTTGACTCCCACACTGGATAGGACACAAAAGTAATTTGTGGCTCTCAACAAGTTGACGGGTTAAAGTTCATGCTCTCGGCATTTTCACTAGAAATTTGTTCTACTTAAATATTTAATAACATTTACTTAGTTACTCAAAATGTTCAAAATATCCGGTAACTAAGTTACTCCTTATATATCGACAAGGAATGTTATATTTATGTATTCATAAGTATTTGAACAATAAAATTGTTGGAATTGTTAATTATAATCTGAACCGATTTTTAAATAAGTTAATAGTGAAACGGCGATAAAGTCTGAGATCTACAAAAAAAAATGTTGCTTATATGAACACCAATTATTGACCGATTTCTGTAATGAAAGCTACAAAATGTGTTATTCCGATTTTGTTTAAATGTTTTCAATGGTTTGACAGAGATGAGTGTCTATACAACAAATCTTTTTTTTCTTCATATTAATGCATAAGCGTTGGCCTTTCGCTAATTTAAAACCTTCAAATGAACGCCGATTGACTGCTATATATATTTTAGAAAAATACACAACTTGAAATTGTTGAATGTTGCAGTCGATTGAATTTAACTATGTAATACTTTAATACCAGTTAAAGAACAGCTGAAATCAGATGGAATACATTTATCTGCGGGATAGCCAAGTAACTTAAGCCGACGGACATTGTACAATCCATAACAAACCCTTGTCACAAAAACCAAAATAAATTAAAAAAAGAACTTAGCAACCATAAGATAATGGCACAAAGAACAAAATAAATAAGAATGCTTAATTAAAAATAATAAATAAGATTTAAATCCGTGTACAGACAGATTAATACACAATACAGAAAATAAATGTTGCATACATATTTCCCAAAAGTATCCACCAACGGTATCTAAAACTTTTAATACGAATTTTTTATATTTTCTTATCCTTTTTCCAACATTACGTTCCGATATCCTAACTTATTTTCTACATTTTATTAAAATCGTATATGATATGAAAATAAAAGATGTTTTCGGTTTTTTGTTAATATCGTTGATTTCGTGAAAATCTTAAATATTTGCTGTTAAATTGGGTCTCAGCACAGAAATCTAAACTTAATTCAAAATTTTACGGGCTTAGTTAAATTAATAAATGCGCTAAAAACTTATGCAAAAGTGAATCTTAAATTTTAATTTTTGATCTGTGCACTGTATATATATATTTAATATAAATCAAGTATAAAAACGTAATCTTTAAAAAAAGAAAAACGAATAATATCCAAATCGACCCAAATGTTAGAAATTGCGGCCAATCATTTTCAAATCGTGCCAACCATAATTTAAGCCTGAGACCTGCGGGCTGGCTTGTAGCCCACTTGAGTTACGCTCTCTGGAAAAACTTCAACTTGAGCAAACAGCACATGAATACAACACAAAAGCAATACAATTCACAATATTCAAATTGAGCACGCATTATGTGTGTATGTGTACATGTGCGTGTGTGTATGTGTATGTGTGTGAATGTGAGTGCACACTCAAAATGCTTGCGTCGCCTGCTGTATGATTTGGCCAGCATTTCCAAAAAAAACTGAGCCGGGACCAAAATATTAAATATTTGCAATCGGATTTTGCTAGTATATTCAAAAATTGTCTGAATAAAAAAATTCTTTTTTTTGTATCGATTTTATAATGTCTAAATTTTAATAACAAACCTCTGTTGTCATTTAGAGAAACTATTTCACTCCTGGCCCTTTTTAATTACGTTTTGTCATTACTATATTTGGATATTATTGAATATTATGAAATTAATCTATTAAATAGAAATAAATAGAAAAAGATTTTAAAAAAAGACCGATCAAAGCTTGGTTAATGGATGATGCAACTAAAAACATTATTTTATTTTGATTTCAACTTAAAAGATCAATTTTGTTTTGATTGTTTTGAAATGTGCATACACGATAAATGATTTTTTTTTTATTTTTATATTTTATTTTATTGCTTATTTATTGCAAACGCCAAATCGATAGAACTGGTCTTTTGCACCAAACATCGTGCTACTAAAAGCAGTAATAAAAGTGGCTTACAAAATTTCTGCTGCTTTTTTCCTATAATCGCAAAGGATTCCCTTAACAACTTCTGTGCTTTCCGACTCAATTAAGTTTATGTTAATTAATTCTATAGTGATTAAAAGACTATATCTTAATACAAATTTATTGCAGTCCTAAGAAAATCTATTATAATTTCAACTTAACCTATTGTTTTGTAAGCCACATCTAATCTAACCGCGAAAACTGGTGCGCTTTATTTATTTTTATTTGATCAAATGTGGAAAACATTTTCTTTCTTACAATAATACAAGAAACTAAGCTGATCTAGGAGCTTTATGCTTAGAAAGGTTAAAAGTATATATAAATAATTCGCAGAGCATTACTCATGTCATATTAATAACATTAAATACAAAATGTGTATTAATATTTTTTTTTCAATAATAAGAAAATAAATAATTAAATCTTCGGCGTTATTGTCTTTGGTTAAGAGTGTCTTCTAGTCGAGTATCTCCTTTGTAAAAGCCGTTTTGCTTATAATTTTTAGATAACTTTATAATCATTTATTCACCTGCACAATTTTCGGGTTATTGGACATTTGGCCTTTAAGTGTATTGACTGTTCCGCCGGAATAATGAATAATCTGAGGTCGATTCCCGACAAATCTTTGAAAAATCAAATGAAATTAGATCGAATTATTTTTCAGGGAGATCAGCTATAATGCTTTGCCCATAGTCCCATCATTAAAAATTAAGTAAGCCAAAGGCAGGCCCAAAGACAGACAAAGAAGCCAAAACAAGCACACTCCCAACGCATACCTCAATGTGAACCAGACTGCAATTCTGGCAACGAATTGTTATTACAGTTATGTGGTTCAACTTCGCTCGATCGGCTGGGCCATAAAAAGCAAAACCAAAAACAATCACAAGCAACAGCAGCAGAAGAGTGCATGGTCCAACTTCGGTGCACTGCATAATAGGCAGTGGCACGCGACGAAAAGAGACGGAAACATTTGCAAAACGGCAGCGCACATTTTATTTTGTTCATTGCCTTCGTTTCGCTCGTGTCGGCTCATAGGAATTGAAACGCAACGAAAAGAGACAGCGACACATTTGCACTCATTTGGCGTCGTCCTCTGCTTAGAAACAGAAGCGAGACAAGAACTTCTTGCTTCTGCCGAGCCCCGACTGCTGCAGTGGCAGCAACATTTGTCATCTTGGTTTAGCGATCAACCGGTTACGCATTGCACAAGTCCGTATTTTGCTGCGTAACCGTTATTGAATGTGTCGCCAAAGTTTTATTCAATGTTGGCGAAAATATTTTCATATATCGCAAAATTATTGGAGAATTGTGGAAAAATCTGTTTCTTTATTTTATTGGCCAAAAGTTGATACACAAATGAAATTTTGCTTGGCATTCATCGTACGGATTAACACCAAAAGGTGATTATTTCGACATAAATTTGCAAAGTTTAATATCGACATTAATTTATTTATTTATATTAACTATAATTTATAAACAAATAAATTATAATTGATAATATACAAGTAAGAGTACAAGCGACTATATTTTCAACGGCTTTAAATGAAACCGTTTTAAGCTCAACAAAAGCAAAGTTAGATTCCATTCAGTGGTCAAAAGGGTGCAAGGTTGCACCAAAAACAAAAAATTGCCAGTCTGCGTGAAAACTGAAGTTGCAAAGACAATTGGGTTTTGTACTTGCCTGTTTCAAATATGAAGTGTTTGAAGTAAAAGCCACAAGTCGAACCTGCAAAATTCTACACATAGTAATAGAAACTGTTTTCCACAAAAAAATAATAACGCGTCAAAACCAAAATATATGGTAATAATAATTGGCGAAGAGGATTATTATTAATGATGTTTGGGATACTCAACCCTTTCAATCATATCTCGGCCTTGACCAACTTTTCTCAAAGTCCCGAACTAACTTTTGAAACAATTATCTTAAGATTCTTTAAAATGCGCTTATGTCACTCAATAATTTCGGTGAATTATATTTTGGTCATTGGTCATGCCAACAATTTTACAGTTTATTGAAAGACTTTTCAAAAATAAAATATACCTTTGAATCGCTACAGAAACAAATTGAATTAAATCGCACAGTTTTCTGTCAAATTAAGAATTATTTATTTTTGAGCACAATAATGCAAAACTGCCAGCTCTAATTAAGAAATTCGATATCAGAATATATACCCTATTTAATATTTTCGGTTAACTTGCAATAACGCCCATCGTTTTCATTTTGTTTTTGCAACTTTGTTAGGGTTGCTAACTCTATGCTTGATTCTACGTTGTATTTGAGCATGAAAATTTCACTGAAAACTGTACGAAATCGGATACATTTGGAGAGATATGCATTACGCTTTACTTCAGATTTGTGGGGTGCTCTAGTTCTCATAAATATTTTGTTGATATTCCAATTTGGTTGTCGGTTCAATGACACCATAAAATATAATGAATTTTGTAAATATAATACACAAAAAAAAATACATAAATTTATACCCAGCAGTTTATGTCTCGTAAAGTTGTCCAAATACATATAACAGGTAGAATACAGCAGAGTACAGGGTATCTCCAAGTCGAGCATAATGCGTTGCTTACATCATACTATTTAATTACACGTATGTAATGGATTTTAGCCAAATGTGTGCTATTTATCACTTCTTGGTCTTTAGATTGAATGAACATTGCAAACGCAAATAATAAAAACTAATAAAACTTTACGTTATCCATAGTCAAATAATATTTGTTTTCGTAATAATTCTTACTTGACTCATTTTGGGTGCACTTTCTAAATAATTGGTTTCGTTAAAGAATCGTTTGTTTGTCACTTGATTATAATTTGCGATGATTAAACTAATATGAAGCTTTTTGGCATTAAGTTATTTTAGCACCAGCATTGGATAAGCTGTAAGCAATATTTTAGGGCCATTATTTTATTTTGATAAAGCACTAGAATATGTAACACACAATTTTTGTTTTCTGCTGCACAATATATGTATAGTATGTAAATTTAAAGACATATAAGCCCACGTCAGTGAATTTATTATGAATATCCACTCGACACGATTCCGTCAAATGAAATAAGAGGTCTGAACAGTACTGACGAGTACTCCTCAGATGGCTTCTGGATAGCCCTCGAATAAGTTTTTCCTATTAACGATAACTGTGTACTGTTGGTACTGGCTACACACTTCGTTGAACAAAACAAACATCAAAATATTGCCTATTCATTTCAACGATACTAACCAATAAGAGATCAGCGAAAACAACACTGGGCTGGAATTCCATTCACTGCTAACTGGCTTTTGGACCGTTCAAAATAATGCCAGCCCACTTTTTGTGCATACTTGTCTCGTTCACACTTTAGAACGTAACGGGCAGACCAATGCGCACGAAAGGGAAAGACATAGCTATTACAATATTCTGTGCTGCGTCACTCTTCGGCGTATGTTGACCAATGGAAAGTGAGTGTGTGTTTCAACCCCTATTCTGCTTGAGGTCGCATATCTGGAATTAGTTTAGGAATGTTAAATGCATTCTTAAATTGGTAAATTTCCCCTCACGGCCGAACAATAGAATTGCTTGCTAAGCTTGTATTTTCACACAACGCAACAATGCGTCCACGCACTCTTCACTCTTCAAAAGTACCAACTCGAAATCGTGTAGAAATTTTTGATGGGTCTGGGTTGACAGTATTTTTGTAATGTCATTGATAAAAAAGAACGTGAAGTATCTTAAATAAAATATACACTTAACACTCTGTCATATTCATATATATATATACTAAATATATATTTAGCTTCACCATTTGTATATTTCGAATATCGCATGGAATAACAGCATTACAGAAATATTAAATAAAATTCATCTATGGCAATTGAGCGATATATTTTGTTATCTGACAAGTTCTAGACCTCATCTTGCCAAAATGTTATTAGCGGCTTGAAACACACAGTAATGAAATTCAAGCAATTTTCAATTGATTGAATTTGGAATTAAATGACAAATTTTTAGAAACTTTAGTGCAAATTCAATACGAATATATATTTAACTGCTGAGTTCGTTAATTTTGCTGTTTCTGAATGATTGGATATTTAAATGACATCAAAGATGTTTTAATGTCTTTTCAGACCCTTTCCTTACCATATATAAGTAAACTAAAAAATTTAAATCTATATATATAACAAGGTAATAAATGTACAGCTCGTTAAATTATTGTTGGAGAACCATACAATAATTTATATTATTATTATTAATATTCATACTACAATTACAATTAAATTTACATTTTTTTCAGAAAATATTTCTTACATTATGGCAAAACAGTAATTTCAAATTTTAATACATTTAAATTTCAAAAATTTAAATAATGAGAATGACATTTTGGGCAACATTCCCTTTTATCCATTCAGATAACTATTGAATTAATTACAGGGTATAAATAATAATAATGAATCGAAGAAAAAATGGAACACAATTTCATTACGAAAATAATTGTGTGTATTTATTTATGTATTTGATGTGGACTAAACAAAGTTCAGAGTTTTTAAAATGTTTTAATAAATAATAATTTAAAATTTAATGATACAATAAAGAAATGATAAGCAAATATCTGAATCTGAGGAGTAAGATATATTAGTATTGTAAATTTAGTTAATTACATATGTTAATATTGCTGTTTTCAATCTAGGCAAAAGTTCATTATGTCTTGATTCCAAAGTCCTTCAATTTCTATGCAGGCGATTGCTGATTGCACATTATTTTGACTTTTTTGACGTTGGGGAGATTCATTTCAGAGATCGTTGTGAAATTTCATTGGAAACGTGTTTCCCTTTTGGTCGTTAAATCCACCCCACAGAGTGCACAATATGGGGTCAATCTTGAATATGTGAATAATGCTCGTCCAATTGGCTGTAATCACATTTTTAAAGCTCTTTGTAAACAATTATTAAATATACTCACAAAACTCAATTTCAAAGGCGAGTTTTGAATTTCTTCAGTCAGCTAGTCGACATTCTTTGATGAAAAATTGCCTTCACTAAATAAATAAAACAAGAAATAAAAATATGCTGACCAGATTGGTTTGTAATTTTTGGGTGGTAATTTTTATAATATTTTGACAGAAACATTGGACTACCATTTCAAAACAACTGTTTTATTTCTAAAGATAACCGATGATACATATTTGCATCTGTCAGTCAAACTTGTATTGAAGTTTTCCAACTCTTTTTGTGATAAGTATGAAAAGCCTTTTGTTTGAGTAGTTCAACTCCGGTCTCTTGTGAAATGTGAAAATGGAAAAATGTGATTCATTTTGCGGCAAAGAAAATATTATCCAATAAGAAACATTTTGTGCCGAAAAATGGGTCAAAACTCTCTATAATCAAAAAAATAATTTATAAGTACCAATAAAGTTAATAATTGCAATTAATTGGCTTATAAATATACAAAAACCTTGGTGAGCATGGTCTGGAAATGTGTATGTATATCTTTCAAGGAGGTTACCAGCAAGTTATGTGGCTCCATCTTTAAAATCGTGGGTGGCTCTGCGGAAGATATAGCCATTTCCGATTTTTGTGGGCAGGGGTTGGGCGTTGCATATACCAAGGACACCGCCAACAACATACAAACCAAATTTAATTCTGACAGATTTGTGGAATTATCGATTTGCGGTTATTGATTTTATTGATTTCCTAGCCTCCTCGACATAGCACTCTAATTTTAGTTGTCTGTCTGATTCGAGCGCAGACAAATATATGTTCCTGGCTTCAAGGATGGTATCGGAGTAAGTTGCGCCTATACGGACGGACACACAGCATGACGGAAATTGCACGTGAAGTAATATACTCTTGATACCTTTGCTACCATAGTATAAAAAGGAAGTTAATCAAGTTGCGCTCAACCAATGTAAAAATTCGAAATACTGTCAAATATGGTCAACTGTTGCGTTGACTGCAGATTGAGGATGCAGTTGACAACGAGAAATGCAAGTTTAAATTACTAGTCTGACTTTGGTGGGAATGCTTCGTTCTAACAGCTTCATTAATTTGATTATTATTTTGTTTCGTGTTTAGGAACGTTATGTACTTGTCCACCATCAAACAATAATAATTAATTAAATATTTAGTATCATTTATTCACCAGAAAAATTGTAGGCCTTTTACATGTAGGCAATATCTTTGTGAACTGATTTTATTTACTGCCAATTTCATCGCCTTGACAACTTTTTCGTTGCAAAACTTCAAAATTAGTAGCATAATGCCTTACATTTAGTGGTCAGTCAATGCAAATCTGACAATATGACGAAATAATTTTGCGCATTGGAAAAGGACTCATCTATGAGGGATAGTAGTTTGTTCAATATGAGCATACGAATCGGTTAATATACGAGAGTTTATATTTGCAATTTTAAGTCAATGAGGACGTATTCATACAGACGGATAGACGGACATCGTATCGGCTATTAGGCCTGATCAGGAATAAATATAATATACAGTGTCGTATATACCTTCTTCGGCTTGTTACATACTTTTGCCTAGATTAATTAATTAATTCTTAAAATTAGAAAGACCATCCGGAATATATATATATATATATATTTTTTTTTATTAGAAATATTTTCTATAAGTAAAAAATGCATATCTAAAAATTAGATTCTTAAAAAAAATCGTTTCGGAATTCAGAAAATAGTAATGAAATTTGCTCTCTCGACTGCTATATTATAGTTCATCTGCTTGCTATTTTAGTGTACGCGTAACTGAAAGGAACTCATTGTATTCGCGGGCTCGAATTCCCGTAAAAAATTTTTAAAAGCTATGAATAATTTTTGTGTATTTAAAAATCTGAAAATACCGATGTTTAATCATAAATACAAGTAACACAAAAGAAATTCTTCTATCAAGGGCACAATTTTAAATTTAAGAAAAATCTATCCTGAAATATCGTTGGTTTTAAGAAAGCCATAACCTTAAATTTTAGAAATGTACTTTCGGAATAATAAGGTGAGGTCCACTAAGTATGGAGGGGCTCTAAGGGCGATTTTTTTTCTGATTATCAAAAACACTACCAGCTCAGAGTTGCCTTGGTTCCAAAGGAAAACAAATGCTCCTCCAGTGGTCGAGTTGTCAAGACTATTATGTTACTACATAGTAACAAAAACAAAACATATTTTCTTTATATAGAAAACAAAATCGATGGAAGGCATCCTTCAGCTTAAGTCATGCAAACTATGGTTTCACCTCTAGATAAATTCTGAATTAATCTTTTTTTTAGCCGATAGTAGGCTTACCTGAACTTTTGACTACATAACTCATAATTTTGGTATGGTAACGATATAAGTGATGATTGAATGTGACACACGATAGTCTCGATACAATAATTCGCATCGTCCATACGCGTACCTGTGATCTGATCTTCATACAAGTAATTTTTTCCTGCAGAGGACATGAGATACCGTTTGGGTAGAAACTCATATATTCGGGAAAGGAAACGTTCAGAACAAATGGTCTATACTGGAGTAACTTTTTCCGGATCGGTATTTATGCCGGCCTCAATAATAACGTGATCAGCCATGCTATGCTTCAGGAATGAGGCACAGATAGGCCTCTAACAGAACCGTGTTGTACTATAAGAAGACACACAATACTTTGGAACTTAGGCACGAAGAAAGACAGGAAAAGAACAGACTTAGAATACTTACCGATCTCTTGCCAGGAAATTGTAGACTAAGAACTAAATTATGTAAGGTCAGCAGCTAACTCGGTGGGCTTCGTGAAAATGAGAAGGAATTCTCAAATCACATCTTAGCATATTTTTCCAGGGAAATATATCTTAAGATTGTAGTATATAAAAAACTTGAACAAGAGGGAGATTCTCGCATTTGTGCGTTGGTGGAAGAGCTCAAGGACGAACTTCTTTCGTTATGTTCTGGCAAGCCTCGTTCTTGTTTCGACAGCCCCTTTGAGCATTCCTGTGTTTGTCCCTATTGTATAGTTATCTAAATTTATGAGAGTTTGCATGAACATTGTCTCATCTTTATCTTCTATGCTGTGTAATTTTAACCGGAAGGGTCAGTGTGGCTACTAGCATAACTGGAGTAATCACCTTATCTCATAGTCGGGCTTAAGAGTTCTGCTATTAGTATCTTTGCAATTGCGAAGGTCGCTATGGTTAGTGCAAGCTTTGGACAATACGGCTCTTCAGCGCTATCAATGAATGATTAGAAACGACAGTGACGGATTCGAAGGAGATTTCTTGGGGAAATCCTTACGAGCTCTTGTCCACTCCCTTTTATAACCTCTATCTATAACCTTCATTTACTTACTTACTTTGATTTCGAGTATAAGTGTATCTAGCTTATGTGATAGGTTTAATTTAGATCCTATTTTGGGATTTCTAACACAATCTCATGATATTGCCAAGGAGCTCCCCTAATTGATGTCGAATAAAATAGTTTTGTGATCAGAACTCGGGCTTGGGCGGCGTCTGGAGAATCCTTAATTTCCGATTTTTTTTTTTTAAAACCTCTTAACTAGTAAATAATTTAACTGGTACTACTGGTGTTGTTGGTGTTGCCCTACAGCCAGGCTAAACTCAGAAATTAACCTCAAAGTTTGATTTACTTGTGTCACGCTGCTGCTTTTGTTCCTTACTGCACCGACTCGCTCCTTAAAAAGGACAGCGTAGGTGTTGGTGCTGGTGATTTTGGCTGCAATAGTTCCTTCGAAAACTCATGATCTCATTTTCTACCGCAGGAGTAGTATTGGATCTTCATCATCCATATGTCTGTTTTTGCGAAAGCTGTCTGCTGAAGTAGTTGTAGAGTCTGCGGATTTTAAAAGTTTGCTGCCGTACTTCACACAAATCATTTTTCTTGTTCCGGAATACCCCAATGGACTTCAGAACTTCACTTCGTGGCGCCCTTGTTCCGGCACTTCAATTAGGATTGCTCTAATGGCTATAGTTCATTCAATACAGAGCGACGTTCCTTTCTTCATGTGGACCTCTTCGGTTTTGTCTTTTTCATGTGCAGAGATTCATCCAATTACCTTCAGTCCCTCTGACTTAGCCACTGTTAGGTCAGTTCTTCGACTCCTTCCGCTGCAAACATGGAATATAGTAGAGTAGCGAATGTGCAAGGAAAGGTGGATATCACGCCTACCAGAGGATATATCTAATATAGCCAAAAATTTTAAATCTGAATTTTTTAAAGTAGACTGCTGCCACTCGCTTTGAAATTTCAAAGCACGCCAAATTTAGATTTGTCGAGATTTTGAGCTAAATACAAAGTCTATAATTACCAGACTCTTTGGCGTAGGTGACTGGCTGATGGGTCTGTAATTCTTGGACTTGGCTCTGTTTCCATGCCTTGCATCTGTTTGATTAGTTTCGGGCGATCACAGTCATAATTTTTCCAAACACTGCATGGAGTTGACGTCCTCTTTTGGCCCTTCTGGGGATTAGAAAATGGAAATCAAATAGACGACTTGGGTGGCTCAGCCAAGAATGTGCGACGGCGCGTGAGCGATTAGATGTCAGTAGTTTGAATTTTCTTGTTTAAACACCTTTCATAGGTAAAAGTCATTTATATATTCCCCCGAGTTTCTTACTTCTACAAATTTTTTATCTTTTACTTACTTTACTGATCAGGTCTGATTGGGCTGGCGAGCGTACGCGATTAGGCCTAGTCTGCAGACAGATCCAAGCAATTTATACATTTAAATGTAATATGATCACTGCAGTAAGGCGGCTGATCTAATAGTATTCTAGGATTCCGATGCAAAACTGGCTACATATGAATGTTCTTATTAATAATTTAAAATTCTGCGTCCCTCTTTAATCGGTGCTTCTTGAATCTTGTCCGCAAAATTAGAATCCACAGTAAGATAAAAACATTTTTTTTGAAGAGTTTTGAAGTTAGATAGATTCTTGAGACACTAGAAAATGTGAAAGTATGTCATTCAGTTTTAGAAGCACGATTTACATATTTTCCAGGACTACCAATGGACAATAGACAATTTCGTGGCTTTCTGTTAAATTGAAAATCAAAATAATTTAATAAAACGAACCATATGTTTACTGATTAATATTTAAATTGAAATCGGAATCAGAACCTAAAAATGATTGAGAATCCAAATTTGAAGTCCCAAGCTCCAATAACAAACGAACAGACAAACAAAGATGGCTAGCACGACTCGGCTCTTGATCCTGACCTATTACAAACTTCAATATACCCTTTTTTATCCTTATATTTCCCTAAAATCCAACAGAACGCCGATGATTGCAGGCCCGTGCAGACCTCAGCCAACCCCCTAACATCTCAATACCGACCGATATATATTATATATGTATTTTTCCAATGTTGGTCGCTATATTGCTCGAATGGTAAAAAATGCTGCAGTAGGAAAGTTCGCACTTATTTACGGTACCAAACCGATGGCGTAGCATAAAAATCAAGATATCAATGCATAATCGATTACCGTAAAACAGTTTGGAAAAAAACTGGAATTTTAATAAATTATTATTATTTGACTTAATCAGATTCAGAACTTAATTACTTTTCGGTTTGACACCCTGTTTTTATATGAAAATGAATTTATCGATTTAAAGACCTAACAAAAGAACTAGTTCGCCAAGGCATTGAAAAGGCATTGAAAAAGTTTCACTGATATGGACGGGCCAAAAGTTATTGAAATGGCCATTAGTCTAACGGCCAGACTTGTCTGGAAAATCTTGTTGCTAATTATGATTATCTTAACTACTTTAAATACTGAAATTTTTAACCGAAAACGAAAAAAGCTCAGATCCATTGACAATATTTTCTTTATTTACATATATATATATTTTTTTTGCCCAATAATCAATCAAGTCCTTACAATCCTAAAAGTATTGTCGGCTTTAAAAACCTCGTTTTTTTTTCCTTTAGGTATCTAAAAAAAAAACACATATGTACATACGTTAAAAATATGAGCTAAAAATAATATATTAACGCCTCTTCAATAATAAAAATAACATTCACCATTTCCACAGACTTTGCTGATGCAGACCCAGCGCCTGAAATTTTATTCACTCAGCTGAATTGTCCATGTCCTTGAAACAACAATCTGTAATTGACACTTTGACGCGTGCATGACAAAACGAAGTATCACGTATTTATCGGTCTAACTAAAAATTCTTCTTCTTCACTTCCTGTTTGACGTAAACCTGGAACTAAAATCATTACACTTGGAGAAAAATCGAACTGAATTTTAGAAATTCGCCATACGTAACTCAATTTATTATTTAGAAAGTGTATTTACTTTTTAATCAAGTCAGTCGACACAAAAAATGCACAAAGTAAAAAGTTAAATTAAATTTAATTTAAAATTATATTTAAAATTATAAATTTAAAAGGAAGAAATAGTTGTAAGATAACGCAAATAAGCTGGTGAAGCATCGGCAGATTTATCGACGGGGGGCGATGGTTATTCATCGATGCTGGTACTAAAACAGACGCACCGAAACCGTTAGGCGAGACGTTAAACAGATATATTTAGATCATTTGTTTTCTCTATGATGAAATTTTGATTTTTTTATATATATTGCAAAAAAGAAGAGTACGACGAATACGGCCTACAATGTATTGTCTGCATTAAGAAAGCAGACGATGAGAATCCGCATGTCCATGGACAAATTCCCCACTAAAACTATACTTTAATGTGCCCTCGGAGTCTGGAGCCATGTCTATCTTCCAAAAGTAATAATAAAAACGAGGCAATTATATAAATAAAGCTGCCACATAATTCCATTTCTGAAAGCAAAATAGAAATGCTGGCGAATAATCTAAGAATAACTAAACTAATTAAAAATAAAATGTTCTATTAAAGACGTATATCAAAGTATATAAGAACAAAATAATTATTAAACTTAAGAAATAATTTAAAATGAAACGCATTACGAACTTTGCTTATCTGTAATTCATTTCAGTTGAAATTGATGCTTAAGTTAAATCATTTTTAATATTAATAGTAATAATAATTTATTTGTTTATTTGAGTCTTAAGGTGAGTACCATAACTCCAATAATAAGTTTCAATTTTTTTCTGATTCAGAGTTAAAATAAGAAACTATATTTATTATTTTATATATATTTCGATTTTTAATGATTGATTAATTTAAAATTCAAACTGTGGCTTGTGCATATAAACATGCAAAATAATTATAATTAAAAAACATATTCTAAAAATTTTTTTAAAAATTATTTTTCAGATTCAATTTCGAAAAATGGCTTGTGCGCTGAAGAAACAAATGAGTCGAAGTTTTTCCTAATTTTTTCCAATCGACTATTGAGACTACTCTTCTCTGCAGAATTTTAACAATTACACTAACAGATAAATAATTTTCTGCTGCAGTTTCTATGTATGAAATATTGAGGCACTCATTGTACCTAATAATTTAACAAACAATAAATAAGGTACCAGAAGTTCCGAAATAATTTTCATACTGAACATATTTACAAACAGAAAAAGAATCAACTCGAAGCCGACGGAAACTTAGAAGCTCTATTCGACGAAAGTGATGGGTCAACCACAATCTAAATAAGTATAACTATTTCAACGTTTTCGGCCCTCTCGAAATGTCCATTATTTGCAGAGCCAGAACTGCGCTGCGAAGCCCACATTTTTCGCTCACATGGGCATACATAATTATGTAAAATTTGCAACACACGGCGAAGGGAGGACTTCATCCACCTCGGATGAAATTGCCCAATTTTCAAGAGCAACGTATGCATGTTGAAATTGGCAGTCCATTTGACGAATGCTACCCATTATAGTAAATTTATAATAAATAAAAATGTTGGATTTTTAGTCATTAAAAAACACAGCTGCATTGGCAGCTTAAGGCCATGCATTTGTATGCTTTTAGCCCTCATATTCTTTCAAGATATGCGCACAAATCAGGGTGGGAAATCGATATCGAGCAAACGGCAATAAAAATTAAACTTGTACTGCGACGTCGTACACAAGACAGCGTTTATAATTTGTCCCTACCTCTCACAGTCTCCAAGGTACGTGCGTTTTTGTTGTATGTACAAGAAAGAAAAGCTTTCTTAGGCAAGCCGAGAACTAGATACCCTTGCAGACCACCAAATTGCATATGCGAAAAACGAATCTTTCAAAGGATTGATATATAAAACTATGACTTACTGAGTAGTGTTAAATTGACATATAGACTGTACCAACGAATTTAACTATCACAAATCGGACACACAAATATTCAAGTCCAAGCGCTTAACACAAAATACCAATCAAATATAATAAAATATAATATTGATCAAGATCATCAAGATCGCTCAAAAAAGCTTCATATAAAATATGTATGTATAATCATAATAGCCAAATCGCTCAGTTGCGAGCAGAATTCATTTTGTACTCTTATCCAAGAACTATATATAAATATGCACATACATATATACTATATATGTATGTGCACTGTTGTGCATTTCTCTTTCAGAATTTCTTTTGAGAACACTTTTTAGCTGACGAGATGTCTCATCGCAATGAGATTTTGTCAAATAAATTCCATGGCCTTTTATAGTTTAGTCACGTAATATGGAATGCAATAAGGGAGATATCTCCAATAAGTGTACCTAAATTAACATTATCTAATACAATTTGCCGAATAACATCTTAGCTCTAATGCTCCTCCATCTCAAATTTCTTAATATTACTCGAAAGAAGAACTCTTAGAAAACTGCTCAGCCCAGTGTCAGGCCAGTAAAAATTACTTTTATTCTTTTATAACACAATCGGGATAACTTTTCATTAATTCAAATCGATTAAAATATGATATAAATATATACATTTATCCATCCAGATTTGCTTACAGATATAGCTATAAATATCAACTCAGCTAAACATCCTGTTAAATAAGATATTTCCTAATGGGAGAAATGGTATTTTAAATACTTATAAAAAGCATCGAATAAACTATTTTTCATCAAGTTAAAAATGCCCATATATGAACTTTTATGCATGGGTATAAAAGAGTTATCAAATACTGATTTCGAATATAATTGTATGCTTTTAACTATAAGTAATTGGCTTTTACGCGATTGTCTGACAATATGAATGCACATTAAATTAAACGATTTGAATTAACATGTTAAACACTAGCCAAAAATTGCATAATAAATAGTCTAGAAATAATAAGGGCTAGAATTATGCATTGGTCTTCTCCTCAGTGAATTTAAATAATAACAAAATTGGTTTGGAATGATTTTTAGGCTTATATACACTTGTACATATGTATGTATATATAAATATATATATATTGTATTTTCCTCCTGTTGGTATACATTAAATTAGGTAGGACTTGCACACTACTATATATTGTATGCTCATGCCCGATGTTTCTATTTCATACCCTCATATTTGCCTGCAACGTTGCAAGTCGTGAGGGGGCGTAGCTCGGAATTGACCAATCACAGGTCTCACACGGTTGCTTCACTTATGCTCCACCCCTCTGTACGGCAGAATACCGCCCATTGTGCGAGGCTGCTCCGATTGTTAAGCAAAACATTTTGGGGCACACACATATTCGTGTATATTCAGTATTATATTTACATAGAGATTTACCAAGCCGCTACGCTGCTAAGTTTAATTAATGAAAACAGATAATACGTAGCTTTGACAGCAATGCTAGAATCGAAAAAAAAAAGTTCAAGAACAAAACCTGCCTCTTTTCTAATTGAACTAAATTAAATTCACCCATTACCATAAGTCAAATAAATATATATCGTTTTTGTATTTCGTTAGGACGTCAAATATATACATGTATGTATGTACCCGGCAGTCAGTCCTTAAGCTTATACATTTCTCTTTTAACATTATGATATAAACAAGAATACAAATTAGCTATTATAAATATCACATTAGCTGGCTTTATATAGTCGTTTACAGTCGTTTCATTGTCTGTTCGTATCATCGATCTCAGAGACTGCTATAAAGGACCTACAATATTAATTTGTTAATTTTTTAAAATCTTCAATTATAGTTTTCGATATCTCTGCCCGATCAAGTCAAAGTCAAGAAAAAAGATTAAATACCAACTTAAAGTTCTAGCCATCAAGAGTTAGAAATTGTTTCTCATCCATTAACAACCACTGTCTGTTTAAGTATAGATATTAATAACTATAAGTGTATGTAAGGGCTGTGTGCCGGGTCTGTCACTCTCGATTCAAGCTCCCTTAATTGTTTTCAATGCACAAAGCTTGTGCAAAAAAGAAAATGATTCGGTCGAAGGTGCATTTAAGTGACTATTTAATTGCATTTAATTGTGTACTACTTTTTACAGTCAGTCAAATTGATGATCAACTCACAGTCTCGACTCTAAGAGCCTCGAAGCACTTTGGACGGTATAATTTCTCCTTATCAGGTAACTTAATTGTTTTGCTCTTTACACTCAATACCACCTTACATTTTATTCAAACAAACCAAGCCACTATTCATTCATAAATGTAGCATTTTTCTGAAGATTTTATTTATGTACAGGTCCATACTTTTTGGAAAGGTAATTTAAATACCTTTAATATCATATTTAATGTTCACAGTATTCGTATAAAAAGTGAAAGTGATACTATCAGAAAAGTGACTGCAAAAGTATGCATACTGTGGGATGCTGTATTGATGAAACTTAATATTGTATGTTTGGCATTGGAGTGATT
This sequence comes from Drosophila seclusa, assembly GCA_035043575.1. Taxonomy (NCBI): domain Eukaryota; kingdom Metazoa; phylum Arthropoda; class Insecta; order Diptera; family Drosophilidae; genus Drosophila; species Drosophila seclusa. The sequence continues at coordinate 200,992 of JAWNMX010000457.1, read as the reverse complement.
TTTCCTGTAACACAACAAAACATACATCAATGAGAAGAGTCCAGTTCAAAAAACATATTATTTCGGCTCGTAAATTATGGCAAGTTTTGACAGCAAATGATGTGCCAATCCTGAATTCATCCATCTATTTATGCGACGGCATGCACATTTTCATTTTATTTGTTCGTACTGATACTAAATCAGAATTACAAATATATCACAATGTATTCAATGGGAATGAAACAAATGTGGATTATTACTACAAGAAGCAGTGCGCCGCTCAAGTCATTAGAGCCAGAAAGCTGAAGTTTTAGCAGTTACTCCATTTAATTTCCGAGCGTTCTTAAAATCTGCTCTGGGAAGAAAATTTGTGTAGAATCTATTTCTTACAAATTCGTGCAATTACGCGACTTTAATTTTTGGAAAACTTATCATCAAGGGAAAATGCTTTTCATTCGATCAGCTTTAGTCTACCATCCAAAGCACATACAACAAATATATTTATTTAATTTACAAATTTTTAAAATGTAGAAAATTTTCTGTAAATCTTTTCTGTCTTTTGTCGATCTGATTTAAATTTGATATGATTAATATACAATTTTTTGGAATCGCATTTTCGTATCGAACCACACAGCAAGCATTTTTTATGTGCGAGACGAGCAGCATGATTATGCACCAATCAATGTGTGCGAGACGAACAGATATATGTATGTTGTTCTAGACAATCCACTTGTGCTCAAAATCTATAATGTGCGTAGGCAGGTAAAAAAAAAGTTATTGTTTGCACGAATTTGTCGCAAGCCAGAGTTTTGTTTACCCTGAACCCATTGTAAATGGTTAAAAGGTTATTGAAGTCACGATAAAGTCTATATGTATTCGTAATCAGCATCACTAGCAGAACCGATTTCGCCGCTTGTCTGTCAGAGAGAAACAATTTTGGAATATGAGTTCTCGTGTACCACACGCTAGTTTATTTTATCTGTGAATGTTTCAGTTGCATACATACATAAATATGTACATACATATATATATAAAGGTAACAACTTTTGAGTAGTGCATTCTTACGGGTTTTTATAGATTGACGCTTTAGTTTTCTGAATGCCAATTTCGGATGCTTGCGCCTGTTGAAGAGCACTTGCTTTTCCTCCAATTGGCATGAGAGCTGGAACGTGTTTTTAAGCAATTTAATATTTTGAACAGTTGAGTATAGTTTACCTCCCCGTCGGGCAGTCGCTATTACTACACATTTACTTGACTTAAAGCATAATTTTAAAGCAATATTTTGCGCTTAATCTTAACCTGCTTAAAACTATTTCTGCCCAAAAAACCAGAATAATTTTATTGAATTATTGAAATTGACAAGTAAGTAGCTGTACTCGGACCTCTCTTGTATTACCCATTTAGATGATATTAAAAACGTCTTAAGCTCCATAAGGTATGTATGTTCTTGATATTGATGAAGCTTATTATATTGTATATACTTATAAGTTATAGAGAAAATTGCGAGGTGACTTAAAATAATCTTAAGATATATCACAAGCTTTCAATTATAAATGATCCTTAATAATTAGCTTTAGAGACTTTGCTGCTAACAATCGTTTATCATTTGAATTATAGTTATTTGTCTATTTATAATATAATAACTTTTCATTCAGTCGAGAAAAATGTCTTCATTAATATTCATGAGGCTGCATACTTTTAGTTGCTAAAATCGTATACCATTAGTTGTATACTGTGAGTTCAATAAAGACAACAGGTCAACAACTCATCTTAATTTTACTTCCTTACAACAATATTTTGTACATTTGGCGAATTTTCCTTTTAATAAGGAATAATAAATTGGATTTGAACATTCCACAATATTGTCATCTAGAATGAAACTACTATGATAACGACAGCATTTTAAACCTATTGGTTTGTGGCTTGCAGTGATAGACAATATCCAATCGGCAATCAAAATTTCGATTAAACTCTTATAGAATTTTGTGCCAAGCATAACCAGCCCGAACCAATTCAATCAAAACGCCCGCATTGCTCATCGACACGTGCGCTGAGTCAACACTTTTCACAACCACAGGGGTACAATTTGCGCAGGACAACCACATAAGTTTGATCCCAGACGAGATGCAACCATACTTCCAGAGCCTGCAGCAACATACAGTTAGGCATCATCTGCAACATCAGCGATCCATTGACAAGACCAAACCCTACAAACAGCGACGCGAAGTAGACAAGAAGTATTTGCAGCAGTACTCAGCATAATAATATATTTATTGATTTGATGTCGGGTGATATCAGTCACAACAGAGAAATGATAAAAGAAATAAAAATAAAATATTAAATTATACATAATATAAATATAAAAATATAAATTTAATATATAAATAAATAAATTCAATGAAATATTTATTGAATTTAATATTTATGTTTTTTTCAAACTTTGGTGCCTTGATTGGGAATTGGTATGAATTGGTTAAGATGCCAAGCCACAAATGAGTTTTTAATGATGTTTCTTTATTTTATATCTTACTCTTTACGAATCTCCCTCTCTTTTATAAACGTTTTTTAATTTCCTTTGTAATAAGTTACTAAAGCTTAACAATTTCTGTTAGGTTTCATTTTCATTAATATATTCTTTATGTAATTTAAAATTTGTAATTTAATTTGTTCCTTTTAATCTCCTTTAATTCGTAACTTCAATTTTCAACTTGTATTTATTCAATCTTTTCAATATCTGTGGACTGTTTTAAGTCTATATTAAATAAATATACATTTAAAAATATAATCGCTTGTGTTTAGCAATAAGCTTAAGTTATTAATTCAACTTAATATCAAACCGTTAATTTATATATAACTAATTCAACTGAATGAGATAATGAACCTGAATTTTTAAATTGCCGGTATCGAGTCTCGTTTGAAGTATAAGGTAAATAAATCTGTATATATCACGTATAAAACGGATTGAAGTATATATCGCCGACTCAATCAAGTAAATATCTTCCCTATTATCGCCAAAAATCGGTCGAGCTAACCTGTCTCCTTTCTTGCTTCATAACTTTCTTATACCACTCATTATATTATGACTAAGAATTATAATCATCGCTCGGAATGACACAAAATGTTTCTTATTTGAGCAACATTTTTGATTTGGAATATAACTTTTTCAAACTTACTATTTATATTTGTGAAAACATTTTTAAAATCGAGCTTGTTATGTAAAGGTAGGGATTTATGACAGTAAGTTTCTTCCCTCTCTCCACTATGTTAAAAAAGTTTGTATAGTCTAACAAAATACCGCAGAAGCAATGGTCTTTGCTTAAGGGAAATGGGAGAGCTATATATAAAATTAAATAATAAACATTGCACACCTTTTAGTTATATAAATGTATTATTTAAGAATATTATATTTCTTATTAAGAACTTTTTATTTCCTTATACTGGTGTTAATATTATAGTATAACAACCATTATCCGGAGAGCCTGAATACCCTTGAAAGCCCTCGACATCTGAAAGAATACGGACCTCGTCAATGTTTCGATCCAACTGAAAAGTAGAATAAAGTTAATACTTAAAGATTGAATCGACTGGAAGAGAAATTAGCCAGTTCTTTAAGGAGGTAGTTCGACTCTGCATTTGGAACTTTTAAAAGCTTTTAATGCAATGAGGATATCGACTACACAGATCTTGGCAATGGCATGACATTTGTTTCAGAAGATTCATCTTATGTCTAAAGCTATAATTTTTTTTATATTATGGTAGTCAAATAGTTGAGTAACAATAGTTATTACATATAGCCGACCGAACTATTCAAAAACATGATAAAAAAAATGTAGCTTCAAGTCGCTTAAGAGAGCCTGCACAAAAAACATCAGTTGCATTAATTGTCTCAAAAAAAAAAAAAATGAAAGCGAATTACGCATTTGTCAAGCGACAAAAAACTAATTTGAAGCAGCAGGAAATCATTGCAATAAAAAACAACCACATTATTTACAAGAGAACAGCAAACTGTGTGCTCGCATTTACAAATTCCCAACCAATTGCCAATAAAATTACAACGACGTTCATCATCATCTCCCTTGGCACATCGAAGAACTAGATCCGGACACGATACTAATTATTCAATCCCAATACCGTAAGAGAAATCGGTTACATGAAAGGTGTTATTTTTAAATAAATTTAGTTACGCATAGTTTACAGTTAAATCCGTTTCATCTCTAGAGTATGCTTTGTTTTCAACAACACGAATATGCGGGGACTTAACGAAATTGTTCATTAACGAATCATTTAAAAGGTTAGTCACCTTTACCGATTATTTATTTAAGACCCGTTCAAAATACGAATTGTTCAAATATCCACTCATAAATATCCACCACCGTCGCTACTATTTCTACTACTACACACACAGGCACACAATCAAACACACACGCTTCGTTTTATGGGTTTAAGATGTAAGCAACTTAGAATATATGTTAGAGCTACTGGGTACAGGGTATTTCTTGTTCGATCAACTGTCGGCAAGCGCACTCTCAATTATGGCATATAAGTAAAAGGAATTGTTAAAGATACTTAAATTGCTATTATATATATTATTACATATATTTATACTGTTTGAGCCTTTTATTATTTTAGGGGTGGCTTTTATGCTTTCGATTGCTCTTTCTGCTTATTTTAATTTGTCCGAAGATCGCAGCTTAAAAAATCATTCGACTGAAAAATCATGTCGTGCTGAGTGCTTGAATTCCAATTCATCCGTTCGACTGGATGGGAATAATTTCTATATCCAATACCCATTAAAAATCTTTAAAAATCAAAAGGAGGCCTTGTAACTTCATATTCGCATATTCGCATCAACAGTCAGTCGATCCAGCAGTGTTCGTTTGCCTGTCTGTTCGTATGACTGAGTCAATCTCAGAGGCATCGAAACAATTTTATGAATACAAACGTATAATACATTACATCTATAAATAAATACATATAAATAACTATATCATATAACTGACACAGGAACTAACGGGCGATAGACATTAGATATATGTGAGCACGAGTCCGCCTGCTCAGTAAGTAGCATATTTCTTGATAATTATAAAACTGCAGTCCCCGTAATCCTCCATGATTTCAATACACCCTTTAAAAAGCGGAAAAAGGAATTGTCGTGCAGCGACCACTCCCACCCAAAAATCTCAAAAGTCTATATCTCCCGAAATTTTGAAGATTGAGTTACCTAAATGTACGGCTACGCCCGACTGCAACGATCTCACGTGGTTTTTATATGATTTTCGGAATGCAAACCTTTAAAATTGTTGATTGGAATTTTACAGACTTTTCCCAATCATTGCTAAAAATTTATTTTTTGAGCAACAAACTAGGACTAATCCTACACATAAGCTTTTTGGATTAATTTATTTAAATTCAAGAATGCTAGTACTCAACTCATCATGTTTTGCTAATTTTAAATCATAAAATTGTTTGTAAATAGGTTTTCACAATTCATCGATCTTAAAAATGAAAACTTAAAAACTAAAACTGTGCAAAAACTTTTCGGCACGTTGTTTCATACTTTTAATCTAAACTAGAACTCTTTCAGCACCATGCACAATGCAATAGAGGTAATTCTTATTGTGAATGAGCATAAAATCTGCATAATCTGGTTTTCAGAAACCTTTATGCAAGGAAACCATGTGGTCGATAATGCCTTCAAACACAAAAAAGCTCCGGACGACCATTAATTGATAACCTCTCTATCAAATTGGCTTATCGATACTGTAACTGTACACTAAGCTGCAAACTTCATCTTGGAAGGCTCCCATGCGAAGGAGTTTGACGGTAATGCATACTTTGACACTCACTAAGTATTTGACACATGCTGGCGCGTAAAGTTTTCCTATAATTTGAATAAATTGATTACACCAGTTAATCCAAAGCATTCTGTCCGATAGATCTTTCTGAGGAGTACAGGATCCGCTGCAAACCGAACAGGAGTGCATCAGGATTGTGCCTTAGACACAATGCACAACAGCTTCACTCAGGTCGACATCCCACTCGGAACCTTCCCGCTTGCAGGCGACCCTCTGATCCTAACCAGGGTAAAATGCGTCTTGACTACTGCTGACATCCTTATAAACTTTATTACTATTTGCTGACTTAAAGAAAATATTTTTTCTGTTACGAAATTTCAGGACGATTTTCTAAATTTTAAGGCCATTTTTTATACCGGACATAACATGTCTGCTAATTTTAAAGTAGATATCGATATGGACTTTATGTTTTCCAAAATTTAAAAACCGCTTATTAAATCGAGGACGAGTCCACTCCTGCCGCTATCATTCACTCCTTACGCTCGAATTGCGTAATCCTAAATCTTTGAGCTAAAATTACCAAATTTGGTAGAATCAAATGCACCCTCGCAAAAGGTATTTAAATTTTGTTCAGCTAGTGTTATAGTGGTATCGTCCGACTGCAAATTAAACTTTGGTTATATAATTAAATTCAATAATAATTATTAAAATTTGAATTTTAAAAATTGGAAAAATTATAATGGATTCTTAAAAATGATGTGGTAAAACAAGTTTCTTTAAATGTGTTACATATATCTCGAAAAAATTAAAATACTTTTTTGATTATTACAAAAATTGTATGTTATATTATGTATTGTATTCAAAATTATCTCAAAACAGATATTGGAAATATATTTTAACGATATTTTTGTATATTTCAGAGCTGTCGACAAAATAACGTCTCTTAGTCAAACAAAATCGAATTTTCTATTTGCAGCTATCCTATTCAGCTATGAATTGGAATTGTGCTTGAATTTGGATGCAAGAGATTTCGCTGTTATCCCCTTTGTATGTGTGTGTGTTTATTTTGGACAACAAACAGCGATTAGAATTTAAGTCGTCTCACCTTTGGTGAAATGTTGCCTTACGTGCACGTGTGTTTCCTGGTTCCCCTTTGTTCTTGATCTGAACGGTGAATCAAATTATTAAACAAATATTTTTCACACATTACCTTAAGGGATGGACAATTTTTGCTCAACGTCTGCTAGTGTCGTTAAGTAAAATGATTGGGCATGCAACAATGGCAGCAGAAAAATCAAAATCAGAATCGTTAGCAACGTCCTCGCTAAATACATGTACTTACCCTCAACTTTACGCACGTGGCCCAAGCCACGTGCACTCAATTCAGGTTGTATCCACGATTAAATTAATCGCTGATTAGTAACGGACAACCGAAAAATTAATACGAAACATAATATGAGTAGGAATGCCTTATATATGTATAAATAAAATAAAATTAAAAATATAAAATTAAAATATATATAAATATAAATATATGTATATGTATATGTATATGTATATGTATATGTATATGTATATGTATATGTATATGTGTATGTATATGTATATGTATATGTAAATGTATATGTATATGTATATGTATATGTATATGTATATGTATATGTATATGTATATGTATATGTATATGTATATGTATATGTATATGTATATGTATATGTACAGTGACAGACAGCTCAAGTCGACCAGTGTCAAAGAAAATAAAAATGATTGCCTGCAACTTATTTGGACCAGGTATATTGTGGACACCTGGGTGCAGGTGTTAAACATTCATATTGGTGGTTAATACATGTATGTAATACCTACCATCGATTTTGTGGAATTTTTGAAAAATAATTATTAATTTGATTATGGCAGGCAAATACGACACTGGTCGACTTGAGCTGTCGCTCACTGTATATGTATATGTATATGTATATGTATATGTATATGTATATGTATATGTATATGTATATGTAAATGTATATGTATATGTATATGCAGCTCTCTTTGTCCTCTTCCTTTCTAACGCCTTTAGGCATTTAAAAGGAGCGCAGCAGCACAGAACTGGGGGTCAGTCCATGAGAAGTCAGAAGTGCTGGGTAAAAAATAGCGAATGCAGATTAGAAACTAGACGACAACATCAATGATCAAACAATGATCAACATCACGCACAGAATATCGATGTCCTGAATATAGGTAAGAAACGTATATCCTTGCTACGCTAGAATTGTGGCGAAATGCTGTATTTTGCAAAGCTAAGCGAAAAATGCAAGGCTTGGACTCTGGTGAGGCACAGAGTCAATCCTAGAGGAATCAAGGCGACCGCTAGTCCTGTTTAACAACAGGTGTGTTTGTGCTAGCTCCCCGTAGGATAGGACGAAACTCTGGACGTAGCTGGCGTAAGGGGTCCCTGTGAAGATTTTGGCGCACAGCATCGCGGCTCGATTCAAGTAAAGTACATCAAAGGAGGAGTCCAAGTGACCAGATAAATGTAATATTAACTAAGTGCCGTTTTGTTAAATAATCCAATCTAAATTATATACGGTAAACTGCTTTCTTTAATATCGCAGTACAACCGAATATAAATTCGTTGTTCGAATCCTCTGCTCGACAGGGATCAGCTAGACCCGAAACAGGTTTATGTGTAATTAAGAAATATGTTTCGGGGGTAAAAATTAAAAAAAAAAGATAGCATCACAGTGGTCCGCAAGGTACAGATGCTGGCTAAGATATGTACACTGAACTTCGGACATGGTTTCCTGTTCCTGCCAAACGATCAAGTCATGGTGCGAAGTATCAGCCGGACTTATGTGTAAGGCGACGTGTGCCGATAGTCAGCCTGGATTAGGGCCCATTAAATAGCCCAGTCGCTCACGGAGCATATCGGAGCATACCTTCGACCATCGGTATTATTAAGCCTTACCTACAATAGTGGATCTCTGTAGAGGTTAATTCCTTTCTTCGCAACTCGTGGGAACAGATTATATTCAAATAAGCAAAACAATCAAGTAAAAACCAGTGGTCGAGTGAGTTCGACTACGATATACCCTGAATCCTTTTGTTATATATATTCTACTTTAATTGAAAAATTTCCCTTTACAAAGTTTGACACCCAAATCTGAGAAGGTCTTCAAGTGCACTTATTTCTTAAGGCAGGCCTAGGGACTACAGAGTAAAAAAAAACTTAGGAAGCGCATCTTCACAAGTACATATACACATATGCATATTATGTATTAATAAGAAGTCTGCCTTTAAAATAGTGTCATTTATTACTATCGGAAATCGAACGGACGGACACGGCTATATCGACTCGGCTATTGACCCTGATGAAGGATATTTATACTTTATGGAATCAGAGATGCTACCTTCTGTCAGTTACATACATTTGCATACAATCATTATATCCTTTTTATCCATTTTCAAATGGTGCAGGGTATAAAAACAGAACGTGTCCGGCAATCGCTCAAAACCGGAAGGGAAGAATCACACACAATGGCTTTAAAGCCTGGCCTTAACACAAGTCATGACTTCTTGTCTAGCCAGTGGTACTAGTGGGGCTGGTAAGGACCCTGTCACACCCGAATCCTTGGAAGTGAAGCCGATCACTTGTGCAGCTGGTCTTCCGGCAGGAGCGAGTGTGAAAGGCGAATTGCCATCCACCAGTGTCCAGGCACGTAAGTTCACGTAAACAGAGCGAAGGAATGCTGCCAGCATTTTGAAGCGGCAGAACGCGAATGGGGCCAACCCACCAGCCGAACAAGGTGGCATGGGCGAAAAAAAGGCCAATTGGCGGACTGAAAATTGTCGAGCTATGACAGCCTTCTCAGCCTTTACAAAGGACTGTTTCAATGGAGTGTTCCACTCGGCCCTAGCTACGTTCCAGAGGGTTCTTGACCGCGTATCGGATTCGAGAAGATGCCGCATGCTATCGCATTTTTGGATGACATCACTGTGATCACAGTGAACACGCAAGAAGCACATGTAGAATATGAGACAAGTGTTACGGCCACTTAGAGCATCGAATCTCAAGATAAGCGAGTATAAGTGTGACTTCTTTAAGAAGAAGTTTAAATACCTGGGTCACCAGGTGACAGAAGAAGGTATTCGCACTGATCCTGAGAAAGCAACTGCGGTTGCAGAAATGAATTCCATTGGTGCCCCATGTTCGGACGGCAGACGTCGGCGCCTGAGAAACTTCCACCTTGGTTTGGAGGGCCGCCTATCTGAACGACTTCCGATCTATGGGTTATCACGGAACCCTGTTGTATAGCGCAACAACAAGCCGAGTTAAAATCTCTACCCGCATTTGGATGTCAAACCAAAGCCAACAAGATACTCCCCGAAGGGCCGCAACCATTAACCAGGATGGAACTATGTTCCGCGGGCTCCTGATTACCCGTGGTACCGTACCCATTGTGATACCGTATGGATCTCGCTTCCTTTCTGATGCAATTGTGTGAGCATGAATCAGGGGGTAGACCAGCCAGTTGCATTTATGAATTTCGTAATTATGGCTGGTCTAATATTCGCTAACTGTGTTAGGCTTGATAAGAAATTATTTCCTAGTATGGCGCATCTTCTCCTCGCAAGTGCCGGTCAGAAGCATAGAAAATATTCCGGAGATTCTACCTCCTCTTCGTCTCTGCAGCATCTACAGAAATGATTATAGGGTGCTTGCAGCCTACTGGCGTGAATACCCACTAACCAGTGGCCGGTTATTGCATGAATTACTACAGATCTATTTGTGCGACTTAGACTACACAGTACCTTACTGCGATTGCTTTTTAAACTGGGCTGTTTGGCATGCCATTCAAACACAGTTGGCTTTTAGCCATTTGACATTTGACCTGAGTTATCTTCTCTGATTTTGAGCTTGCCAGAGGAATACATATACCTTCCTTATCCGAGAGTAGGAGTAATAGAGTGCCTTTCCTGCTAGCTCATCAGCTTTGCTGTTGTCTTCAATATTTTGGTGCCCAGGCACCCAGACTAGGCTAATAACAAGCTGATTGCCATCCCGTGTAGAGATTTGCGACAGCTTGTTACGGAAGTCGAGTTAGACTATTTTATTTTGCTTCTTTTATGGCTAGTATTTTTGCCTGGAAAACACTACAGTATTTTCGGAGGCTGAAGGATATGATCCGCCATCGCGACTTTCAAGCGTTGTGTACCGTCTGTGTAGAAAGCTATGTATGCTTGCCGGTGGTCCAGGAGTTCCGTGAGTCCATACCTCCCTCAGGAAGTAGTATGTACTAAAGGGTTTATTGAGTTGTACTTCTGGCCACAATAGTCAGTTTTTCTGTGAATCGTTTTGCACTAGAACAGAGGCATGGCCCATGTTCTTGGTGACCCATACTGCGGATTCTTTCAGTCTTAAGGCCACTATGCTATACCTTATATATGAGGATAGGTCTAATGGTTGATCGGACAATGTTAGGGGATATACCTCACCAAACCCAATGGATTTCCTGCAAGTTTACAAATATAACCCGTATATGCTGATTGAGATTCAAGTCTAATTTCCTAGGCCCTAGGAAGTTGGCTGTGTGACTGAAGGAAAGGCTTGGGTTGTTTAATCTGGAGGAGACTATAGTAAGTAGTTTATCCTTCCTTGAGAAGAGAACTAGTTCTGTTTTCGTAGATTTTACGTTTAACCCGCAATTTCTTATGCAGGATGGCAGTATTTTTAGTTTGCGTGTCATTAGGTCACATAAGGTTTGGGGCTACTTTGCCCTGCAGATAACCGCAACATTATCCGCATCCTCCCTCCATATCCCGCAGCTTTGTTCCATAAGAGGGGTGACAGGACGTCCCTTTGGGGCATTCCTCTGCTGACGATCCAAATGTAGACTTCACAATCCTGTAAGTGAGCAATTGATTTATCAATCCTATTAAACCGGCGTCAACCTTCAGGGCTCCAGTTATTGGGAAAGGCACCCTCGATGTTCAGGAAAGCTATTAGGGTACACTTCTTGGAGTATTACTTTGTCTACGAATTGAAGAGCAGTCCGTATACCTGCCTTTCCTGTAGGCAGTTTGGCTGGACTTTTATTGTCATTGCTTAGGGATTCAAACGGTTTGAAGCTATTTTAAATTTTCTTAGCTAAGAACGGGTTTCATTGACGTGATCGCTTCAGACCACATAAGATTTTGGGTCGCTTAGAGATTGGATGACTTCACCGGAGTTAAACCAATAGTTGTCACTATGGCTTTGGGTAGAATTTTGTTCAGCCTTCATTCGTAGATTATATTTCCGTGCAGAAGTCTCCCAATGACCTCCTCTTTACCTGTCTGGTGGCTTTTCATATTTCGCCATACTAGACTTGTAAAGAGACCAGTGAAGGACGTCGTTCTGCGATTTCGTAGCGTTGAAAATGCATCTACAACTTTGGCGAAGAGTGCCAAGTTGTTGTGTCCACCACTATAGGGGCTTCAGTTAAGGCGTAGGCCTGATAATGTGGCTGGCTGCCTTCAAATCACCTTTCCAGATGTTTTAGAGAGTCTGGGCCCATCGGGGGAAGTTTCGACAGGACTCGATGTTGTCTTCCTTGGTAAATATCCCAATTCGACTTCTTTTGATATTTGAAGTGGACCGGTTTGGAGGCTTAGAGTAAGCTCTAACTCATAATACCTGTGATCAGAGAAGTAGTGTATTGGTAATGGTATGTAAAACTAGGGACAGGTCTATGACCTATCTACGTTTTTTTTATAATGAATATGGGATCATTTCTCATGTTACAAATCAGGAGATTAGTATTAAGGATGAATGCTAAGACTGACTCACCCCTCAAGGCTGCCCCACTGGCATCACTGCCTATAACCAATTTTTTGCTTTTCGCATTCCGCGACGAGAGATATAATGCTCTCTTCTGGTAGCTGTTAGGGGCGATGTAACCCGAGAGTATCCTTATTGGAGGTTGCTGTATTGCGTTGTCGCCGTTGCTAAAATTAATGAGCAGAAAAATACTGAGATGTTTTTTTGCGATAACGAAGGTTCTTATTTTACCTTCAGATTGAGCTCTAATGAGCTTATAGTCATTACTTATTACTTGCGTCCGACTACCCAAGGTTCTTGTACAATATCGACACCGCCCCCAGCCAGGCGCACCATGAGGGCAGCAGATGCTGCTTAACAATTGTGAGGTTTATCTGCAGAACTCGCAGCGACATCTGGAGACCAAACACCCAACACCGTTTTATTGCTGCCCTTATCGTCGGACAGCGAGAAGTCATCCTTATCGACCTTTCGACACATAGCCTATAGGACTCGAGTCAGGATCGACGCATCGGATGTATATCCCGGCTCCAGTTCGTCGTCGGTTGCTTCGATCTCCGGAGAGGGATCTTGCTCGACTGGCTTGTCGACAGAATCACCCCCGACCGGTGCACCTGACTTATACACCTTTACAGTGACTGAGCAGAAGCCGAAGCTCAACTCGCCTTGGAAGGGAAGACCCGGGTAACATTTTTGCAAAATTTTCAACACCTGGTCCGGCTCTTTTAATGCCGCCGGAATCCACATTTGAGCCGTAGGTGTATTGGGGACTTTGTTCCAGTCAACTGCGTTCAGCTTAGCTCCCGTGTAGACCTCTCTACGGCAGCTTTGTACATCTCCTTAGAGCGTCCGTCGTCGCAGGCAATGACCTTGGTATTAATCTCATACCAACCACCATCTCTACATACTGGTGGTAGTCCAGGATCACTCACGATCATGTCGAAACAACTGACAGTTAACGCTCCTTCCACCCAATTCCATTGATTATTGGGAATCCTTCCATTCTTGTATCATTTGTCGAGCACCCTCCTTGGCTATTTCGGCAAAGGATCTCCCCGGTAGGACCTTGGCTTTCTTGGCCACTGATCCGGTTGCTTCTTGCGAGCGCTGCCTCTCTCTGCCAGGCCTTACTCCTTTTTGGTGGATTAGGTCCTACGTTGGCGTTCTGCCTCTTTAGGATGCTTCCACCGCTCAGCATATGAGTGTTCAAGCGTCTAAGCATTGGCCAGGCTTTGAAGCCACTGCCTCCGCTTCTTGTAGACTAAGAAGACTCATATCTATTTTTAGACTAAGGAGTTATCTATTTTTAGTAGCGAACTGCAAGTTTTGTGAAAACAAGGAAGAGTACACATCCTAGCAGTTGGTGTCGCATTAGCTAGAAAAAGATGTGATGTCCTGGGGATGCATGTGCTCAGCTCAGAAGTCTTAGAAACCGTCAACACAACAAAGATTCTTGCATTCGTGCAGGAGCTTGGGTTGATGGACGAGCTAGAACGGGGCACAATAGATCTAAAAGTTCGCAGTGCATGAATCAAATTATAATACTCCTCACACACTAACGGCACATACCCTCATGGACAAGTGTGTCCGACAAGCTCAGATGGCTGACTACCTGCGTTAGAAAGAAAGAGGGCAAAAGAGTTTGAGTTCGCCGCAACTGCATCAACCAGATTTAAGACTGATAAATAGCTATTGTGAGGGCACATATAACATGTTCTCAAATATAAATGCTTATTCACATGTTTTCATATATATATAACATAATATCTACATATGTATTATATTTATTTCTTTAAAATGGATCGCTTAACGATATATGTACATTGATATGTGTGTGCTTATTAATAATGAAGTTCAACTTATGCTCAATTGTGATTCACGCATCTGTCAGCCACCGCTGGATGCAACCGAATATCTCGATGCTGCTCAGATATCGACAATCTACCGATATTGCCACTCACTCGATTACTTGCTCTCACTTTCAAACGTCAACGTCCGTTACGGTTCCGCTCGATTGATCTTATTTTGGGATCGTATCCATCCGTGAAGTCACCGGCCGAGTCGGTGGCAGCTCAGTGCCATCACATGCCTTCCGGATTTATTTCGTCCAGGTTACTGGGGTATCATCTTCCACGCTTGATTGCCTCCTTCGGATCCTCTTGCCTCCATGTCGGAACCGCAGTCAAGTTGGCTCACCATATTCCACAGTTCTGTCAGACTCTCCACTATCTGTCGTAACCCTAGCCGCACCACCCGTCGTCTGGGGTGCCTTTTATACCCTTCTTCAGCGCGTATGTGAATGCTGATCCACGGTGCCGTGTTTGAGCAAGTTTTAGTGACAAACGAATAATTGGAATGTCGAACGGGCGCTGCTCTTACAGTGCGCGAGCACCATCGCGTCCTGTACAGAATACTCTTTCGGATGTCTATCGCTCTATTCGCATTTTCTGAATCCGGGTGCAACTCTCATTTGTCTGATCCATTGTCTCATCCAGACGAGACTCTTGTCTCGATAGGACGTCTGCACCAACATTTAAACTTTCTTTCGGTACTTTAACTGAAAGTTGTATTGTTGCAGTTCTAGGGTCCACCTCGCGATCCTGCCTTACGGGCTTTCGATGGAGTTAAGCCACTGCGCCATGTTTAAGCCTTTTTCAGTTTTACTTACGAAATGACTTGATTACTCTCCTCTGAGCTTTGGGTTAATTTCGCACCCAAACCATAATTGCTTGAATCCGTCTGCAATCAAAAAGGCCCTGATAAGTCTTGGCATGGTAAGGCAGGTGATTGTGACTGCTTTGCTTTGAACTTTACGAAAGCTGCCTGGAGTTGCAAGCTATTGCCGTTCTTCATGTTTCCAGGGGGTAGTCGAACTTTCGAGTTTAACTCTGAGATTCTATGCTCTAAGTCGCCGGAACACTTAATGTATGTTCTTCATGTGGTCCTTGAGAATTAATTGCGATCGCATGCGGCATCCTCTCGAGTCCGATACGCGGTCAAGAACCCTCTGGAACGTAGCTAGCGCCAAATGAACCAATCCGTTTGAACAGTCCATTGGAACAGTCCATTGGAACAGTCCAATGGAACAGTCTAATGGAACGGTCCAATGGAACAATCCAATAGAACAGTCCATTGGATCAGTCCATTGGCACAGTCCAATGGAACAGTCCATTAGAACAGTCCAATGGAACAGTCCATTGGAACAGTCCATTGGAACAGTACATTGAAATAGTATAACGGAACAGTCCATCGGCGCAGTCCAATGGAACAGTCCAATGGAACAGTCCAATGGAACAGTCCATTGAAACAGTCCATCGGCACAGTCCAATGGAACAGTCCAATGGAACAGTCCAACTTAACAGTCCATTGAAACAGTCCATTGGAACAGTCCATTGAAACAGTCCATTGGAATAGTCCATTGGAACAGTCGATTGGAACAGTCCATTGGAACAGCCCATCGGAACAGTCCATTTGAACATTCCATTAGAATAGTCTATTGGAACAGTCTATTGGAACAGTCCATTGGAACAGTCCATTGGAGCAGCCCTTTGTGAAGGCTGTCATAGCTCGACAATTTTCAGGCCGCCAATTGGCCAATTTAGGCAGGATGATTGGATGTAGGGCATCAAAATGCAGACTTGAGTTTCCCAGTCGGCTACCAACGCGCAAAACTCTAAACTCATCAACAAATGGCAACATCAACAAGAATAATAGTTCCTTGATAAATATCTGAAACGTTGAGACTATAACCTCAGTGGCAATGAATAAACTTGAAGATGCAAGCGACCATTCGTTGCTTAGGAGCTGACGAATTGGCGAATTTACAATTAACAGTTATATCCACATAAGGTGACTGGACGAGCAACCCAGTCTTCCGGAGTTCAATCGATGGTCTTTTGAGTAGACGAGTAAAGGATTTCAAGAAATGATTATCGTACTCAATTTCCTCCATAGTGTCTGTTGTAATAGCGTCTATGCAGCTGTCAACTTCCCAAAGTCGTCGAACAACCTCATCCTGTCGATCATCAACAATTAAGACATTTTCCAATGCGGAATTTGAGATCAACTATGAAGTTTGGCCCAAGCGTTGACCATCACCTACGACTACTCAATCAAGGCGAGTCTTTTGTTAAAAAGGAAGTCAAGGTGCGAGCCTAATTCTAATTTTTAATGTCAATTGCAATGTCGGGCTGACTATCCTTAATAGTGGGTAAGACCAAAGGTATGAGTGAAGCGGCATAATCCGATATTTGGGACTTAAGGCAAATTTGCACCGTACGATCTTCAGTGTTTCACCAAGACAAGATGCTGAGTGCCCGATTCTAGTAAAGCTCTAGACAAGTGCAGAAGGGTATGATGCCGCAGACATGACAATGTCCACTGCTGCATGCACGTGCCTGGTGTCTATGCCTTAAACATATAGAGCAAAGAACCGGCTTCTTAACTTCCTTGGGGAGGGAGACAGCTTCCCAAACCTTGTGTATGCGTAAATAGCATGGCCGACACAGTCACAAGGGCTCGTCTATTCTCTCCTGAGAACGAAAGGAATGATATTAAATCGCATGCTCCAGGTTCTGTAGCTTCTGACATCGCATTTCCAGCGATCGTACAGAATCTAAAGGTAAGCCCGAACACTACCGCAAATGCTGAAACTTTTCTATCTTACTAAGCTCAGTGTCTTTGACAATGATCGAGTTAAACATAAATTTGAAGCTCGCTTTATTTGGCGTAAACGCCAGCAAACGTAGGCAGCTTACCAGCTGCCAACGCAATGTCCGCGATACGGGCTGCGATTCGAACATTTAAGCTGCCTTTTCAATCTAAACCCCACTGCCATAAAGAAAGTCTGAGTTATGTGAGAACATGTGGACTCAATCTAATTACAAAAAATATCGCATACAAAGGGACGTTAGTCTCAGCTCTTAGGACCACTTCCAGACGGAAGCTTTGTAGGCACAGTCTGCTCCAATCCGAGTCACTGATAGTCGAGTTACTATACGAAACTCGCACTGATGCGACTCATCGGGCAATACCGGTCGATGAGTGACTGGCGACCGTGAGCGTTTATAACGGCTTCCTGCCCAGAGTGCTGGTGGGCGAGACAATTTAAGTAGTATTCAGTGACTTGTACTGCCCGGAGGCGCTTTACGTCTGTCGCCCAAGTTGCGGGGAATCTGCGGACGAGGAGCAATCTCCGGAGTAAAGCTGGATGATAATGATAATAATCTGCAAACAGCTGTTGATAAAACTTGGCATAAGTAAACTATGAAATCGTTCATAAGTTGAAAGGATAGAGAAATTTTGGTTACGGTTTGGTTTTGGCTTGTTAAGCCATGCTAAGCACATCGTGGAGCCTGTCGAAAAGTAACGATTAAACGTTCTTGTTATAAATTTGTTGAAGGAGTGACTTGGACAGCTCGGCAAGGAGTACACAATTCCACAGATGTCTAGCCTTGGCAAAAATTGTTTTGATTAGTCACTAGGGTTGTGGCTGCAAGAAGATGGATGTAAGCCTCATTCTACAGTTCTATGTGGAAAATCCGTTGAACAGCGAAAAGACTTCGGGCCTAAAATAGGATTGATTCATTAGATTAGAGAGGAACGCGTGAAAAAGAACTAATGTTTGTCGGCTTGCCATCGGATCCTGAGAGTTTTAGTTACCTTGACGGCGTGATTTATTTGAGATACTCGTTTTCGAGAGTCGTTGATGTAAAAGACTTCGTGTATTTGTTTGGTAAGTTGTAAGCCTGGGTTGATTTTGTCTCTATTTATAAAGATTACTTTCGAAGATGTTTAGTAGGAGAGTTCAACGCGCAACATGCATTTCTCTAAGTACATTGCACCAGGCCCAACCTTCAGACTACAATCCGAATAAGAAATATAATTTTAATTTATTTACAGTTAAAAAAGTTAATAGATCTATATGATTTGATCTATGCGAATATAAATACAAAGTTCGTTAGAACAAGAATTAGACTAGGTCAAAAGACATGCTTATTTTGGATTAGTCTTATAAATTCAAATAGTAAAAAATAAAAATAATTATAAAAAATTATTACTAAATAGAGAATTGAATTCCTCGCAAATTCCATTAGTGAACGTTTTTAAGTATTTTTTATTATTTCCATATACACCACATATGCAATAAAATTTATTTAGATGAATTTAAGTTCTTTTCACAAGTACTATAGGCTACGCCAAC
Organism: Drosophila seclusa; assembly: GCA_035043575.1. Taxonomy (NCBI): domain Eukaryota; kingdom Metazoa; phylum Arthropoda; class Insecta; order Diptera; family Drosophilidae; genus Drosophila; species Drosophila seclusa. Next base: position 182,202 of record JAWNMX010000457.1, on the reverse strand, counting down.
GCCAAATCCAGAGCCTAGCCATACAGGCCACACACGTCTTTTAAAAAATAATAACGACATCACCGATCCAATCAGAAGACCGCCACCTGAAATAAAAAATTTTATTTTTTAGTATTTAAGGGAGAAAATCACATTGATAAAACTTTCCTAACCCATTAAAAACATTCAAGAAAATAATTGGAAAATTTATAATAAATAAATTTATTTCATTGACACTATTATCTTTTGATAGAGTTTTATTCTTAGCAGATCATCTCCAAGTCTACTTCTGGTAAAAGGTTTGACTTATTTCTTAGCTAAATTAAGAAAGTGTAATTTTTGGGAACGCGTAAGATCGGATCTCGAAATATTATAATGCTTTTGTACGTTTTAAGAAAATTTCATTTATGTTTTCTGTTTCAAGACTGGCTATTTCAATCCCACAACTTAAAACTAATTTTTGGCCAACTGTTTTGGCATCAGTTGTATTACATAGTGGCTCTAACATGTACTGCCTACAGCAAAATAACGAATGTATGCAAAGGTTCTACAAATAAGATCAAAAACTTAAGTGGAAGGCAACTGGAGGCTATCTCCAAAGTTAATAATTTTAATTTATGTAGTTATCGTAGGAGGACCTATCCACAAAATACAATATGAGAAAGCAAATGCTAATGAGCTGGCCAATTGATTATGATTTATTTAAATATTAAGCCGAATCAACATTGATCGAAACGTTTACGACGCAGCATGAAGTATGCATGTACATATATTCTTAATCAGGATAATCTTTTTCTGTCAGTTTTAACGCTGTATGTGGCACATTTTCTTCTTTATGCTGCAAACAAATCACATGCCAGAATCGACCGAATAAATGTGTCTGCCATTTGAGAGTGAGTAGATGATAACTGGTCTAAAAGGTTTTGTGCATTGAGGTGCCCAAGAAAACGTTTCTTTCTTGATTCTGTTTGGCAAAAGCCACTAGGAATTCTATATGTACTTATGTATATATGTGCATCCATACACATACATGGCTGCCATTGATTATGTAACCGAAAAGACTCACTTCCTTTAATAATTGTGTCAGAAACACATCGGTCCAACTTCACTCCCACTTGTTCTTCGGAAAAAGGCATCTCATTAATTTTGCTTAATAGTATTTACAATTAAATTGTTACTTGTTATAACAATTTATATTATCGAAACAGCTTGTCGACTGTCACGTTAAATCGAACCAAGAGCTTGGTTCAAATTCGATTAATCGTTTCATTCCTTTTGTTCGCTGCAGTTCCAATCAGTGCTGCCAATTTAGCCTTTTGATAATTATATGTGCACATAGAATTCGATCACCTTTTTTCATACATAATTTGTAAGGTACAATGCATCATAGCATTTACAATAACTGAAACGGGGTCGTTAAAGAGTTTCCCTTAATTTTCCGGTTCATTCATTTTTGAAGTAAACAAAGTACGTTTCCTAAGTATAAATAAAAATTCAATTTATGTATATTTATATATACAGGTTCACGAAAGTAATTTTTTTTGTTATATTATTGTTATATTATAATACATTGTAAATCGCTTTTGTTTACTGATTTAATTTAATGGGTTTAAGTTAAAAAAACTATAACTATAAATAATAAAACACTACAGACTTTGTAAATAAAAAAATAATATATAAAAAAAATTGTCTAACAGATTTAAAATTGTCTGCGATTCAAAATCAATCAAAAACCCATATAGTGTAGCAATTGAGCCTCATCTTGAATTGTTATTTAAATATTACTTTGCTTTTTATGACATTGTTTAAATTAACTGATATTGTAGCCTTACTGTGGTGTTTCGTTCCATATTGCATATAAAATTTGTGTGGTATTCTTAGGCGATGAATTTTTGTATGTCAACGATATATTTCGATAATTCTTCTTATTAAGTACCATCACCAATTTAGTCCACACGTTTGCGTTTAGGAAAAAATGGATATTCCTAAGGTAATAATAGGAAAATATGAAATATATAACAAAATTCTGACATTATGCGTTGCAGCTATCGAATGCTCTTCGGGATTTGCCCAACAGAGTTCTCAACGTGTCCGTGGAGGAGCGCCTGTCACTCTTTGAGAATGTCTATGCTGTGCTGGACAATCCCGGTAAGTAGTGTGCAGCTGATGTACATCTGTATGTATTATATGCATATCTGCATGTGGTGCTTAAAGTTCTAACTAAAAATTAAGTCCAGAAGCAACAGCTTCAAATATCGTTGAAGATAACATAACCTTACTGATCGGAGCCCATCACATCATACCTCACATCTACTTATCATGATTTATATATCACAACCACCGATTGTTCATGCGGTAGATGGAAGTCAATGATTTTGCCCAAAAAAAAATTTGGAATAACACATCTAGTGATTTTGGTTCAGATACCTTGGAAAGCAATTAATTTTTTCATACAATAACTCATATTTCAACTAATTATTCCCATGAGAGCTGTACGTAAATATATAACAAATATTGCAACTGAACTTTCCTAAAAATTGGAATGCTCTAAAGAGGCTTATCTACCACTATCGATAAATATTGAACCTGAATTAAGCTTAAGTTGCTGTTCATTATGCGCTTAAATACCGCCACAAAAGAAATAAGTTTAGTATTATTTTCTTTAATATTTGCTGGAATAAGCGATTAAATATACACTCCTCGCCATATGAATCGAATTAAGAGGGTATGCCTCTATGCAATTGCTTGGAGTTCAAAAGGAGAATGTTAAAATAACGGCACTTTTCTCATCTTTGTCCTTTTGAGTTTGTTGAAATGATGACAACAATTCTGAACCACTGACATAGAATTTGCATTTAGTTTGATAGTTTAATTTTCATATTTATTTTCTTTTCATTTTCATATTAAAAAAAGCGTAAGCTTCGGAGAACAAAAAAACAAATCAAAGCTTTCAAGGATTATGAGTCTAAGGTATAGGAAAAATTATGGCCCCTGAAAGTTAAATTTTGTATTGCCATTATGAGAGCGTTGTCCGACAATGACGTACTGAGAGCTGCATTTGTGTTCTTGCATAACGTTTTTGGATTTATGCTCTGGATTTATCAACAGGATTCAGACTACTCAGACTGTTAAATGGTATACCCGAAAAGTTTATGGATCTGGAAAACAATATGCGACAATTCTCGATCTTAGCCAAGCAATCAGAATTTTAATGTTCGCTTAAAAACGAATCGTCTGCTGGATAGGACTAGAATTTTAGGCAAAGAAAAGTTTTTGTTATATTCCTAGATAATAACTAAACTTAATGATTCACCCATTTCTGTTCACCGTAAGATTTCATAAATTGTATCATGTACTCAATGATCAATGATCAAAATGATTCTCAATTTTCGTAGTTTTAGCACGTCTTTGAAATTAACTGAATTTCGATTTAAAAAAGAAAATCAGATTACTTAATTTGCATACTAAAAAACTCAATCATTTAAGTTCAGCAGAGGCTAACGTAATCAACATTTTTTGGACTGCATTTTCAGAGTATTTGAAAGGTTTTATCTCTTAGTCCATTAGCACAAGGAAGTTACCTTTGTCACGTGTTATTTAATTACCTTCCATCTATGATATATTACTCTCAGCTGCTGATATATGCAGCTGAACTTTGGCTGTCGATCAATAATTAGTGTTATGGCCTAAAATGATCTAGGCAGTTTTCAAAACTGGTGTCGAGTAAATTTATTAAATGTTAGTTGCGGTAAATGTCAATAATTGTCCTTATATGCGATCGAAATTTTTCTTAATGCAAACCTCTTGCTCGTGTTCAATGTGTTGATTAAATTTATAGATAAAATAAAATAAACACGGAAATGGGTAGATCGATTTGATAATTGATGATAAAATATATATCGGAGATGCTTCCTTCTGCTTTGTTACATACATTTGTTCGGTATACCCTTTTTACCCATAAATAGTATTTTAAACATTACACAATTTTTATATTTTCATACACTTGACCTTGTAAAGTATATATGTTCTTGATTAGCATCGATAGCCAAGTCAATTTAGCCATGTCCATCCTTATGTCAGATCTTATGCCAACGAGTCCCTCAGATTTGAAGTTATATCTTGGAAACTTGATAAATTCGTATTTACCATAACTATATCATAACTATAGCATTTAATTCCCATGTCTTCATGGTATATAAACGAACCCTTATAGCTGAAGGCTTGACTCCGAGTATATATTCGTCAATGCCCAAGAAAAATTAGGGGAACTTTGACGCTAGATTCCGAAAATAAATAATATAAAGACAGATTTCTTTACCACAATGCTGAGTAGAGGACTTCTCCAACAGTTTTAATACTCACTGAGTTTTGCTTTCTCATTTCAGGTGTAAATTCAGCCATCATTCGAGGTATATGTAAAGTTATAGGGACGACGCTGACAAAGTACAAGGATCCCCATTCTCAGCAACTTGTTCGGAAGCTAATTTATGATCTTACAACATTTCATCATGATTTAACTATTGAACATATGTTGTCTGTCATTAAAACACTTCTGCTGAAGGAATTACCATTGACACCTCCTCATAAGTCATGCAGATCGGCCGTGGTTGCCTTAGGATGGATTTCTCTGCTATTGAAGAAAACAGACCGAGGATCAAATATTTATAAAACTGAAAAGTTACGAATGCTTGAATATCAGTCGATGCTGTACCAAACAACTTTACTAGCCCAAAATGCGCGTGTTACGGAAGCTGCTACAAAAATCATATATGATGTATGGGAGAATAATAATATTCTTGATGAAACAATGATTGCTCTATTTGAAATGGATGCAACTTCAAACGTTACAATAATGATAATGATGATGATACGATTTGAGACAGAACACAATCAGTTGAATATACTGAAAATCTATAAAATTAAAGCTGTGGAATACTTTGTGAAAAGTATGATACTGTGCAAATCAAAGCCGGAAAAGCCTTTCATAATTGCTTGTCAACCATTATTGTCAACACTTGATGATTCTGAATTTAACTCGTACATCTATAATGATTTACAAAAGTCAATATTAAGGAGTCCGGAAAATACACTACAGAGCGTTGGATTAATTTTTGATCTTGTCAATATTGATTGCAGTCCTTACGCTTCCCAAATCGGAACTGTTTTAATCAAAAAATTGTACAGCGATGGAGAACTTGCTCGTCGCGAATCCTTGGAGTCCTTAAAGAATCTATCACAGAAGTGCTCGGATGCCAACATTATAAAAAAATTGTTGGAACTTATTTTCTCTATTTTGAATGGATCTGATGGAAAAATAAATGTTGTGGAATATAGAATCAACTTGTTACAGGTAATCTAACGTTTCAAGATCTTTAGTTGTTTTAGTAACGGATTAAATTATAAATTGCTTGTTTGCTTTTTAATCTCACCTTGTTAATAACAAATTTGAAAAAAGTAGATATTTTTACAAAGTGTTTAACAAACCATATACAGCAAGAGAATATTTCCCAAAACGTGTTGCAAAAAAAATCTGCGTGTCCCAAATTAATTATAATGAAAAACTGACGAAAATTGCTCGTGCTTAAACTTAAAAATCTATTAAATAATTCTACAATACAGTTGCGCTGAAAATAATTATAGGATTAGGAGAAATTCACCAATATCATATTTCTGATAGTACTACTTTCACCGGTTAGACCATCTGGATTACCGTTAAAAAGCCGAGAAATTTCGAACTTCCTATAAACCAAAAACTTCTGATTTTAATAATGTAAAATGAAAGCCATATTATGTCTTATTTAGGTTAAGGAACGTGTTAAGTAGCTCTTAAAAAGAAGTATTGGTACCGTTCGAATTAATAATGGTCAATATTTTGTCTTTTTTTTATTTATATACGAAACCTTTTCACATTTTATCCTCCTATAAATAAAACCGTCTGAAAATCCTGCTGATAGATAATTGATATAATTGATATACACATTTGTACACTTTCATTGCAACATGGTTTAATTTTAATTTAATTTCTTGCGTTGTTCATTACGATACAATGACGTGTAATTTCCTGGTATTAAATATTGTTTTCTATATGATTTCAGGGTGCCGGATATTTAAGCTTCAATAATGTAACTGCGGATAATTCAGACGACATTTTAAACAGAGCTGTGGATTTATTCTGGAAAGCACTTGATACTGAATCGCAGGAAAAAGTGATATGCTGTACACTGGAGATGTTTGGTTTGTGGTGCGGAAAATTTAGGAATGAGCTACCCACTGTGATTATTAACATTTTCAAAATTGGCATTGAACAAAAGAACACAACTCAAGTTATTCGTCAAAGTTATCTGGAATGGTTGCTGTCATCGATACAAAATGCCAAAGTCAAGGATACCAGCAATATAGTACCAACTTTATATGCGTTGTATTCAAAAGCACTACAGCATTTTCCGCAACCCTCTTATGTGTCAGAGGCAGCGTGTATTGCCTGTATTCTGTTAATACTAGATGAACCATCCGAATCGCATTCATACTTCTGGAGCTCCATATTTGACATGAGTAAGCAGCATTTCTTCAATGAAAAATTTATAGCGACAGCAGCACCGGAGACCTTATGCCATATCTCGTTTATGGCGAAAATATTATTAAAATCTTATCTAGATCAAATCAAGGGTCCTGTCGATCAGTTACATCGAGCCTTGCTCAATAATTTATGCAGCAGTTCACTGAAAGTAAGAAATTACACAAAAGGACAAGTTCAGGAGATCACAAAAAGTGCAGATGGTGTAGATTTTGTTAAGCTTTCTCTCAAAGAGTATAGTCATTTTATAAATACTGCAAAAAATCAAAATGAAATCGATAATTGCATAGATCAGAATGGTTCTTCAAATCAAGCCTTTGTCGAAGCACTAGAAGTAATATGTGGCCTAGAAAATGTTTCGCACGAGGACTCCGTTGAGTTGACAACTCTACTTTTAGATATTGCAAATTGTCCAGCTGTATCATCCAGTAATCCATATTTTTGGGAAAATACCATTGAGAAAAATTTTCACTTAAATCCCGAACATTTTATTGCATTAAACAAAGCCGAAATTATTGAGACCTATATAGATAATTTCAAAATTTGCCGAGCTTACGAAAATATTATTGCTTCACTAGTGCGCATAAATCCAGAAATAATAGTGCCTCCCATTATAATGCGAATAAAAACATATCTGAATGATGATAGCAATTTTGGCATTAGTAACGAAGAATTTTTGATATTTATGACCCCTGATGGCGAGTTGTACGATAAAAGTGTAATTCCACATGTAGACGCCCAATACAAAACGATTGGTGTTAAGCGAGAAAATAAAGTCTACAGTTATAAGGAACAGTTGGAGGAAATTCAACTTCGTCGGGAAATTGACGAGAAACGTCAAAAAGAGGGCAAATCGAAAACCGTAAAATTAACGCAGAAGCAACAAGAATTAATCAAAAACCAAACAGAGAAAGAAATGCGCATAAAATCGCGCGTTCAAGAAATGAATGAGAAATTAATGTGTGTCATCAGTTTGTTCAAAGCTTCTTGTTTGGGTAACGAAAAATATCTTGCGTTACATTTTCATACGTTATTAGATGATATTCTACGAGCAACTCACAGCCCTCTGAGCGCTGAGCCATTGACCGATCTATACTATTTCTTGCATAAAATGTGTTTTAAGAATCATTCAGATGTGGGTCGCTCAATTTCCATTGCAACGCTAAGACTTCAAAATCCATCTTGCCCATTGAAAGAGGAGTGGAATGCCAACAACATCAATGATAGCATCATCGATATTATATGTAATATCAATAAGCACATAGTTATCCACCCTAACCTATTGGATTCACAATCGTTTTCATACGCCTTTGAATTTCTGAAACGTGCAATAACTTGCTTAAATGATAATGCAAATGAGGAAATTATATTGACAAGTATAAAGATTATGGAAATCCACGTGAAACCCCAAAATGCTGATAATGCTGACAGTAATCATCCAAAGTATCTGCCGAGGCTGGGCATGTTTCAAATACTGCTGTATTTAATCAAAAATACGACACCGGCAATTCAACCTCAAGCTGTAAATGCTCTCTTGGAAGTAGCAAAAGTTTCATCTGGTGGTAAATTAAATGCAACTCCAGATAAACGTATAATTGAATTATTTTTGGAAGCTTTGCAAAGCAATATCGATACGACCAGGGATGTAGCAATGCGTGCAATTCAAATCATGATTAAACCATTAATTGAATGTGCTAAAACTGATGCCGACTTGGAAAAACGAATTGCCGCGAGATTGTGGATAGCTAAATTTGATATCTCATCCGATATCAGAAGACTTGCTGTCGATGTTTGGGACTCATCTGAATATCCATACCCCGAGTTTAACGATATTATTCGTGATATTACACATGCCGAACTATGCATACAAAAAGCTTCCGCGGAGTCCTTAATACCATTGATAATAAATGACAGCAGCCTAATTAAATGTGGACTAATGAAAATGCTGGCAATTTATAATGAAAAGCTCACTTTGATCCCGCCAAAACTGGATAAGTTTGATCGTGAAATCGAACCCGCTTCTGATCAGTGGAAGCCACGAAGAGGTGTCGCTATTGCAATATCCCAAATTGCACAGTTTTTGTCCATTGAAGATATTAATTATTTAATGCAATTTATGGTATCCCAGGGCCTTGGCGACCGTGAGGAAATTGTTCATAAGGAAATGTTAGCGGCTGCACTGAAAATAGTTGACTTGCATGGCAAAGAGACAATTGTCAGCTTACTGCCCGTCTTTGAAGAGTTTCTCGATAAGGCACCCAAGTCACAAAGTTTCGATAATATTCGTCAAGCTGTTGTTATTCTGATGGGTTCGCTGGCAAGGCATTTGGAAAAGGATGATAAGCGAATTGACCCCATAGTCAAGCGATTAATAACTGCCCTGTCTACACCATCGCAACAAGTTCAGGAAGCGGTCTCAAACTGTTTGCCACATCTGATGCCGTCGGTTAAAGATGAAGCTCCAGCAATGGCTAAAAAACTACTGCAGTCATTGGCAAAATCTGATAAGTATGGAGAGAGAAGAGGTGCTGCCTACGGCATTGCCGGCATCGTGAAAGGTCTTGGCATCTTATCGCTGAAGCAGCTGGACATCATGTCGAAGCTAACGTCTTACATACAAGACAAGAAGAATTACAGATGTCGTGAGGGTGCTCTCTTTGCCTTTGAAGTCCTATGCACTACGCTTGGCCGTTTGTTCGAGCCATATATTGTCCATGTCTTACCCCATTTGTTGCAATGCTTTGGCGATTCCTCGCAATACGTACGTCAAGCTGCCGATGATACTGCCAAGGTGGTAATGGGCAAACTCTCTGCCCATGGAGTTAAGCTGGTACTACCGTCTCTCTTGCAAGCTCTCGATGAGGATTCGTGGAGGACAAAAACCGCATCTGTGGAATTGCTGGGCGCCATGGCATTTTGCGCTCCCAAACAGTTGTCTTCCTGTTTGCCAAGTATTGTACCAAAATTGATCGAAGTTCTCGGAGATTCCCACACAAAAGTACAAGAAGCCGGTGCTGATGCTCTCAAAGTAATCGGATCCGTTATAAAGAATCCTGAAATTCAGGCCATTGTTCCAGTTTTATTGAAAGCATTGGAAGATCCTTCTAACAATACGTCAGCATGTCTTCAAAGCCTATTAAAAACAAAATTCATTCACTTTATTGATGCCCCATCGTTGGCTCTGATAATGCCAGTAGTTCAAAGAGCATTCATGGATCGATCGACAGAAACAAGAAAGATGGCTGCCCAAATTATTGGTAATATGTACTCTCTCACAGACCAAAAGGATCTGACACCTTATCTGCCCAGTATAATTCCCGGCTTGAAGTCCTCTCTGCTGGATCCCGTTCCGGAAGTCCGAGCTGTATCGGCACGTGCCCTAGGTGCAATGGTGAAGGGAATGGGCGAGTCCTCATTTGAAGACCTGCTGCCATGGCTGATGCAAACCCTCACTTCGGAATCGAGTAGCGTTGACCGCAGTGGCGCAGCCCAGGGCCTGTCTGAGGTCGTTGGAGGACTGGGCGTGGAGAAAATGCATAAGCTAATGCCGGAAATCATTTCAACGGCAGAACGAACCGATATCGCCCCACATGTCAAGGATGGGTACATTATGATGTTCATCTATATGCCAGGAGCATTTCCCGAGGAATTCACGCCATACATTGGCCAAATAATTAATCCCATACTCAAGGCATTGGCCGATGAAAGTGAATATGTCCGGGAAACGGCCCTCAAAGCTGGACAACGAATTGTGAACCTGTATGCGGAGACTGCAGTTGCCCTGCTACTGCCCGAGTTGGAGAAGGGTCTATTTGACGAGAACTGGCGCATCAGATATAGCTCCGTACAGCTGCTCGGCGACCTATTGTATCGCATATCGGGTGTATCTGGCAAGATGACTACAGAAACTGCCAGTGAGGATGATAATTTCGGCACCGAACAATCGCATACGGCCATTATTCGATTCTTGGGCGATGAACGCCGCAATCGAGTCCTATCTGGTCTTTATATGGGACGAAGTGACGTCTCCTTGATGGTGCGGCAATCGGCGTTGCATGTCTGGAAAATCGTTGTTACAAATACGCCGAGAACATTACGTGAGATTCTGCCAACATTGTTTGGCCTGTTGCTGGGCTGCTTGGCAAGCACCAGCTACGATAAACGCCAAGTGGCTGCACGTACTTTGGGAGATCTTGTGAGGAAACTAGGCGAACGCGTTTTACCTGAAATTATACCAATACTCGAGAGTGGATTGAATTCGGAGCAGGCCGACCAAAGACAAGGTGTTTGCATTGGTCTATCTGAGATTATGGCGTCGACATCGAAGGAAATGGTTCTAACATTCGTACACAGTTTGGTTCCGACTGTGCGCAAGGCTCTGGCCGATCCCCTGCCCGAAGTTCGCGTGGCAGCTGCAAAAACCTTTGATTCGCTGCACAGCACGGTGGGCTCGCGAGCACTCGATGACATTCTGCCCTTCATGCTGGAAGGTCTCTCCGATCCAGATCCTTTGGTTGCGGAGAACACTCTCGACGGACTGCGTCAAGTGATGTACATAAAGTCACGAGTTGTTTTGCCATATCTGGTGCCACAGTTAACTGCCCAACCAGTGAACACAAAAGCACTGTCGATATTAGTTTCGGTTGCTGGAGATGCTTTGACGAAATACCTTCCAAAAATACTATCTGCATTGCTGGAGACCTTGTCCCAATCGCATGGTTCGGTGAATGAATTACAAGAATTGGAGTACTGTCAGACAGTGATTTTATCCGTAACTGATGAGGTTGGAATTCGAACCATAATGGACACTCTCATGGTTTCGGCAAAGTCGGACAATGCGTGCACACGTAAATCGTCGGCAAGTTTACTTTCAGCATTTTGCATTCATTCGCCGGGCGACTATTCTCAATATATTCCTCAACTTCTGCGCTGCTTACTGCGGCTGATGGCCGATTCGGATAAGGGAATAATTCAGAATGCTTGGGAAGCACTGAACGCTGTCATCAAAAGCCTAAGTCCCACTGACCAAATTGGTTACGTGACCGATCTTCGCCAGGCAGTCAGGTTTGCTGCCAGTGATTTGAACGAGGCGGAATTACCTGGTTTTTGCTTACCAAAGGGCATCACTCCCTTGCTGCCTGTCTTTCGTGAGGCTATCCTAAATGGTTTGCCCGAAGAAAAGGAAAATGCTGCCCAAGGTCTCGGTGAAGTCATATTCCTTACTAGCGCCAGCTCTTTGCAGCCATCCGTTGTGCATATTACTGGACCCTTGATTCGAATTTTAGGAGACCGTTTCAATTCAGGTGTGAAGGCAGCTGTTCTCGAAACTCTGGCGATTCTGCTCCACAAGGTTGGTGCCATATTGAAACAGTTCTTGCCCCAACTTCAGACGACCTTCCTAAAAGCCCTACACGATCAGAATAGAAATGTGCGCATGAAAGCGGGAAAAGCACTTTCCGAATTGGTAGCGATTCACTCGAGAGCTGATCCGTTGTTTGTTGAGATTCACAATGGAATCAAAAGTTCGGATGATTCTGCGGTGAGGGAAACTATGCTGCATGCACTGCGTAGCATTATTAGTCCGTCGGGTGACAAAATGTCGGAGCCAATCAAGAAACAAGTATTTGCCACATTATTGAGTTTAGTTGGGCATCAGGAGGATGTTACGAGAAGTGCAGTTGGCGGCTGCCTGGGAGCAATGCTAAAATACATGCCACCAGCACAAGTTTCTGATTTGTTAAATAATAACATACTTACCGATAATGCGGCGGAAGATTCATTTACCAAGCATGGCTACACAATTATTCTGTTTGTTGCATTGAAAGAGTGTCCTAGGGAGATATTGACAGCAAATCTCGTCGATCGAGTAATTGGCCACATATTAGTTAATATTGTTTCGGATAAGGTGCCCATTGCTTGCAATGCGGTTCGAGCTGCGACATATCTTCTGGAATACAAGCTCATCAATAATGAGGATCCTCCCAACAACCTGATTGTGGCCCTTGCCAGGGCAATGAACCACAATAGCAACGACGTCAAGCAGCTAGTTGCAAAGAGTTGCATACACCTTTCGAAAAGTCTTAGTGCTGATCAAATACATCTCGATGTTTTGAAGACTTTGGTGCCAACACTTGTGAATGGTACTAAAGAGAAAAATGGCTATGTGAAATCCAACTCAGAATTAGCTTTGATATCTATATTAAGACTAAGAACTGATGAGACAACATTCAAGAAAACATGCGAAGTTTTAGAGACTGGAGCCAAAGACTCTTTAAGTGATGTAGTAACAAAAGTTTTAAAAAGAGTCGCTGCTCAAGTTGCTGTTAAGGAGGAAAATTTAGATGACACATTACAAGTTTGAATATTCGTAATTCGCAGAAATCGTAATGCAATTAAAATCATTGTTACAAATGTAAGAAAATGTATCTTAAGATAACCTATTTATCAAGTAATAAAATCATACAAAAAAAAGTTTAAATCTCTATTTATTTTATCTATTGATTTGTTTCAGGTGAAGAATTAAAATGAATGCTCAAATTACAAATAACTAATATAGCCAAAGTTTGAAACAGCTGAGAGTAATAAATTAATGGTTCTAATAGTACCAAACTAAGAAAATAAATGTTTGCAAATATTCATTTCAGTGTGTTTATTTAAATTGCCATATTGATGACGATAAAATAATAATAATAATCTATGGAATAGCTCACGTCTCATAAGTAGAGCCTAGCACACCAGCCTTTTAAGTGGATGTAATTTGATTAGGTGAAGTCTGACAGAACATTTGGTCTAAGATTAGCGTGACAATTTGGGCAAAAAAAGGCAAATGGATTTAACAATCAAAACTCTGTGGTTTAAAATTGAGTTTTTTATTTTAAATTTGTGTACATAAATAATAAATATGTCTTATGAGTAGCGTGCAATTAATTTGATTTTACTTATTAAATTATTTTAAAAAAAGGAATATTCGATTATTGGGTATTTAACCGCAAAATGGTCCAACATGTGATGCATGGATTGACCAACAAAAACGAATGAACTAGTTGTGATGCAAGCGAAAATATTATCCAGGAGACTGGACATTTAAAATGGAGCCGACTGCGAAATACGTTGATACCATAAGTAATACCAGCTGATAAAAGGTAGCAAAGAACAGGGTGGGTGTAGCGAAGTTAAACCGATCTTTGAAGGATACTTTAGATATAGGCTTTGTGTACGGAAGTGGACGTGGCTGAATAAAAATGTTGGAAGAGTTTCCTAGTAACCTTCAGGTTTGGTAAGTAGAGCTTTTAAATTAATAGAAATTTGAGCCTTTGGGAATTTTAAGGGCGATAGAGAGCTTGGCTGAAAAAAATGGTAGAGAAGGTTTCTAGAAATATTCGCTGCCGATCTTTGAAGGATATCGCTAACAATCTATCATCCAAATTTTCTGACTGTAGCAACTGAACACTCAATTGAGTGCTTAGTGCTGTAGCCTTGTAATTGTGGGAGATTTGTGGCCTTATGGATTGGCAACTATCGATTTTATCGATTTATTAGCCCCATAGCAAGCCAATTGTTACACTTTGTCTCGGACTGAGACCAGTATAGGTTCCAAGATTCAAGTCTGTATTTGTATTTATACTGACGGGCAGCCAGCATGACGGACATTGTATATTGATACCTTCGATATAAAATTATAAAAAGGAAAAGAGACGGATCACATAGATCGATTTCCACAAATTATAAAAAATAATTTTAGATCGCAAAATTATCAACTTCAGCATTTTAGTTGGGTTTTCACAGTATGTAGGAAATTAATTCATTGTTAATAAAAAAAGAGTTTATAAGAAATATATGAGTAGGAACGGGATGGACACATCAAAAACTTCCATCATGAAAAACATTGGGCACTGACGTTCAATTAAAACCAAAAGCAACTCAAACTGCAAAAATATCCAATTTGATTCGCTCATATTCTCATGTAATACTATATATATTTTTAAAGTAAGACCCTAAATCCTAAAGGATTTGCTCTTAACAAACTTTGTGGAAAAATATGTCAGCTAAATTATACTTAAGCATATACAAAAAAAACCGTGTGCTGATTTCAATATAACATATCAATCATTATTTCGTTTTATTTTGAAATTCCTTATTCTACTTCATGTTTCAATTCGATATTTGAATTTTTATAGACTGCAAAACGACCTTCATTTGTTATCGTGTGCTAAAATAAATAAATATATTTAGTATTGCTATTACAATGATACGGGGAAAAATAAAAAGCGGGAACATTTTTTTTTGCTCTTCAAATGCAATGTCGCGACCCTGATTTTGGAAGTGCCCAAATGCGTCTCGATCCCTAAAACCATTTAACTCTTTTTACATTATGAAAATTAATATTATATGTTATATAAAATAACAATTGCCTTAAAACACACAAAGGACTTTTCTTTAGAAATTTTCCTTTTTCTGTGTGGAATTATTTTTCAATTATTTAGTTCCGCACTGCGATTATGGTTATTAACAGGTAATACAATTTTATATGGAGATAATGACCCAAAAAAAAATTTCATTGTGAGATCCGTTTTTAAACATTGCTTTTATTCGAAAATATATCTGTATTTGAAAAAACAAGATTTTTTATTGATGTATTTAAGTAGGGACGATTAACCCATTCAGTGTCAACGGCCTTGATATTTTCTAAAGTGCCAAGTTTAATTTGATACAGCTTAAGTGTAAATCTTGGTCCAGCTTCAGTTAATTTTATTTCCTTGTTTACATATTTGTACTGATGATGTCTAAATACAATTTTGTCCTCATTGTTAATAAAAGACATTATTCTCTCCGAGTTTTCCTTCGGTACAGGAAACAAATGTTTCAAGATTTTCACGGTTCTTAATGCAATGTTGCTTTTAAAGTTACTGAAAATTAAGTGCGGTTTCTGTTCACTCATGGGCCCAATATCGGGAATATCATGACGCATCGTAACGTCTGATATATTGAAAAAAGCTGTGGGTCCAAACGGCAAATGACATACCACAAGACTGTCGGGTATGCCACGATGTTCGTGTACTATTATGAAGTCGGTGAAATTATTAGCTCGACTGGCCTGCATTAATGCGTTTATCTGGTATTTGCCTCTATTCATTTGTTGTGCATTGGGAAATATCAGTCTCAGTTCTTTGACAAACATCTTAAGCCGTGCCGAGGGCTCATGCGATGTTGTTAACATGATTTTCGGATCCTGGCAGCCAGCATATTGGTATTCGTCAATCTCGGTCAAGTTTGCACTATCGGTGTCTACAAACATACAAAAAATTAATTAATAGATTTATTATGAACTTGGTTAAATTGTATACATTTTTAAAATTTTAATTGGATAAGCATTTGTAAATCCACCTATATTTGTTGTATTCTTCTACATACATTAAATAAACCTTTTTTTTATTTGTCATAAGCTTTCGCTTAATGTATTTTTCAACCAAATAAATGATTTATGGTACTGCAGGAGACAACCAAAGAGTTATTAACGAAAAAAAATTTTGTTCTGGTGTCAAAACACTTATAAAATAAATCTTTTGACACCGCATGTGTTTACAAATGAATATGATTATATTATAACGCTATACTTAAAGATATATGGCAACATGAATACATATGTCCATGAGAAGAAATTGTTGTCTTTTGTTTTGTTGACTGAAAAATTACCTCCATTGAATTTAAGAGAATTATACACGCGGTCGGCTTGCAGCTTGTTTAACGACTTTAGCGATGTTTTATCCTTCATGTTTTCAGCTATCTGCAGCATGTTTTTCTTTTTTGCCACTATACGTTCATTTTGTGATTTGGTATACAAATATTCCCTCCGCTGTCTGGCCTGTTTTCTTAACATGTTTATATTTAATTCGTTCTCAGTGAGGCAGACACGTGAATTAATCCGGCTAAATAGTTATTGGTGTGTCATAGAGATGGGACTGAAACTAAACAATCGATTTTTTAGTTAGGAAAGAAATCGATCCATGCGTTTTAAAAATTGATTTCATATATATTTGATTGTTTGATTTTTCTATAATAAATAGGATAAGAGCGATCGATCGTTTCTTAGACTTTATAATTTACCTAATGGATCCAAAATTGTGAACTAATGAATTATATACATTTTTGGGAACGTCAAATATCAAATATTTCGCCAACAATGCAACCTAATGCCGATGATAAAAATAAATATATCTGTAACCAATTCGCAGAGCCACCTACCATTAGAATATTTATATCGATAGTTATTTTGATACCAATTTTAATTGATGCGTCACAAATCTGAGAATTATGGTATATTTTAAGATAATTAAAAATTAAGATACCATAATCACTCTCTAATATCTGCACTGGTTTACAGTTGCTTATTTAGGTAGATATCAACAACTCAACAGAGGGGCCCGTGTCCATGGAATTGAGGTTTGACTGTATTTGAAAGCGATGATAACTTGACGCATATTTTGATCAGCTGATTCAATTTTTCGGTAGTTCGATTGCATACGATGTTTTACACATGTATCGATACATTGATTATTATTCAAGAACACACCACATTACATACACATACGGTGATTTACGGTGTGTTAAATAACATGTGCATTATGCTAGTATTTATATATTGACTTGAAAATTGTGTTGTGTGCTTGCAGATATCAAACATAATCATGGAGGAATATGCCCGTGAGCCATGTCCATACCGTATCGTGGATGATTGCGGAGGTGCCTTTGCCATGGGATGCATTGGAGGCGGTGTTTTCCAAGCAATAAAAGGATTTAGAAACGCTCCCTCAGGATTTAGCAGACGAATGGTATGCAAGCAAATGAGTTAAATCCATAATCTATACCATTACGAAACAAATGCAATTGCACAAATATGATATATCAGTATATAAAGGAAACAGCTGGCAAAGTCTATTCCGCGATTCGAAGTGTCAGTTAAAGTATTCATTTAACTCCAAGCCCAGAAAATTGCGTCATAACATATAAACTTGACTAATCATTGATTTAATATATCAAACTATTTAAAGTGATTTGCTTGTGAATTTTCAGCTTTGAGTACAACTTGTCGGCTAATGCAGCATTTTACCATCGAAAATTACTTCTTCTGAAAGTACTTCCAAATTACTTACAGAACTAATATCCATAAAATATATCTGTTTGTATTAACATAAGTTTAATTTGATCACTCATTTGTAAACCCTTCAAATTGTTTAAAATAGATGTATGTAGTTGTATAAGTAGTAGTTGTATATGATTAATTGTATCTTACTTTACAAGATTCGTTTTTTTCGATAGTTCGCTACTACAACTACCAGAAGGTTACCAGATCTGCAGGCAGAGATTTATAATTTTGTATATAGCTGATGCAGGTGTGCGTTTTAGTCTATATACAAATATTTAAAAGCTATCCTACGGATTATCTCTTACCAGACAATTTCAAAGTAAAAAAAATATGTGAATTCTTCAATTTTGGGCTAGACATGAGATCTATTCTTTTGAAACCTGTTTGGTCATTATCTCATTGATTGAATTTTTTTTTTAAAGAGACACTCGGTTTTTCATACCTATATCAGAATGACCTCTTGCTGATTGTATTCTTGTTCATTGTTTCCTACATTCCCAAAATAATCAATGCGTCTTATTTGGTTGTACTTTATATCCTATTTAGAAGCATTAGTTTGACAACATTTCTTGTGTTCGATGCTCTTTTCTCTTTGTTTTTTCTTTATTGACGCTTTTCCACTTGCATACTTTGATCTTTATTTTATTGAATTTTGTTTTTATGCTTTTAAGTTAAATATGAATAAATATATTGCGGTTGTCACTTGAAGAAAATGTTTTGTAGCCCATTTAAACAATAATTTTCTGCTAAAGTGAACGAAATATTACTATTTTCTACATATATAAACATAAATTGCGATTTTCAGTTTCTTCAAGCTCTAACTCTAATTTGCAAATGTTATTATTATAAATTTTCGTATTAAATTTAAAAAAATTTAATTAAATAACTATTTACTATTTATAGATCGGAAGTATGGCAGCAATAAAAACCCGTTCACCTGTTATAGCTGGTAACTTTGCAGTTTGGGGAGGAATGTTTAGTACAATTGACTGCACATTGGTACATTTTCGTAAAAAGGAAGACCCGTGGAATTCTATAATTAGTGGCGCTGCAACCGGAGGTATCTTAGCAGCTAGAAACGGTAAGTTTCTTTTAATTTTATAGTTTTTATACTTAACGCTCACTAATCGAATCCAAAATGCGAAACGTGTTGTTTTCTCACATTTTATGGCCGAATATTAACAAAGTCATGTTGATTTAGCTAGATGACCGACTTACAGAGATATTAAATTCATAATAAAAGTTGCACGTGTGAATGTATTTAGGTATTTACAATTTGAAGTCTGAATTTAAAGAAACAACATTTATTCAAGCACAACGTGAGAAATTGATATTGGTAGGCGATTTTAGTCAGATATCATTTATTGTGCAATACTAAAAGAAAAAATATGACAAAGCTAGTAAGCTGTCAAAAAAATGTGAATAAATTCGAAAAAACACACATAATGGAGTTGTACAAAAGTATGCAACAGGCATATTTCCTAGTCGAGCTCTCTCTACCAAGAAATTCGACCTTGTATATATAAGTAGCTTTTT
Source organism: Drosophila seclusa (assembly GCA_035043575.1). Classification (NCBI taxonomy): domain Eukaryota; kingdom Metazoa; phylum Arthropoda; class Insecta; order Diptera; family Drosophilidae; genus Drosophila; species Drosophila seclusa. The sequence continues at coordinate 162,970 of JAWNMX010000457.1, read as the reverse complement.
ATGATCCAAGTAAAGATTGTCTGCATTCTCTTTATACTATAAACATGTACTTCATACATTTAAAGTGATTTGCTAATAATTGTTTAATATTTCCAGGTGTACCTGCGATGGCTGGCAGTGCAATTATAGGAGGTGTTTTATTGGCTCTAATTGAAGGGGTTGGAATATTATTTACGAGAATATCTGCGGAACAATTCAAAAATCCCTCGCCACCAACTGAAGATCCATCTGCGCTAGCAGATCCAGCGAACAGTTTTTCTTTTGGCGCTACCAAAAATAATCAATATCAATAATAAATGTTATTCCATCTTTAACAATAAATTAGTTTGCACAATAACACATAAGCTAAACATCGAGTATTTCACATTGTTATTCAAATTGAAACAATTGTTTCATCTTAAGTCAGTTTCTCCTTAAACGACGGTATTTCGACCTTGAGCTTCAACATTATTTATAGTTAGTACATTTCACACTTTCACAATTATTTTAATGAAAATATTCATTTATTATTCAAAATTACGAAAAGTTAATCCAACAATAGTTTGTTAGTTATCGTTCTAGTATCAAATCGTTTAGATACTTTTCCAGAACGTAGTTATTGTCTATGATGAGTCTTCAAATGTTTGCCAATTTTTGGAAAATCCTCAAGTTTGGTGCAAAAATGTGAAATATACTAAAATTGATATGCTCACAGACCAAAATATCAACTGGAGGCTTTGGCGCAAATGATTGATGCTCTCGAAATTTTATTGTTTGAATATATTTAAATAAATTGTGTTTGTGGGCTTGAAATTGATTTCTCCAATAGATTGTTACTCCGTGAAGAAGAAGCAGACAAGCCTTCAAACGACAGGACTTTTGAAGCTTACCCCAAAAATATTTAATACACATGTTCTATATTTAATCACATAATGACCAAATAATAAAATCCCATGATCTCGAACAGATGAACATGATGTGATGTATGGAGTTGACTAAACCATCTCAAGATAAGTAAATGTCTGCTATTAAAATATTTGGTTCAACTCAAACGAGTAAGCTTTAACGATTTTCTTTATTTTATTCAATATTTTAGAAATTGACTATGAACACAAGCAAGTACTTGCTAAATTAGATTTAATCCAAGGAATAAACTTGCTGATACGGGTATAAACGCCAGGATATCCTTCGCGTCCGCAACCAACACCCCAGGACACTACGCCCACTATAAAATATTTGACTCCATTCGACAATAATAGTGGTCCACCACTATCACCTTGACAAGAATCCATACTCGGTCGTCCCGCGCACAACATAGTTGGCGTTATTCGTGTGCTTTTATACTTTTGGCTTCGGCATTCCGCAAGAGACATAATAGGTACTTTTACTTGATTAACAATTGTGGGCAATTCTCCTCCTTCTGAAGTGCGACCCCAACCAACGACAGTTCCTATACGACCTAGAAGTAAAAAATATAAATTTGTATATACTATATTATTAAATGGTGGTATCGAGTTATGACTTCACTTTTATACATGGTCACTTATACAAAATAGATCTCAGCTTTCGCTTCAAAATTATGTATGATATAACGTTTTTACAATTTTTGGTAGCAGTGGGCGTTACACACCGTGCAAATGTTGGTGTTCTAATCGAAAGATCAGACATTTTCGGTGAATTTGGCTTCAAAATATTTGCCTTAGATATTTGCGCTTGTTATCGCCGTCAAATAGTGAATACGTAAATATTCTAAATTTAAAATACCCATATATTCTTCAACCTTTGTTAACAGAACAAAAAAAAATATTTGTAATTAAAAAATAACAGAATTGCAGTTGGACGTAACGGACTATATAATACCTTTCCTGATGCTGCTTTAGATGACTTTTTGTAAACAAAAGAGCATCCCCGCAATGGATGACTACCGACTAATTCAAAGATACGCCTTAGTAACTATTGAGGGAACGTTGCCATCAGGCGTAACTGCGAAATATACATATACCATAAGTAATATAACAGGTGCCACGGAATTGAGTGGGGTTACCCAAGACATATCGATCTTTGAAGTAGATTTTTGGTAATCTACCATTACAGTTTGCCATTGTAATTTTGGTAGAGTGGGCGTGACCGAAAAAAAGTCGGAGGCGTTTTCTGGTAATCTTTCATAGAAGTTTGGGAACTGTGGCTCTTAAATTTCGGAAGATATAGGCTTTTGAGAATTTTGAGTGCGGTAGTGGCCGTGGCCAAAAAAATTATAGCTGTAAATACGTTCCGGATTATTGAAGGCTGTTACTAGCAATATAAACTTCAAATTTGGTGAGTCAGTCATTTAAATATATATTGATATATTGATGGGCATGGTCAAGAACCTATGAACCAAATTTGGTTTGTAGCTTTAATATTGTGGGCGATATGTGGGCTTATAGCTTTGCGATTATCGATTTTTTGGCCTCCTAGTGGACGTACCACAATTTTTACACTGTCTGACACGGGCACAGACCCGATTCCAAGTTTCAAGTCACTATATCTAAGGGTGTCATACTGACGGACATTTTCCAAAATCAATGATACCTGCGAAATAATAGTATAAAAATATAAGCAACTGCTTGGTCTGTGCCTCCAATAAACGAAAAAAAATATCACCCACCTAATTCCCTTAGATCCATTTGATTGACATCGATTTTTATTGAACACGTTGCAAAAGTTGGCGACATAAAATAAGAGTTTGACTATTTTGATGTATTTTATTTTAATAATATAGCTAATTGGATAATGAGGAATTCATACCTGCTGGATCATAATTATATCGGGGAAGACACACTGGTTTAATTATTTTCGAAAACACAATTGGTTTCCTTAGTCTTAACAATGCAATATCGTTGTTGTAGGTATCCGGATCAAAATTTTTATGTTTTATGACTGCGGTTACAGCTCTTTGAATTGCCTTGGACTCCGACGTTATTTCTTGATCATGATCCCCAAATATTATTCTGATTTTGGATCTTCTCAACTTTTTAATGCAATGAGCTGCCGTTAGAACGTAATCCTTTGTTAACAATGATCCTCCGCAGTGAAACTTTCCATCATAAATAATTCGAGCCATCCAAGGATATTGATTTACTCCTGTAGGCTTTCCTCCGACAATTCTGTTTTCTTCATTCGAAAATCCACAATCTAAGAATTAGAAATAAATATTAATAAATTCATAATGTCTTCTGATTAGCATTTTGGATAATTTAAATAAATTTATGTTGTCAGTTTTATATTGGTTTGTGTGCACCAGTATTCATTCATTATTAATTTAAAAATTAATGGTAAAAAGTGAAATGCCAATAAAAAATCATTTCATTTATAAAATTGTTCTTATTTATCTTAATTTATTTAATGTCAACTAAAATCAGCAGACAGAAAAATGCAAAAGATACAAAATAAATTAAAAATAAAATTTAATATTTAAATATTTGTTGCATGGATTGGACCTACAAATTGTGTGAATCATCTTATTTATTTATTATTTAATAGCCACTTTTATTGAAAATGTTTTTCTTTATTTTTTTTGATGTCTTGAACCTATTTAAGATCTGTAGTATTTGCAGTGTAGATAATATTGGGCAGTAGCGTTTTGCTACAAACATATGTCTTGTCTTAGGCTTATAACCATGGCATCTCATCCTGGCCTTATAGGTTTCTGAACAGTGAAACCCATGAAGATATATTGGCAAAGCTAAGGTTCAGAATTTAAAAACGACGGTTGATTGTAACCTCACGAAGAGTGAGATTACTTGATTGTAAACATTCTATCCATACGACCATGATAAAACTGGCTCTTTCAGAGGTATGATATATTCCTTATTGAATCTCTCTCAACAATTGCGGTCCGAACGCGATAGTCCTGTGGTCATGTCAATGACTTTCTACTCCTGAACTGAACGTTTGACGGAACGCGAAGGAAAGTGGTTATAAGCCTCGACTATATTTTGGGTTTTAAGTTAATGCCTTCTTTTACTACCTAGGTAAAAGCTGGTTCATATTACGATGAGGCTTTCTCTGCATATAATTCAGCAAACTGTAAGTAAAGCAAGTAAAATTGCTAACCGGTTGGTCGAATTCTGTCACGACAAAAAGCTATCTAACACTTCATACACTTGGGCTCGTCACAGAAAGCAGCACCAGCGTCCCAGAAGGGCACAAGACGCTAGCGAAGATCGTCAGCTGTCACATTAAGAAGTAAAATGCCGAGCCAGGAAAGCTCTGGTTGCAAATGTCGCTCCGCTCCTTAAAAATATTTTCAATTATTAAGAATTGCATTTCTAAAAAGTTTCAATGACAGCCTGATTCTTAAAAAAAATCTTTACGAAATTCATGATATTGTAATGAAATTTGCTCTCACTCGATTAGAAGTGGTGGTCATGCATAAAACAGCTGCTTACTGAGTTCCGTTTTAATCTGTTTGACTTTACCCCATTCTTAATTATTTTATTCGTGTTGGTTGATTTACATTTACACGCATATGCGTAAAGAAATTTACATACACAGTTAATTTTACATAGAAGCCTGATCGAGATTATATGTCTTATATGGACAGAAATTGATTTTGAATTGCTGACACCTTTAATAAAAATGCATCATTTACATTTTGATTCGAATATTCGATCACAACTATACGCACATATGTCAAAGCTAGCTCTTTAATTTGCTGAATATTTATAAAACTATGCCAGACAGACCATCAAATTACTCACCACATTCACAGGTTGGAACATTAACGTTTTCATTATTGTCCCCATCTTCCTCAGTGCCAAACACAAAGGCATTTGATACATCGGAACCGATCCGAAATATAGTATCGAAAAAAAATTTACTTTTTCTCTGCGTATTAACACTGTAAAGAGTGTTATTACTTATTTCTTCGAAGCATGTGACACCATTAATAAAAGTCACCATTAGAATTACTATGCAACATAAAATATTCATCGTAATAACGTAGTAAACATGTTTTCTAAATGATATATTCCCGTTTAAATCCAAGATATATTTTTATTATTTAATGCTTATGGAGTAAGATTTTTAATATATATTTTTAAATGTAAATAATGCCACCTGTAAACTGTTACCCAAAAATGGGAACGTAGAGTACAAACTGTCAGAAACCATACATCGAACCAGAGGCTTAGCAAATTGATTAAATGCAGTTTTCCCTAAAATGTCTACTAAGGGTTTATATAAATCAAGTATGTGTAATATATATAAAATAAGAAAACGTCTACACGAAGTAATAAATAATATCAAACTTAATAAAATTAACTTTTTAAAATAATAACAAAGCGAAAAAATGTGAAGATTATTTGTATTTTACTGAATTTTTGTACCTAAAGAAAGTGCTAAAAGTTGAACAAATTATAGAATTTAATACATAGTCGCAAAACTAAATATCAGTATTTTTGTACTGTGCTCGACGTTAACACTTGAAAAAATTTGGGAATTAGCTCTACTCGTGAATAAAAAATTTAATTTATTAGACTAAGACAAGCAAATGATGTTGTACTTACTTATTTAATAACTTTGGAACCTTTGCAAGCCATACCGAGGCAAACACAATGATAATGGCAATCTATTTGGGTCCTTAAAGAGGGACAAACTCGCTTAAGCAACATTTCATTATAAAACAAAAAAATTTAAATTATATATATCTATATATATATATTTCTTTATATAAATACGAATTAAGTATATATATATATATATATATATATGTGTGAAACCAACATTTTAAAGTGCATTGATATCAAATGTGTAATTTGCCACATCTTGCCACCAATTTTGAGTTTTGAACTGAACTTGGCTTAAGAAAACAGTTTTAAGTAATAATGTTAATGCACAATGTGTAAATAGTCGACTTTTCTAAATGAAGTCCACTTCGTATACACACATAATTTATACACTACGAGAAATTTCCAAGGATTGTAAAAAAAAAATTTTGTTGCGCTTTTTTAACTGTCACATTTGTTAGCTATATCAAATTTGCGTCGAACCAGTCAATAGCTTAATCTTATGTAATAATCCAATAAATTAAATACGAATTTAAATCTTAATTTTCTTTCCATTTCATGAAAAATGTTTTTAAGGATTTTCGGTTATTGTCACATAAGTTAAATGACTCAGCTTTGCAAAGGGATACAATCATTGGCCGAAATCTGAAAATTGTGAAAATCGGCCATTCAGCATTCAATTTAAGACCATTGCCCAGAGGAAGACTTCGATTACTTCCGGAAGCAATGGCGGAGTCATGCGAAACTTAATGTTCTTCATGTGGACAACATTGCGAAAAACATATATATTCTAATTGACAATTTATGTGCTTCACAATCGATCTTGCTGCCAGTTTTGCAGTTGATTTATATTTCCACCAACCTGGAGCTATGCACTCTTATGCCTTTTTTGAAATCGGTATTAGAATTCTATCGATATTCGGGAGATGAGGTTATCGATTAATATAAACATGATATCCGAGGGCCTACATTTATTTGAATTTTGCAGTGCGTTGTCAACTTGATTTGCTAGCACATTTCGTTCACGAATTTTGAACATAAAATTATTTGATAATTGGCTATTTTAATTTCGTCAAAATTAAGATGATAAACAATTTCAAGCCACTTAATATACGAAGGTTTCAACAGAAGGCCCAGGTGGTGACACCGGACACAATCTACTGGAATCGATTGGACAAGCCGGTGTTCCTTAAAGAGCAAGCTTCTGTCGAATACATCGACTTCAGTCCGAGTGAGCCGGATAAGTTTGTGCTGACATGCTCGGTGCGGGTGCAGATCCACCATCTGGTGACAACGTTCGTCGTTAAGAACCTATCCAAGTTCCAAAAGACCGCATATGGCGCAGCGTTCCGGCAGGACGGCCGCCTCTTGGCTGCCGGCGATGAGGAGGGTCACGTGAAGATATTCGACACGAACAGCTGGAATATACTGCGTCTGTTCGAGGGGCACACGGCGCCCGTGCATCGCACATTCTTCACGGCGGACAAACCGCAACTGGCCAGCTTTGCGGATGACAAATCGGTGCGGCTGTGGGACGTGGGCAACGAGAAGCTGGTGTGGACGTATGAGGATGCACACAGCGATTATATCCGTGCGGGCGCTACTCATCCGCAAGCTGGGCACATGCTCATCTCCGGTGGCTATGATAGCAAAATCAATCTGTACGACACACGGGCGCAACAGTCGATAATCCGGACCCTGGACCACGGCAGTCCCGTTGAGTCCATGCTGTTCCTGTCCAACGGCTCCATATTCATAACCGCTGGCGGCACAGAGGTGCGGGTCTGGGATTTGATAAGTGGATGCCGCCTGCTGACGACGATGTCGCAGCACCACAAGACCGTCACATGTCTGCGCCTGGGCTCTGATGGCCGGCGTCTGATGTCGGGTAGTCTAGATCGGCACGTCAAGATCTATGATGTGGGCACATATGAAACGGTGCACACTTTAACCTATCCCGAGCCGATAGTTAGCCTAGGCGTTGCTGCCAGGGATCAAGCAGTCGTTGCCGGCATGGTTAATGGCCTGGTGTCCATCAAGCGCATGATTGTCGACAGCAAACCGAGTCACCTCAAACAGATCAAGGCCACACATCGCCAGACTCAACGCAATCAGATGGCGCGTCCCAACACAACGGTGACCGTGGATCATGTTGTCTCGGATCGACGGCGATTGCCACAGCTGACGGCTTTCGAAAATCATCTGCGTGAATACAACTACAAGAAGGCGCTTGACAGTGTGTTCATGCCGAAGAACAGCGAAGATCATCCCGAGCAAATCGTTGCCGTAATCACCGAGCTACTGCATCGCTGCGCTCTGCGGGCGGCATTAACAAATCGAAATGAGGAAACACTAATCCAATTCATTGACTTCCTGTGCGCCCACATTGGCGAGGTGCGTTTCATGCGACCGCTCCTCAATGCTGCCAGCAGCGTGATGGATATGATCGAGAATGAAGTGTTTCTGTATAGCAAAAAAATGCTTGCGGCTCTCGAGCGACTAATGCGTACAATGCTGGCCGAGATTAGACTAACAACGCAGCTGGTGCAGCTGAAAGGCGCACTGGAGATAATTATTGAGGGGGCCCTGGACAACAGTGAAAACAACGCGACCGAAATTCGGTTCACACAATCTGCTGAATAAATTGCGTGTAGATTTACCTAAAATTGAAATCGATAAATTTTGTGTATTTCCTTACTATTTTAAAGTTATTCACAAAATTCAAAGACCATTAAAAAAAAGTCTATCTAATGCAAAAATCTGCCCTTCAAAATTCCACTAAATTATTAAATCGGAATACAAAGGGAATCTCTATTTTACTTTATTTGGTCACTAATTATTTTTAATTTGTGTTTTTTTTTTTTCAAGTGATCTCCGATCCCATAAGGGAACACGATTCAGACATGTCCATACGTGAATCTGATCCTGTGCCAATAAGTCTATTAGCCTTAAATCTATTTAAACTGAAACGGAGAACTTCGTAGTTGGCTTGATCATATGACTATATGATGTATTGCAAAATAGGCCATTGAAATGGCCATTATGAATGAAAATAAAAGGATTGTAAATTCATAACGCATTAAGCTTAAGCTTAACTATAAAATAGGGTATCAATGTATCTAGTATGACTTTACCATAAATCAGTAAAAGCGACGTGCCTTAACGAAAGGAGATGAACAAAAATACATATTAATTTATTTTTTGATTTAAAATTGTTTTATATTATGTATATATTTGAGAACATTTCTTTTATAAATTTCAAATTTTAAAGGCGTTGCTTTCGTAAAAATGTGCGTTCTAAATCTCGCTTCTTCTGCTTCTTGGACGGAATGAAAGTTGATGGATGCACGCCAGTCTCTCTTTCATTATAATTAGATGACGCGAAATCTTTTGTATCGAAATTGTATTCGTCATTTGAATTGGCCAATTGTTTTCGAAAAGTGGCTGCACTGTTAGAAATCCGTGCATTTGGATGTGTGGGAGGTAACCAGGATACCTTTCGAGCTGCCGAATTGTAAAAATAATAGACGCCACAACCACTATCATAAACATCCTTCCAATTTGCACCAAGTGGGTATTTTCGAATTAATCTTCTATAGCGTCTTAGGTAGTTGTCCTTTGGCTTTGGTCTTCCATTTGCCCATTTGTTTACACAGTATAATGTGCAGTTGTGCCATATATTATATGTATTTGGGCAAAACTTAAATCCATGGTGTGACTCTGTAACTTCCATTCGTTCTTTAATCCTGTCAGCCCAATACCGCTCGTTAATCGCAGTACTTTTAATAGTATTTGTGCTAGCCTCAATGTTTGAATGTTGCTGAATTTTGTCGTCCTCATCATAATTTTCCGCAATAATTTCTTCTATTGTTTCGGAAACTGGTTGAGCTGAAATAAAAGATGTAAATTGTAAATATCAATATATATTCTCCGGTCATTTTATTTAAACTCACTCTAATACGCATTGCAGATAAGAACACTAGTACACCTGACCCCAAATCTACATTCTTCAATTAATATAATTAAGTCTTAAGCCATCACATTTTTCTATAATACGATAATTCGAAGGCAAGCCTAAACATATATACATCATTCAAACAGACCTGCCAGATAACATGGCGGACAAGACCAATCAATGAACAATCTTAGCCCAGCTATGATGAACAGACACCTGCAGCAATAAATATTATTAAACACAAAACTAAGTCACAAAAAGACAGTCGTTTAGTTTTGTGGCTTATGTTTATATGTGCATATGCATATGGCAATCTGTAAGTATATATATGCAGGTATCATAAAATTTTATGAATTAACATATTTACCATTTTGTTTAGTAACTAGCCCTCTAGACTTTAGTCGTTGCAATAACATTGGTGGTAAACTCATTTTAAATGAATTGTTTTTCTTTACATATGAAGTAGAATTGAATTTTGGTAAAGATTAGTGATGTACCAACTATATCGATACTATAATGTTGCTTGTGTAAATATCGTCTGGACCCGATATGTGGTATATCGGTTTTTTTGTTAAATTGTTTCCAGAAATGTTCTGCGTGTTTTGTGCTCGATCTAACCGATTAAGTTAAATTGATAATGTTTGACAAATATGCTAAAATTTGTAAAACTTCTTTACTTATTATAAGTTTACAATGTGAGGCAGCAAAAAAAGAAAATGCAATCGTGCCGCTACAAAAGTATTTCAATTTTTGGAGGCAAATTTATAAAGGCCGAATTCCTGCGGAACGTATGGGATTTTTTCGATGGTGTGAAACACTTTTCACACAGGCAAAATTGTCATCTACCATCAGGTACAGCTGAATTTGGAAAAATATTATTTCCCGTAGATATGTAAAAATTTTAAATTAAAGAGAGAATTGTTTAGTTAAGGTATCGTTTATTTACAAATAATGTAATTTTTTATCTTTAAGCAACCTTCAAAGATAACTTTAAAATATATATTTAATAAAAAGTATTTAATGATTTCTAATCCACCCTAAAAAGGAACAAAGTTTAATAATTTCGTTATTGCTTATGAAATAATGAAATAAAAGAAATGTTAACTAGGTATTGTTCGTTTATATACATTCTTTATTTAGATATAATTGATATTTTATTTTAAAGCTTCGATGTCTCCAAAATTAGGGATGACTTCAGCCCTAGAAAACAGAGTGCCGGGTCCCTGAACAAGACGGTATGCCTGGAAACGACCTTGTAGACTAACTGGATATAACCGGATCTCTCTTATGTGACCCTGAACAATGTGGGCTGGGTTAAGCTAGGCATTGGCCAAACCCTAAATCAAGGAATGGGAAAAATAGTTGACCAAAAAGTCCAAGTCAATATGGTGCCTAGTCCATCTGTAGGAAGACATAAAATCTTTCTGGGGCGGAACAAGCAAATTCTCTGTCAATGCTTAGCCACTAACTCCTCCTGTCTGAAAAGATGGTGATTTTCCTTAATGGAGCTTAAGCCACTCCACCATACCATAAAAAAAAAGTAAAAAAAAAATAGTCAAAAAAACAGAAAGCTATGCTTCTAAGAATGACAGCAGAAGGAGTTGGAGGCAATCATATCCTAAGCCATAGAGATGCCCAACTTCTTTCAAATGAACTTCCCCTTACTGGAGCAGCCTAGGGACGAAATGGTAGCCGAATGCTTATTAGAGCGAATTTTCAAAGTCACCCAATGATACTGCACACTGATGGATCACTCTCCAATCAGGGCACAGACCTTGGAGTGGTGGGCCCTCGGCTGTCATACCAAAAGACCCTGGGAACGCATACCAGCATATTTCAAGCTGAGGTGCGATAGGGAGAAGTGCGGAGTTCAACTTAAGACGTAACTATCGGATAGGATGGATATATCCGTAAGGTAAGATGGCTCCCGGGCCATAGGGACATTGCGGGGAACGGAGCGGCTTATGAGCAAGCGAGAATAGGGGCAGAGAGGTCCCTAGGTTAGGTTAGGTTTTAGGCCAGTTTTGGCCCGTTGTGATACCGTAGATCTCAAGACAGAGAGAGAGAGAGAGAGACAGATGGTTGAAGAATAATAAGAAGAAGACTAAACTACCAAACAACCATGCCTGCAGCGGGATTCGAAGCATTATGAAAGAGTTTTGCACACGTAATAATGCAAAGACTCAACGCTTACGACCATCAAGCCGGCAGAGAGGCCCGAAGGCCAGAACCTTTTTGTGGCATAGGAAGACACACAATATGGCTGCAACTTAGAAACGAATCAAGACAATGGCGACAACGGAGCTGGGCAGAGATAAAAGGATTCCGATAAGCCAGAAGTCTTTGGGTGGCTATATTCAAAAACGATTTAAACAAGTAATAACTATGGGGAAGAACTGGCTTAGGATACTCACCGGTCTATTGACAGAACATTGTAGACCCAGGAAGTCCCCTAACTAAATTAGGTTTTCTTAGCAGCGAAGTATGCAGGTTTTGTGAAAACGAGGAGGAGACTTCAGTGCACATCCTAGCAGAATGTGTCGCCTTGGCCGGAATAAGATGCAGCATCCAAGGGATGTCATGACATTCAAACACATAGAAGCCCCCAACACAACAAAGATTCTAGCATTATTGCAGGGGAGGAGCTTTAGGCTCAGAAGGACCACAATAGGTCTAATAGGTAGCAGTGAAGGTACCCCCATTTATAATAATAAATATAATTGTTTCATTCAAAATAGTATTTGCTTATGCAGTTTAAGGTATAAATTAAAAAATAAAAGTTTTTTAAGTTTTTTTTTTATTAAGAATGATTTAAAATGTATAGGTATCGTTGACTAAGGTGGTGGTCGAGCATCTTGTTCATTTTGATCAGGCTGCGTATTTTCAGCATTTGTGGTCGACACTGGTTCATCTATAAATTCTTCTTTGTATCGCGTCCATTTAATAAGCGTTTCCGGCGATCTATATAGAAATAAGAGCTTACCATACAAATCTTCTTCCAAACGGTATTCTTTGTTCTCCCGAACTAAGTAGATATCGTTGCATAGCTTTAATATTCGGTCCACATACGGCAAATCCTCGAACATTATTCGTCGATGGTTGTTGGCTATTATGGACCGTATAAGTCGGGAAACTACATAAACACATGTCGTGTATAGACCAATTATCCTAAATAAAATATATTTTTAACAAGAATAACATTTATGAATTTATCGTGGCGTCGGAGACAGTCGTGCTAAACCGAATCTCTCGATAGGTGGCTGAAATACATATGTATATGCATTAGATATGAGTGATGTGAAGAATGTTTTGAAAAAGGTTGTCCTAGCTTATCATTATTGTGTAGTTGGGGTTTATGTAAGATGGAGTTGGCGTGAATTGTACGTTTTTTTGTTGGGAAGTTTTTTTTTTACTAACTTTGTTAATTAAATCTCTTAAATTGTATGAGACATATGTTTATACTTTGATACCGAAGATATCTCGCAGTTTAAAAGTTTTACCAAACTTTGAAGGAAGATTATTAGCAATCTCCATCATTTTTTTCAGACGCGCCCACTCTCTCCACCAAAATTTTTAAAATCCCAAATATCCCATAATTTAAGAGCTATAGTTACCAGCGTAGCTTGTATCTATTGCATTTTGAAAGTCAAACTTGGACAGTATTTCTTGGCTACACCCACCCGGTTCTTTGCTACTTGTTTTTTTGGCTTCTAGTTAAGAATTTTTTGCCGTTAGCCCGAGGAATATATAGTGTTTCGCGATTCTTTTAGGTTCGCGTGGCCGGAAGATATGTTGGTCGATCTTTGAAAGAGATTACTAGCAATCTATTATGCAATTTGATTTGGTGAATAAAATTACAGATTTATAGATAGTATATATGAATATACGATTGCCATATCAACTTCGAATTAAATTTGAATGAAATTTGTAAAGTTGCCTAGGTATATTCCTTTCAAATAAGAAATCTGTAAGGAATTGATATAAGGGAATCGATTTGATCTGAGGACTTCCGAAAAGGAAGTCTCTAGCCTTTCTAGCCTTATTCTCTCTGAGATGGACAGACTTGACTGTTAATAGCTATTGTAGAAATAATATATTGATGAACTTACCCAGTTTTTTCTAGGAAACTCATCGTTGTTGGGAATGATTTATCATTAAAAATATAAAAAACAATGCCACCATAGCAGTCACTCAACGGTAGATTGCTAATAATATTCTTATAATATTTGTCATCACAATAGTCATGCATTTCCCACCAAACCTTTCCATCATCTTGTTTTTTGTTTAATGTTATTGGCCGATGATAATTACCTGTCGTAACAAAGATAATAATAATAATAACAAAGAAAAAAATAATCTAGTTAAGCAGGCAGATATAATTCTTCAAATTTAAATAATTGCCAGCTACGGTGGCGGACACCTTATTAGGCAAAGTGTCAAAAAACAAGTAGGCAACATTTTTATGATTCTACCTAGCAGGTGGGGAAACCCCAGTGTATTGGGGTCATATATTAATTTTGGTGGTTAATACATGTACCTACCATCGGTCTTTGGAATTTCTGAAAAATAATGAATGGTTAGCTTATGGCAGGCAATTACTTTTCATTTTGACACTTTGCCTAATAAGGTGTCCGCCACTGTACATACGAACCATCGAAATCTTTGATAAATTTGACAAACACCTCCATTTTTTGAATCGTAATAAATTTTGGTAGTATCTCTGGCACAACGATATTTACATTGCTATTTTCATCAGACAACGTTTTTATGAGCATTTCACGAGTTAATTCTATATTCTGAGTTAGCTTGTAAGTAGTTTCGTACATTATTTTATTCATCATTGCACCGGAATTTAAAGACATCCTCATTCGAATTACCATTGGCTTACCTATAAAATATTTAGGTTGTGATAGAATTAACTTAATTTTTCTTACGCACCCGTCTTCAAATCATTTAACAAGCTCTTAAGATTTGGTGGGGACATATTCCACAATGTCACAGAGTTGGAGTCAAACTTCACAGCTGTTACATCCTCGGGATCATATATAGTAATATGATCGCTAGCAATTGTATCGTAGCTGAAGATTTTAACTAGGCGTTTGTACTCATCTTCCGAGAACCGGTGTATACCAGAGTAACTTTGGGAAACATAAAGTGGTTCATAATTCCCTATTTTAATAGATATATCAGCTCTTCGAGGAACGTTTGATTTTCCTACTGTTCCTATAAGTGCAAAAAGGAACAGTGGGCTCCAAATAAGTGCTATCAATATTAATATAATAGTTCCACCTATTAAGCATTTAGTATAAAATTCCTTAGGTTCCCCCCGTAAAACCGGGAAATCTGAATCCATTTGCCTGTAGCAACGCACAGTAAAAACCGATTGATAAATATCTTCCATTTTAATCCACTCCATAACTGTAAGTGTTGTATCGATACACAGCCAGTCCAGCATTGTTCGAAGAATATAGAGAAATGGAATTTCCATATAGCTATGTGTTTTTGAATTTCATAAATTATTATAGATTTTCCAAACATATTACCAATCGATATTTGCTTACACTTTAAATGCCACATAGTTAACCATGGAAAAACTTTTCGTAAACACATTCCCCAAAATACGCCTTGGGTAACCACAACGCATCTGATAGGCTGACAATAACATATGCAGGCATTTGATGAGGTAAAAGGTAATTGGAGCAGTAGCTCCAAAGCTGATCGATGTTACATATGGCACTAAAAAGAACATCCATATGTGTATTCCGAGAACCGTAATGAAATGAACCACAATCTTGGCTCTTAACGCTTTCCGTAAGTATATTACACGCTCTGCCACAATAGTGCCAAATTGTACTACGAGCATGAAAAAAAAACTGAACGGAACCTTATTTCCTTGTATATAGGTTTGTAAAACACTTGCGCTGTGCTTATGACGATTCTAAAATGAAATTCAAATGCTTGCAATAATAATTATGTTTTCTGCACTTTCAATTATTAACATAATCAATTTAATTAAATTTAAATCATTAAATATAGTCCGCTTAATTTAAACTTTCCCCGTGAGTTTGCCTTTAATATTATTTATTATTTAATTCCAGATTTACACTTTTAACCATACAACACTTACACCATTTCTACGAAATTGAGGCGCAAATTTTTCAATATATAAAAGTTACTTTTAGTTACTTATAAATCCTTGAACATTAAAACAAATGTGCCTCAATGAAATGCGGAAAAAAAGTTATTTCAAGAACAATAAAAGTATTTAAAATAATATATACGTAGAATAGAACTTTAAAACTTACCACAAACTTAGGAAATCCAAATAACAAGACAAAGAAATTTATAAAATCGCATAAGAACAACAATGTATATACATCAGTCGATAGGCGAGCCTTGTGAAACAGAGTAAGAAAAAATTTCTTTATTTCAGATAAAAGTTCACCTTTGTGCCTGTGGGTTATTGTATTTTTTTTATAGTATTCTTATCCAATTTTCTTGTTAAACTTACTCTAAGTGTTTCATGGTTTGGCGATAGTACTCTGATTCAATATTATTATATACATATTTATTTTCCACACCAGGTCGTAGCAAATCGTCCATGTCCCGGTTAAATCCATGAATATCCATACGATCACTACCAGACTCTTCCCTGGAGAAAATATAAATAAATTATGTCATCGATGTTATAGATGAATATAACACAAAACAAATACGAACGCCATTTTCGGCCGAAGTTGACTTTGCAATACTCTGTACCCAGTGTAATGACAATAGAATATAAGTGAATTTATGGATTACGTGGCTGGTGACTTTCACTAACCTAGGTCAGAGTCGACCATCAACAGTCCGGATCGAAAAACAACAAAAATTCCAAATTCGTTGGTAATAACAAATTGCAAGCAGCAGCACGACATTCATAATATATCAATTACGGTCAAATCGAATGCATTTTTTAGTTGATCTTTAAGGTTATTATTTATCTTTAGAAATTGGAAATACATTGACAAATGTACACATAAAGTTACAAAAAGTAATAAATTTTTAAAAATTTGAACTAAAATATTGTGGCTTATTTATACTTATTTCCCTATGTGTTTTAGCCAAAAAATTCAAATATCCACCTGCGGTTTAAAATAATCAAATTATTTAAAATTAAAATGACAACTTTTTAAAGTTCCCCTAATTGTATTGTTAGGATGTATAAATGAATAAAATTCCAAAATTAAATTAAATCTGAAAACGTTACCGTTACAAAAAACATAGAATTTCCCTTAGGAAGCTGTGTTCCAATTGAGAGGTCAATAAGGCTGCGTAAGTTGGACAGAACCGTCTGCGCAGAAGTAGACCTTTCAATTAAAGCACTTTGAAGGTTGGTGACGCAAATATTTTATCCCCATGTGGCTAGATATAGTAAAATTGTTGTGACGTCTATGCCATATATACAGTCAAAAATTGTTATCAATTGAAATCAATTTCTGTGTCTCTGTCTGTATTACATGTATCAAGTGCTTAGCTAGCGTTAAAAGACATCGCACGAACAGACATTCAGACCGACCTGCATAAAGCTAAAAATCTTCCTTGTCCCTTAAGTAAATCATATAAAATATAATACAATATAATCATATAAGTACCTTAGCCGCTTAACGATTTCACTCGGCCGGTCCTTATTTGCTTTGCGATCTAAGGTAGTTGGTTTTAAAAAATGTATAATTAAGTTATTATTAAATATATATATAAACATGAGAGAGCGTTGCAGTCGTGCTTAACCGACTGCGAAATACTTTGATACCATAAGTTAGTGGGTGTGGGCGTGGTCCAAATTTTTGTTTTACGGATTCTTGATGGGTGTTACTAGCAACATAACTTTTAAATTTGGTGGTCTACCTTTCAAATTGTGTTAGATATATGGTCTTATCCATACACACTAACAGATGGATAGGTTTAGGGCGCCGGAGTGGGCGTGGCCATTCAATTTTTCATTGATCTCTCAGAGAAGTTACCAATAACATACTTTCAAAAGGGTCCAATGTTCTTAAAAGCAGCTAACAGTAACATAGCTTCAAAATTTTACGGGTGTAACTCAAAAACTGCGGAAGATGTATCTATTTAACATTTATAGGGGCGTGTGACCTGGGGGACGCGGAGGTGGGCGTGGCATTTGCCATCTTTAAAGGACATCGCCAACGATACCTTAGGTATCAAAGTATAAAAACCATTAGTAAGCTCACATGATTTGTTCGATGAAACCGAGTCATTTTCCGATCGTGGTAAGTTCCAAATTCCCTGCTTTTTTAGCATGTAGCGATGCCAGAAAAGTACAACCAGGAGCAGAAGATCGTATACAGCCTTGCCGTGTTTTACGAAAAACTCAAAGTCTGTAGTCTTTGCTAGTTTTATAAGCTTAAAGTCAAGAACAATTTTTTGATGCATTATGCATTTCAAGAAAATCATTGCCAATGTGTACGTAATAAGAGTTACCCAAAACGATTTTGTTGGTCGAGGTAATGTTAGAGCACCCCAGTAAAGGACGAGAAATGGCAATGGTAATGAAATTAAAGAGGAGTTTGCAGCCTGATTGATGAATACAGCCAAATAGCTGACTGCTTCCGTATTGGCAATAATCGCATACCATAAGGCAAACAGCATTTGTACAAACTCACTATGATCGAGAGTGCTAAAGTCTTCGTTTCCTGACATCAGACTAAACGACGGTAGTTTTGATCTATCATTGATAGCATCCAGTTGTTTGCTGAATAAAGGAACCGATAAAAATTTAAAAACTGCGTCGTAAAGTGTATCATATGTAAACTCACTAGTAGAGAGATTGATTCAAAAAGCTAAACATTGCAGCAGTATTAACCAGTCCCAGTCGATTCATGGTACTTATATCCTGTAAAGTCTTTTTCTCTGCAGACAGTACCTTGTGTACAAAGCGATAGTTACGGGATAGCCGATTTAGCCTAAATGTCACAAGCATTATTAATTCACTTGTAAGTTTAATTATTGGATGCGTTTCGAAGTCGATCTCAGAATCCGAGCTATTTTCTCCAATTTGCTTTGAGCCTATTTGCTTTTGTGATTTGGTCTGTAAGTGAAAAATTTAAGCGTTAATTTACATAACAACTCAAGGATTTTACTGCTATAGTCGTTTGACGAGTGATCTCATCCTCTTTCTCCAGAAAATCATATTCATTGTCTACGATCTGATCTTCAACTTCTTCCTCTTCAACAAACATATAATAATCTCCGGAACGTACGGCATGTGGATGAAGTTTTAAATTCCGCTTTTTCGATGGTCTCGTACGTGTCAAAACTATGTTTTTTAATTTTGAGCTATTTGAATGTAAACTTTCCTCCGATCTCGAACTGGTTGGCGAACTCGGTGTAACCTCATGCTCCTCTACAATGAAAAAGTTACTTCAGTGTCGAAAACCAAGATCACTTACTTTTATAGTTGTTCCTATTGGCAGTCCGGATTCGTTCCATTTTCGCTTTTACGCTTGCAAGAATGCTCTTTTCCGACTCTCTGCGATCGTAAATTTGTTTATAGTGCAAATTCTCAATAACAATGGCCCCACTGCGGAAATTTATTTGTACTATTCGAGATTAATACACACTTTAATTAATTAATTAAAATAATTGATTAAATTTTGTTCCCGTTGTTATCAAAAAATTACAAGTAAGATTAAAGGCCGAGTAGCCCAAGAACCCAGTGGGATCTTACAAAAGGTACGTCTGATGTGTGTCATAGATAGAGATTTATCACTTACCGCGACGCCAGAATTGTGTTAGCCTGAGTATCCATTATAATGTGGCAAAAATAGTATGATCGAAATATACGATGCTGAAAGATGATAAACGCAAAAATAATTGCATGCCAGATGAGGGTGTTATTGAAAATCAGGCTGTTAGGTCCATAGTTGTAGCTACCCGTCCTTTCGGATAGTTTATTTCTATCATGATGGCTCAAGGATTGGTCATATTCCATAACTGCGAACAAACTCTGATAATCTTGTTTATTCTTTACGTTCAGCATATTTCCGAATACAATAATGCTGGTTTTGATAACTATGTTGAAAACATTAAGCGCTATAAGAAAATTCCAGCGACATATGATGTAATGAATATTTTGCAGATATACTTCCGATCCTTGTAGCAGAAATACTAACGCGAATATAAGATATCCCAATGATAACATATCCATACTGCATACGCCACCCATAAACACAATCGCCAGTGTAAGCCAAAGAGCGTTACAAAAAATGACTATTTTGAAAACATCGGAATAGTTACGCACAAAGGAACAAAAATCATGCGTAGGATTTTTGAAGTAAACAAGGCCGAGCTTAGCAATATTGTTAACAATATTCCTGTTATCACCCCCGGGGTATGTGTAGTATTTCGTCTGACTTAAGTCTGCTTTAAATGCGCGCCGCTGACGCGATATAAGTAAGAGCACAATAAAATCTAGCATGAGTTTGGATGTAACTGAATCATCTATAAGATTCTCAACAGCTTTTTCTGCAGAGATTTGATGAGACCTCATAGGAATAACTAAAACAAATTCATGAAAGCTTTTCATAACGGTTAGGTTTCATTGTAATACTTACTACGACATAGATTTGGTGGAAAATGTATAACATACACGTATTGTACCAATATTGAAAGTACAAAATATAGTTGGACAATATACCATATACGTGCACACTTCATTCGATTCAGACAGAGTAAGAGTATAAGCCAGATTAAGTATGTCAGTGCGAGTAAATCACGTCTATGGACAATTGTAGAAGCCAGGGCAATAAGGGTGATTTCCAAACCAAACTTGAAGAATCCATAATTAAACAGATATTTTAAAAGCTCGGGAAAATTCCGTTCCGCATCCTGACGATTCGTATGAGGAAAGAGAAGTTTCTGGTTTCGTGTGCTACCAATCGGCATTCGTATTAAATGATCACGTAGCTTCACCACAGCATGCAGTGTAGAGACGATCATGTATACAAGGTACGGTGCTAGGTAGCGTAATAATGCACCAAAACGCTGATCAGCTTTGCGAAGACCCATCCAATCGGCAAAATTGACTGTGTTGTTTCTCTACAAATAGGCAGATATGATATTACCTAACTTTATATTTAGTAAGTATAATGCAAGCTTACACATGTATAATCGTAGGTTGTTTTGTCCAAATAGTCTATTTGGTAGATCATTTTCATCAGTATTAAAACGGAGACCCAAAATGTCACTATTCGAAAAATTACACGACGCATAAGGCGATTTACACAAACACTCAACAACGAGGATAGAAGAAGCAGAAGGTTAAAGCAGCATATCTCTGAAATAGCACAAGTAAAGGTAGTCAATATGACCGCCTTAATCATGTGGATTTCCAGAAATCGCCAAGCCACTTCTTTGCTGGGTCGAAACCATCGTTTAATTTTGGAACGTAATCTCCTATACGACATAGACAATATTGATTTCCATGACTTTTTGTGTATATAGGATTTGTGTTGATTGTTATTAAATTGCACTTGAGAGACTTTATGTCTTTGGTTTGGAAATGGTTGACGAACTGATTGCATAAAACGCCGATGAAAATAATGAAGTTGAACGACCGTAAAAATTACTGTCAATGTCGGTACAAGCAAATGTAGAAATAGATCTTTTGTTTTGTAGCGCCGTAAGCCAATATCATTTTGCCTAAGAGAAAATATTTTAATTTAATTTGATTGGAAATGCAAAGGCTGGACTTACAAGTTGGGATTAACATGGAAATACTGCTCCCAATAATGGTCAAAGTAGTCAAATTGGTAAGTGTATATAATTGTTAGTATAGTCATCGCATAGAATATGACAAACATCCAATAGCCGAACAAAAACTTAATCCAGAGGTGCAGTGACATATGAAAAACCATGAGAAACAACAGGAACAGTGACATATAGCAAATTCGAAATCCAGTCATAACTTGATCAAGCATAGCACAGAGAAATATTAAGAAGATCAGCATCCACATCCAGATACGGGTGACAAAATTTGAAACACTTTCGAAAACAAATATAATTGCGCGTGGTGTCCTTGACTTCTCAAACGATGTTTGTTCAGATCGTGAATGTTTCTGGCTAAAAATCTGAGATAGTAGAGCTTTCTCTTTGAAATATTGGTGCGAAGTTATCCAGAATATACTAAGAAATGCAGTCTTAATAAATAATGGAATGCAGGGTTGCACGCTGTTATCCTTTGGGTGAACAAATCCAATTTGTGCAAGATTTAATCCGTATATCTATGGATTGGATGAGTAAGCAATTAATTCAAATATCTACAAATATTAATTATTTAATTATTATATCTTAGTTCTGACAAAATTCAAAAATTAATTTGAAACATTTTTTTATGGTAATAATTATAAATACCTAGTGAAAAAGCTGTTAACAGTTAACGGTAATAATATATAGTGTCAGGTCAAGAGAGTTATATATTAGCGGATTCAGTTGTTATGTAAATTTCCACATTTTATAAATATAAAATTATATTTTATAAATATGCATACATCACCTTGGTGGGGAGCTCCGTCTTATTTAAATTCATTCCATAAATATACTCTGCAATGAGGAGAAACTCAGCGTACAACACTACAAAGAAACTCATGCGCATCATTGATCGACGTTGGTTGGGTATCATCCACAAGATATTTGCCCAAATTAGCAGCACGAAAGTTAACCAGCTATGATAAACAATAGACCAGATCTGAAATAGGAAAAAATATTTAATATGTAGCTGATCTCTCAAAATTGTGAGAGCTGCCTAACGGTATGCATGCGAGGCTTTATTGATTCCCCAAACATCAATAATAATATTCAAAGTGAAGTGCTGCACTTGGGCTTGGAAGTTGGAAGAATATCACTGGTACCCTCTTCCGCCCACTCCCACTACAAATCAACTAAACCTGTTTAGTTTACAGAGATTTTAAAAATAAATTCTTAATTGTTCCACCCAAGATTTAAAAAAGATAAAAATTCAAATACAGAACTTCACCATCATAGTGAAAATAACTACAATCTTAACTTTAAAACTGGAACTAATGCTTAAGTCACAAGCCAACAGCGTCGGCTAAGATTACCTCCTCTGATTCGATACAATCACATTTTCTTTTTGTAGCTATGTGCGTCGCTATGAAGAGTTCTACCAAAGATGCGGGGCTCTCGATCTCTATAATAAAGTCCTAAGGTGTTGATGAACGCTGGCAGTGGCTACAGCCAGAATACAACGAATGAGCTGCAAATTAATTGGTCTGAACATGCTGACATAACTACAGTTTGGTGCAGTTTACCTACGGTATATATTTGCTTTTGCTTAAGTAAAACCCGTATCGAATGCTGTGTCTCCACGGTGCGTATAAGTCGGTTTTGTTCGTTGAACAAGATTTTAGATTTACACTGGACTTCTCCGAGGATGCGCAGATTGCTCTAGGCAGACGGTGCCTAGTGGTTAACGAACTTCTCAGCAGATTCATCGCCGAAATAAAAATCTTTGGACTTTGGCCTATTTGCTAGAACGATATAAAGTTTTTGTTAAGCAATGGCTTGCCAAAAGCTTCAAGCACCTGCAGATGGTAAGCATTTTTGGTGAGGTACATCCCGGAGGCAAACTGAATGCTGGAGTGGATTGGAAAAAGATTGCGAGCACGGAAGCAGGTGCACGGTCCCTCAGGGTTTTCCAAAGAGAAGAAGTACATCCTGGAGGAGTACGTTTCCGATGAGAACGACTTCGGGAGATTGCTTTGTTATATTGAGGTCGACGATGACTCTTTTTTAGAAGGGTGATTAGCGAACCACTGTCAGTGGGGAGCACTAACACAAACGAAAGGAACGAGTAATAAAGTTGACAAACCCAATTTTAGGACTAAAAATCGCTAGATGTTAGATCTCACTCTTCTGCCATTGCGGATGTTAGAGAAACGTCCCTATTGTGACCACCGCTATAAACAAGCAGTAATAAATAAGGAAAATATATTGCATTTCACATATGCATTGGAAATGTCATGACCCCAGGGGAAAACAAAGATCCCCATGACTGCATCAAAAAATGGGAAACTTTAGAAAAGCTCTCGAAAATTTTTATGTCAGCCACAACCCTTTTGCAGTTTGTGGATCCAATTTTGATCTCTTGGGGGAGTTACCAGTAACATACTTTAAAAATTTTGTGACTCTAGCTTACAAATTGTGGAAGATATGCTCATTTCAGATTTCTGGGCCGAAGTACCTTGGGGCTGTGGGTGTGGGCGTTGTCTGAAAATGTAAATGCCGACTTTTAAAGGAGATTGCCTAGCAGTTACTTTCCAAGTTTGGTAACTCTATATAGGGAGCAACTTTATCGATTAGAGTTCCGCAATATCAGCTTTGGCGACTGGAGCGCTGGAGTCATCGTGGCCATACAAATTTGTTGGTTCTTAAAGGCGGTTAGGCCCTGAACCGTATTGTGGCGTAGGAAGACACACAATACGGCTACAAATCAGGGATGAAGAAAGACAGATGCGGGAACGGAGCTGGGCAGAGACACCAGGACTCCGACAAGCCAGAAGTCTCCTAGGTGGCTATAATCAAAAGCGATTTAAGCAAATGATATCCATGGGGAAGAATAGACTCAGAATACTCACAGGTCTATTGACAGGACACTGTAGACTGAGAAGTCACCTAACCAAATTAGGTATTTATAGCAGCAATGTATGCAGGTTTTGCGGATACGAGGAGGAATCCTCGACGCACATCCTAACAGAATGCGTCGCCTTAACCAGGAAAAGATGCAGCATCCTAGGGCAGCATATCATGAGGCCCAAGGACATAGAAACCCTCAACCCAACAAAGATTCTAGCATTCGTGCAGGAGTTGGGATTGATGGAAGAGCTGTAGGCTCAGTAAGGGGGCACAATAGACCTTATAGGTCGCAGTGCTAACTTCTCCCCATTCATAATAACATAAGGCGGTTACCGGTAATATACTATAGCCATTTCAAAATTTTAGGAGCAGGGCCTGAAGGCAGCGAAGCTCACATGCCGATCTATGCCGAGATATGTGGGCTTGTTGATTTGCGAAAAATTATGTTTGGTAGATAAAATCTTGGGCGTCTAATAGTCGAAATCTCTCGTGCTTGGTACTCTGATTTGATAATATATCATGTACATAGAGAATAGAGTAGAGCATTTCTGCTTGTGGTATGATGATTAAAATACTACTAATACTAAGCAAAATGAAATTAAATTCGTACTTGCCATCATAACGATGTTGAGCAGTATATAGCAGTTTTTATATATGAATGTTGTTACATCACAAATCATATAAAAAAATTGTTCCAGTAATGATGGTTCTTCAGTATCCAGACTTTGTTGTAGAGATTCTCGAGTAATTTCTGATTTTTCATCGGGTTTTGGAATAACTTTCAATTGTATTGTTGTAAAAATCATGTAGCGGGCATTTTGTTTAATATTAAGCGTTATAATAAAATAGGATGCCATCAATGCAACTGGACTCAGATAAGAATCTACACTTAATTTATCATTTAGCTTATATATCATTCCATTCGAATTTTGGGGAAAAAGTATTAGAAGTGGTTCGAGCCCCATAATGCTGAGAATGCTTTATTACGAATGAAATTTTATTTAATAGCACTGAGCTTACCGCGCCCATATTGAACAGCTATCCAGATAGACCTGTACTGTTGGCAGTTGATATGCAACAAGTCCAATGATTTGCGCCGATATGACTATAGCAATAACGATTAGTGGATAATACATACCGCTGCAAAGTAAGTAAAAAGACAATTTTATTTTCTTCGCTGTCCACTACAATTGATACCCAATCATTACACATCAGTATCTCAAACAATTTAAATTAAATAATATTAAACAATAAAAGTTTGCAGAATTTACATTTTTGACTTTAAATATATTATAAAAAGAAATAACGGCATTCTTAGGCAAGCTTTTAATTACATACCCTATTACACCAGACTTATCTACCGACATATAAAATTTGATACTTGGACAAATTTTATAATAGTTGATCAATGTTTTGCATAGGTATGTATACCCAGAGCGAATGAGCAGACTGTATCCTCAAAATGGTGTCCAAAGTTCTTATAGCCTTTGGGATCTACAGGTTTCATTTAGACGGACAGATAGATGAACGGACATGGCTAGATTCATTCGGATGATAAAGGTCGAAGTTTTTTAGCTGGAAAATAGCCAAGAGAATAGTATGTCCTCGATGTTCAATGCTTTAAGGCTGGAGTCATTAAATATTGTTGTCTGGATTACAGAGTTTGATATTCAAAGCAATAATCTATATGCCATTTGGTCTTGGGGTCAATTAAACAATTTAGTAAAGAGGCAATTTAAAAATGGTATTTTATTGGTTAAGTATGAACATATCCGATCTGAAAGGTTAATAAATCTTCGGCGTACCGAATATGGATTTTTTGTTTGTTGTTATTATAAATACCAATATATCTGTCGGTATAGAGCCCAATATGTACCAGCCACCATGAACATAATGAAATATAAGCTGCCAGGTAGTGATGGTCGTAAAGTGGAAGCAATGAATATGATCAAAAGGGAAAAAAGTGGAGCTGCATAAAAAAAGACAATGTATTTTTAGGGTTGAGTTTGTATTGTTCCAAAACTATGCTTACTTGTCTTTAGTATATATCGAATGTACGCAATTATCATAAGACGGTTCATTTCAGAATATCTTAGGAACTCCGTTGGATTTTCGATATTATGTTCTTCGGGTTTTTTGGATTCCTCAAAGTGTTTTGATTGAGATTTTTTCTTACCAGATATAGTTATGAAAATGAGTAAAATCAAAGTCACAATTGTTACCATGATATCTGGACAAATCCAATATAATACCGAAATTACCCTATAGAAAAAGTTATAGTTAAGTTTCATAAAAGATTCGCAGTTTTAGTTACCGCACTCCCATAAAATTCACGAACCCAACTTGACGTAGAATAATCAATACTGATGGCTTTATTTTCACATAAGCCAACATTAAATGTATAAGGTTTGGAGCAACATGGCCTAAGGCTAATAATGCACTCAGTGAAAATGCAAAAGCCAGAAATATTTTGAATGCCCTTCGTTTGGATAGCCAAGGTGAAACAAAAAACAACATTAGATATATCATCGATATTGCGACAGGCCGCGACAGCGAAGCTGTGTATATAGTGTTAGTGATTGCTGTCATTGTAATATATTGGATTTCTTACCAAATATTAATGAGAATGGTAGTACCACCCGCACTAACGTATAAAACCCGTAATCAGGCATTTTGTTAAATTAAGAAAATTTGTCGTTGTTTTATTTTATTAATAAAAAATATTTTGTAAAATTACTAATTGACAAAATATATGTAGATTACTTTGTTTTCTATGATGCTCAATCCTGATTCATGGCAATTTTTGAATGTTAACCTAATTTTTTAGTTTCGTAAAATATAATAATTGATTTTCATTACAGTTCAGACGAGAATTCCGTCAGTGTAGTTCGTAGCCAGGACTTTACTCTCTTCAAAGTGCTAATCGCACCGTATCATTTATTTTAAATTAACTTAAACAAAACAATTATCTGCTGGATCAGCGACCAGCGGAATCATCTAAAATGTCTGTAAAAACTACTCTGCTCTATGCTCTTCAAGTTTATCTGCGATATTTCAAATATGTTCGTCAAATTTAATAAGACACGCTTCTACGAGCGTCACTCTAGAATTTAAATGTTTGCCTTCTTGTGTATGAACTTCCTTCATTCTGTTTGCGTATCTCGTCGTCGAATAACCGATTCTTTAAAAAAATACGTTATTGTGTTTGGGATCTTAGTACCGGCATTCAGATAATTTATGGCTTAATTAAGAGTCATAAACTTTTCAGAATCAAAGTTCTATTTAAGTTTTAATTTTTAGCAGCTTATTGTCTCTGCGTCCAAAGACAAATCCAGCAAATTCTTCGCGAAATAACATTAGGTTTTCATAAAAAATCAAACACCTATTGGCAGTTGCTTCTTATCAGCCATATCTACAATCCGGTCTGCCAATACACCTCTTATGTTTTCACACAAGTAGGATTTTAAAAGTTTATCGCATACATTTAAAACCTCATTTTGAATTCTTGGCGACATATGCGTTACATTTTGTTTACCTTCCATGTTGTTCCTTAACGATTCATATTCGATTTCTATTCTGATCATTATCAAATTAAGAATAGTTCCAATAAGCTAATTAAAATTCACCTTCAAATTGGATGTCAATTACCTTCTTCAATGAATTTCTCCCAGAGTGGCATCTGGTTTAAAGCCGATTTCGCTGATTCCGTGGAACCAGCTTAATGACCAACAGAGTCGCTTGGGCTATGACTTCGTTTCCACACTACAAAATATGAAAGATCTGTAATCCGTCGCCTTACAACACAATGTTATTAAAAGGCACCGCCAGATTGCTACACCCGTGCAGTGATGCCAAAAAAAATTTCTCAGCTAGATGGGGCGGGCTGGTGGCGACATGGTTTTCCAAAATTATTTTAGATTAAATAACAAATACATTATTCTTTTTCATAATGATATTCAGATACTTATCGCTAAGTTTCATTTTTAATTTTAAAAACAATAAGAAAATAAATACTCATTATAAAATATTTTAAGTCAATTCTTTTTTTCTTTTTATTTATTTGTTTGAATTATTTTAAATCACGACGCTGGCGGTCACAGAAACCGTGTCCAAAGGAAAGCCAAATATTTCAGCTTAAGCGTTTGTTATTGTGCATTGATGAGGTATAAGAAAGTGTTTTTGGTTTTATATAAACATTTAAATTTATTTAGAAATTCAAACAAAGCAAGTTATGAGAAAACTATTGGTAGCTGGTTTGGGAATTTATGAATACGATATTTAATGCAAAACCTTTACCATATTCAACCGGACTAGCTGCGTTTACCATATTCATATATTCCCACTTATGTCGACTTGAGATACTTTCGGCAAAATAACCATTTTTCAGGAATTTAAATCAGCCATAAAAATTATTGTGGCATACACGTGCTCTTATGCTGACTGTAATAGAAGTAATATCAACTCCCGCGATATGACCAAATATGTGGATAGCTGTAGACAGCATTCTTGTAATTGTATTGTTTTTTATTTTTCCACAGCACAATTGCTTCAATTATGCACATAACTCGAATGTAACACATTTATTATGATACCTTAGCAAAATTAGTTGCTATGCACTTATGAGATTTATTCTCTGTGACAGTTTCATTCACAAACTGATACAAATAATAATTTAATAAAGTAATAAATTAATGATTATAAGTTTTTCTAAAAATGTTTTTTTGGTTGCATCTACAATATGAATGGATTTATTTATTGTCACACTGAAAAAGATCCATATTCATAAAATGCATTCAAGGCGTGGTCTACATTATTTTGACGACATACAGTGGCACAAAGCTTATTCTGATCAGGGTCAGAGAAAAAAAGTAATTGCCTGCCAATTGCCTGTCGACGAAGCGCCAAATGATGTTATACACAGTTGAGTTGTTCGGATTGACTATTTCAGCTATTTGGCGATGTGAATATCTGTTTTTGTGGTGTTCCAAGATGAGTTTTCGTAGTTCAATGGTAGTCTGTTTGTCCATAGTCCTTTTTGGCTTATTGCACCCGAGATGCAGGATAAAACTAAACTGACTACGAAGGATTGGTCTATTTATACCAAAAATACTCAACTTTAGATAAAAAAAAATCCGGTTTTTATGGCATCCAGGTGCCCACAATGTACCTGCTCCAAATGAAAACTACGCCTGGAAGTAGGCAATATTTATTTATAGTTCTACCTATCATGTGGGGAAACCCCAGTGTATTGGGGTCATATATTAATTTTGGTGGTTAATATATGTACCTATCATCGGGCTTTGGAATTTTTGAAAAATAATGAATGATTAGTTTATGGCAGGCAATTACTTTTTATCTTTGACCCTGATCAGAATAAGCTTTGTGCCACTGTAGCTTGTTTGAAATATCTCCATATAATCATTACCCCCAAAAAACAGCAACGCCACATGAATTCGAGTAAATCAAGAAAACTGAATCTGAAATCGCTGCATACTTTTCGGTGTCTTTTTAAAAGATTAGCGGCCTAAAACAATATTAATGCTTACCCATAGGTAAGCAATCGAATTATTTATTGTAAGATATAAAGCAAATAATTTTTTTTTGTTAAATCAATAAATAAATAAAAATTGGATTGTACATTGAAAGAAATATGAATTTTTACAGCATAAGCAAAAAAAAAAATGTTTTATTAAGACATTTTGGATAAATATAACAGAAATAATAATAAGCATATACGTATTTTAATCGATGTCTTATTCACATTCCAATATGTTAATTTCAATGAGTGTTTTGAAGCAACACGGATAATTTCCTTTAATCGTTGTAAAATCCGAACGAAATTGAGTTTATGTATGTTATATGCATTTTATTACATCTGTAATGCATGCCATAATGAGCATAACATTGATAACGTTTAACATTTTTATGGCAAACAAACAGATGTTAAAAATGACAGTTAAATTTGAATTAATTGTTTGATTTTGGACAATTAAGAAAAATGTATATAAAATGAAAAAATGTATTAATACCAAATACTCTATCCCGAATTGTAACTATTAACACTTGTCTAATTAGCAATTTTGCTTACTCATCGCTTCAGAATATTCTTATAATTTTAATTTTAAATGTTGAACGTCATTATTACATACATTATTTTTACCAATATTGAAAATGTTTTCCTTTTTAAATTGCTTAACAGATTTAAGAGTTTGTTTTTCGCTTAAAAGCTTACACCTTGCCACAAAATTTCGTTCTTAAATTTAAGTAATCAGAACACAGAACATCTTGTGTTCACCGAAACTTAACTTCTTTTACTAGTTCTTATAAACCACCGGTCGCTGACTTCAAATACAAATAAGTATTGAATCCAAATAATTAACTCAATTTAATTTAACTGATCATAAACCAAAATTAGCAACAATAAAAAATTGACTGTCAAAACTGGTAACCGCACCTTCATTTTTTATAACGCACTGATACAAATTTTAGCCATAATACCGGGAAGAAAACAAATCTTTGGCACGCTACACAGGGCCAAAAAATAGGTAAATTTATAAGTAATTAGTATGCCAATCGAATGAAAATCAAACAAATAGTTGAATGGTGGAATTGAATTTCAAATTATAAGTGCTGCCGTATTGAATTTCCTTTGGCCTTTACCATAATATTTCGACATATATAATATACACATTTCTGATCTGCTCCAAAAACCACGCGTCAAAACTCCCTCTTTTCGCTCTTTTCCAAACGTGTCAATTTTCGAAACTTAAAAGTGGGCGAAGTGCCACAATATATACGTATGTGGATGTGTTACCATTATTCAATGTTTTTCTGTCACTGCTCATACAAATTACACGTGTATTTAAGTCAGTTACACAGTACTAGGTTATTATTATGTGAATTATCGTAACTTGTCTATGCTCCCGAGCGTGAGAAAAATAACAATAAACTTACCTAAGCGCAATACTTCTAAGACCGGGAAGACGATATGCATTCATGGTAAGCTTACAGTTTCTTGGGCTCTGAATCATGACCACTCTCAACATGCCGCAAGCAATGCGTTTCAAAACTTATAACTAACATAGGTTAAGATCGCGACAGCAAGACAACGACATAAAACATAAAACAATACTTTTTTGGAGCATATTCAGTCAAGCGACGCTCTTCAGCGTCGAAAAAATTTCTCCAAACCAGTTAAGCAACTCAAAAAGCCGAAAAAGTGACTGAAGTCCGCGTGCTTGGACTCGAGTCGCCTCAGTATTGTCTTAAAGCTGTTGGATAGTGCACGAAATTCAATTTCTTTAAATAAAACTAAACAAAATATCTGAGTTGAATTGTGAAAGGCTTTTACTTGTCAGCAGCCACAAATTTGTGAATTAAACTTACTTGAAGAATCGCGCACACAACTTAGGTGATAACGTGAAGACGAGTCATAGATTGCTGCCAAATTTTAAGACTTGCTAATTTGCTACATTTATGTGAGTAACTTATTTTCGTGAGTAACTTCTTTTAGTATTCATTTACTCAAGTTGTACATATATATTCAAAAGCTTGAAGTCGCAGTTCCACAACAATAAATATATCTGCATGTGTACATAATTACTGCTATGTATTCATTGTCTTCACAAAGATATATATGCGTATATTCACACTTATGTGCATCGTTCGTTGCTATATAAGTGTGTTGAGTTGTGGCTTAAAGGTGAAAGTTAGACAATGAAAGTTCATATATCTGTGTATTTGTGTATGTATAATATGTGTTAATTCTACGTAAAACTTATATACATTGGAAATTGGATCATATAAGGAATAATATTTTATATCACTTTAAGCTGTTGGAGATGCTACTTCTTCCGTCTGTTAAATATACAACAATGCCTTTTTAAAGTGATCACAGTTTTTTTTTTAACTATTTACATTTATTGACTGTAGATAAGGCACACTTAACATAACAATAATAATCACTAGGGATTAAGCAAAGCAAAATTTCGGGTATGTAGCTCAAAAGAAAAAAAAGGATTAAGATCCAGACGGGCTTTCCATAAAAGAATGCGAAAATAAAAAACACAAAACCAGCAGTCTCATTTTCTCTTTGCGAACAGAGTATAAAATATGTACATATTTACCAGTTTGCTTAAGTGTCATCTTTAGAAATTTGGACTGGTTCTGGTTCAGCGTGACTTAAATTTTTTTTTTGTGCCCTTGCAGATGGTGCTATGATTTTTTCTTGAAGTTTGTAACGCATTAAAGGCAACATTAATGATAAATATTTTTCATAAACACAAGCAATGCTTTAAAGCTACCGCTTTGAAAATATAGAAATATATCCAAACTATCTAATTAAATCAATTATCATGCGTCTAACATTTTGGAGAAAAATTATTAATTTCCTAAGTCACACACTAAATTGGTAAGTGTACGATACCGTGGAATTATAAGGGAATTGAATCGCCGTCATCAACATTGTTTTTTTTTATCACGTATTTATATTAAACCAGTTCTCTTATATCCAAAATAAATAAAACCGTTGAAAATACGAATTAAAGAACTTCGAATAACCAGTAAAGGCGAGAGTCACTTGACGATATATAGTGCATGATATTATTGATACATAATGAACTAAAGCTACGGAATACGCATTTAAATGTTTTGCCGTCATTCCATTGGCCGATTTATCTCCAAAAAACAATAAAAACATGCAAACATGTTCAGCTTATGTAAATCCAATTTCCGGGAACACAAAAACCTTATTGCGGAAGTAAAAGTGTCAAATGTATTTTCTTAGTCTTCCTTCGCAAATATCATAATTAATACTTAAAAAATGCAATAAATCTAATTTGGTGAATTGACTTTTCCTGTCAACAGATTATTTTTAGAGGATTGAATTGAATTTTGGTATGAAGTAATCTGAATCTTAATCCGTTTTACGCTTTTTTTTGGCGATACTCCGTGGGTGGAAGCTCAGTGTCTGACTAATGCAAAATTGCAGTTTAATGTTTTTATACTCATGGTATACCCCTAAAAGGTATGCCCGTTTTCCTTATATCCCTATATTGATAGCAATAATGGGCACAATTTTAGAGATGTTTGGTTGGAATATTCAGCGGCACAACATAAATCAACTTTGAAATATTTATTTCAGGATATCGCCTAGCTTAATTCTGTTGACTTACATAATAGATATTTAAATCATTGATACTCATCTCTCCATTTTCAGGTGATGCTACAAGAACTTACTCGCAGCAAAGATCAACTCATGCTGAATTCAAGAACGTGTCTTATTTTTTGCCTAGTTATCTCTTGCCTAGTTTACTTCGGCGATGCCCATGGAAGACTTATTGAGCCCCCAAGTAGGGCAACAGCCTGGCGTTATGGGTTCCAAACACCGCCAGATTATAATGATCACGAACTTTATTGCGGTGGATTTACTCGACAGTGGAAACGCAATGGTGGCAAATGTGGAGAGTGTGGCGATGCCTGGGACATGTCTGAACCACGGCCTCATGAAAATGGTGGTCAATGGGGCCAGGGTGTAGTTGTACGAAGTTATTTGCCCGGCTCGGAAATGACAATTCGGGTGGAGTTGACTGCTAGTCATATGGGGTAAGAGGAAACTAGACGTTTAATCAGAAGATTTCAAGCTAAACTTATTCTCTTCACAGATATTTTGAGTTTAGATTATGCGAAAAGCCAGCTGCTAAACAGTTTTGCCTTGATAAAAATGTGCTGCATTTAATTCGCGGATCCCCTTCGCAGCATCATCCAAATGATTTGGACACTCGGTTCTATCCCCGTAATGGGAGTCGCATTTATGAAATCATAGCACGTTTGCCTGGTAAATGGATTTCTTGCTTTAGCACTTTCTTCTAGGTAGCTTCTAGATAAAAATCAATTTGATTTATTTCAGATATGCTCTGCAATCAGTGTGTGCTGCAATGGCGTTATATAGCCGGAAATAATTGGGGGCTATGTGAAGATGGCATCGGTGCAGTTGGCTGTGGTCCTCAGGAGGAGTTTCGCGCATGCTCGGACATAGCAATAACTACAGATGCTCGTCTTCCTAATCGTCCCGTTCGACCAGTGCATCGTCCTCCAACACAACCAACGACTCCGAAGAGCGACCAAATAGAGCTGGATGACGAACAACACTTCACTTGGTTAATAATTTGTATCGTCGTTATCTTATTACTGATGATACCTGCCCTAGGCATATGTGTTGTGTATAAGCTATTCAAGCCTACCAAGTTAACCGAATGGAAGAACACATTTTCAAACAAATTCTGCCAAAAACAAAAAAATTCCTCTTTAGTAAATTTATCACAGAGCAAAGTCTTTAAGCCCATTATGTCAACCAATGGGCTTGAGAAAAGTGCTGAAGGCAACAATGGCAGCCAACTGCCAAGTCTGCAGAGCACACCACCTAATCCACCTATTCCACCACCTAGAACAAAACGAGACTCTCGTATACAGACAATTTCCATTATATCCTAAAAGTACTTTTCCACTGCCGGTATTGATCCAAGTAAATTTAATTACTTAATTTCCCTATTATATTGGGTTCGGAAGTGAATCAAACTGATATTTATTAATTACATTTAAGCAATAGTATTGTTGAGGTATGTAAAAGTGCATCGGCAAAGACTACAAGCTAGTTTAATTAAAGTGTTTATTTTTGACTGCCTTATTGTAGCATAAGTATTTTAAGATCAATTTTTTGATGTGATAGTTATGTGTGTATCTTCCTTTTCACAAAAATATGTTTTCATATATAAATTAGCTGTCTTCAAGAAATATATATATATACATAAGCATTTATTGCTTAACTATTTGGAAAGTAAAGCTGAAGAATATTTTTTTATTTATAATATTTTTTACCATAGCAAAAATCCTATTTTTTTCACAATGTTTTTCCCGCAGATTACATAGGGTACACCCATTACAATTATACACAATTAACATATGCTCAATTAGTTCCATCGAATTGTATTTAAAATGCATTTCATCACTTATAGGATTTACAATATTGTATCCGAATGGATTATTAAAGTCAAGGATCTATCAACCCCCTTTCGAAAACGAAAATAAATTGTACTTCAAGAATCTCCGACAATTAAAAAGCTAGAGTTACCAAACTGAACTGATATACCCCTCATAAGATACTTAAAAATGAATCCGTCTATGCCCACCCTTGTCTTATGAATCACCAATATCTCTCACAGTCTTGGAGGCAGTGTTCCCAAATTTGTAAGGTACGTATCATTGAAGATTGAAACGTAGCCACTGACGAACTTTAGAGCTCTTTAAATAGTTATTTACGCCTGTAGAGTCGAAGTCAGTTTTGTCCAAATGTAACTTTTCCACTAATAATTATGTTTGATAAAAATATCAGAGAACATTTCAATTGCTAGGAAATGTGTAATGAATTGAAGTAGCCGCCTCCGACCTCATAATATGTGTGTATACAGACAGTTTCCATCATCATAGACTAAAGACTACATTCAACTAGTCTTTCGGTGTTTTGATTATATTTTGACTACATCCGCATTTTTACATTTGCGTTAAATAAATATTTTTATAAACAATATTTCGAAATGATGGAGCTATCCAAAATCGACACTTCTTGGTGGAGATTGTGTGTCAAATTTCTCATAAATCAATAGGCAAGCTACAAGATTTTCCCACATCTTATAGTTCATTTATGAACAATGAGTTGTATATCCACATATAGATATAATGTACACTTTTCTATGTATACGTAAATATACATATTTACAAACACTTTTCTATGTTTGTGAAAATATACATATGTATGCGTACGTAAATATACACATCCAAATAATATATCGTATTGAAAATTCTAAATTCCCTTGCAGAAGCTGTAAGTAAAATATGTTTTTACATTTTAAAAATGCTCATAAACTAAAATATATTTTTCGATAATTTGGAATATTTTTTTCGCCGAGCAACTACATACTTTGTTCATTGTGATCATTCGGATCTATTGCGGATGGTGACTTTAGTTCTCTGTCTTCTCTTAAAAAAAATATATTATACAACAATTTTTTGGTTTTATAAATATATCTGTAAAAATAAGAAATCCCTAAGTCTATAATGACGTATATGTTCGATTAAAATTGGAAATGGTTCTATCAACTCATTACACAATTCGTGACATAACGATAATACCAGATGTGAGGGTATAGTATGCCAAACGACTAGTTCACAGTCTCTTTCGTTAGTCAACTGTCAGTATTGGTTCCTAGCAGACGTGTGCGCTGTGTGACTCAACGTTCCACATATGCATACATATATAGAGGAACTATTTATACATTACGGATTGTAAAAATATACGCGTATATTTTGAAACAAATTTTTCAATGGCCTCGGAGCATGAGACACCATCTGTTGTGCAAAATGCTGAGCAGAATGGAAATTCGGACACAGACCCAGAAAATATTCCATACCATGCTCGGGAGAATGCACTTCCGTTTACTTACGGCAATATTCCCGTGGGCTTTAATACCAGCGAACTGAATCATGTCGGTGACACCAATCATCTGGATATACTGGATACTAAACTTGGGCATAACACTTACTCGGGAACCCAGAGCAATACCGTAGCACGCAAAACTGTTAGACCGAGTATATCTTCTTCATGTCCATTGGTGCGGAAGACACCTTCACGGAAGGAGTTCGAAGATATGCTAATGGAACGAAAGGTGCAAGCCATCGAAGCAAACAAAGACTCTGCCAGAGAGTTATTACAGGATGAAACAATTCAGAGGGATTTGGATGAGCTGCATAGGAAGTTAAATACACCATTACTTGCCGCAAAAGAAATTAAGGAAAGACAGATTGAGTCCATAGACCTGCCTGATGCCGATGCACGTTCCTTAACTAAATACAAAAAACCTGACTTAGTGTTGGCGGAAAAGAGTCGATCAAAAACGCCGACCTTTCCATATGATCAAGACATCGGGAACTCTGATCGCTGTGTCAGTCCATATCCAGTTGCGAAGCCGCTCAACAATCTGATGATCGACGAGATCGGTGCAACAGCACAGCAATCCAAACAGAATATTCAACATTTTGATAGCATCAGCAATACTAAAGAAGTTGATCCGCATTTAGTAAAATTTGCAAAGGATTTGTCCGAGTTCTGGTATAAGCCCAACATGTCTCGCGAAGAAGCCGTCGATTTATTGCGTGATGCGGTGCCCGGAACATTTATTATTCGTAACTCGACAACCTATCGAAATGCATTTGGCTTGGTGCTGCGTGTTGCTAAGCCACCTCCCGGCGTGGTGACTGGACCGGGATATGGAAACCAGCTGGTCCGACATTTTCTATTGGAGCCGACAACGCGTGGTGTCTGTCTTAAAGGATGTGTCAATGAACCAATATTTACATCTTTATCCGCATTCGTATATGAACATTCAATTAATCAAATGTCACTACCGTGCACCCTTATACTACCAGATCGGGACCACTTGTATGTCTCCAATAACGAAGAGTTAATCCACAACCAAAAACAGATGCTTGCACAGGGTGCGGCCTGCAATGTCCTTTACTTGTTTCAAGGTGATATGGAGTCGCTTACCGGTGACGATGCAGTTCGAAAGGCGGTGTTTGAAATGCTCACAGAGCGTAGGCGTCCAGTTCCGTTGGAGGTACACTTTAAAGTATCTAATCAGGGCATTACCTTAACCGATAATACCCGCACAAAGTTCTTCAGACGGCACTATCCAACAAAGAACATATCACACTTTTGTATGGATCCAAACAATCACTTCTGGAGTGTTCCCGCATCTGACGAAGGATTGCATCGCTCAGTCAAAAAGTCGATATTTGCGTTTATAGCGCGACCACTGACCGGATCGAGAGATAACCAATGCCATATCTTTTGCGATCTGTCCTCTGCGCAACCTGCATCCGCCATAGTTTCGTTTGCCCATAAAGTTCTATCACTTGATAATTCCAGTTGTAAAATATTATAAACATTTTGTATAATCTCTTCCAATAAATATATCTATTGAAGTAAAACAAATTTAACATCATTAAAGTTGGAGAATTTTATGTACATATACATATATGTAAATTATATATATGTATATAAAGGAATATTCTTAAAATGCTCTGATTTTGCTTCATTTCTTCAAAGGCGATTAAAAATTTCCAAGTTGACCCGATAGAAGAAGAATTAAAATAATATTAACATAATAATAAATAATAAATTTGAGTTTTAGCCAAACTAAAAGCGAACTAGCTGTTTTCAGCTTCGAACAAAACTTTATCAGTATCCAGCTCATTTATTATATATAACAAACGCAATTTAACTAATCGGTCGAATATCAAGTTTTTAAAAAAAAAATGCATTTTGTGATTCTAGAAATTTTAGATTTTAATCAATTGTAAAAATAATTCAACCCCAGTTTAATAATATTTTCATTACTTAGACTCTGTCGAAGAGCCAGTTATTCCAGATATTAGTTGCTTTGTGAATTTACGTAGTTCCAAAGGATCCTCGTTGTTAAAATCATCCATAACTGACTGCATTTGTTCCTTAAGTCCATCGGCTATTGATGTTGTGATTAGATCCTTGAACAGGTTTGTAATAGGACTTAAAATAAGACCTGTAAACTCGCGAATTAAACGGGCTTGGTCCAATTGTACTTGAATATTGCTGTCATGTAAAATAAGCTTATTATTATATATTTATAAATCACTGTGATACCGCAGCACCTGAATTCAATTATACGAAAGTCATGAAGATGCAGTTTTGAATTTATTACATTCACAGCGAGCTCTGCGTAAACGATCGTGTCATCTAATGTGCCAAGCACTTTTCCATATCCCTCGATAGCCATCAACTTGAGCAAAAAGTTATATTCAAACTATAAAAGAAACCAACACAATGTAATGAAAATATGTACATATATACATTGATATCTAAATTTTAATTGCAGTTTGGGTGTGTTCGTGTATTCCTTTATCCGATATTTGATGCTAGACAGCAAACAAAGATTATCCCTTCATAAAAGTATCTTTTTATTTAGCCACACTTGCCTAGTCTGTCTGCTTATTTTTATGCAAGCTAGTCTATAATGCTTAAAGTTTGCTTATTAAAATTTGTGTATATATAATGCATACGTCCCAGAAAAATCCATTCCCGATTCCATAAAATATATGAATATGAAATATATTTTCTTGACCAGGATCAACAGGCGAGTTTGTATGTGTGTCCGTCTAGCTTTGTGAATACAGATCATATATGGTCACTGAGAACCTTACTTACCTGAAGCTTATTAATTTTTAGATAAAATTTACTTAAGAACGATTTGCCTTCATATGTCATGAATGCATTATTGTGTCTGTGTATGCCCGCAAGATTGTAGACAATGCCATTGCTTAGATGCAGACCAGCTTCGTAGGTGATGAAGAAAGGTTTCTATTGAATTTTAGAGTTACATAATTTGGACATTATCTGAGTGAAAGATAAACTTACAATAGATAAACTTTCTTTAATATCCGGAAGGTCTAAGTGCTCTATTCCCAGCTTTTGAAGATGTAAAATTACCATAGGCGTCACCACATCAACTTCGGCATTGATATTAGACCAACCGACGTCTTCTTTTTCAAAACTGCTCTCGGGTTCGGTGTCATTTTGCGCATCTCGGCGATATCTAAAGATAAAAGATAAAAAATAAAGAAAGAAAATCTCAAAATGTATCGTATTCGACCTAAATTATCAATTCTACAAACACGATTTCTTAACGTTATTTCTACAGTTGACCGAAATGTATATAATGATAATGGATCGAGCTACTGAATTTAAAGACTACATCTTTAATATTGTGAAATCGGGAAGAGTTATCAATAAAATTAATTAGACTTGATCTGCGGTCGTATAAATGGACAGATAATTTGAACTTATTGTTTAAATATTGGTAACAATAATAACATAAGGAGAAAAGATTAACTAATTTAGTTCACATTCTTTAACCAGCCAATTCAGTTTGTGACATTAACGAATGCGAGTTGAAAAGTAAGTAAAAAGTATAATCTCATTTTCAAATGCGATCGACAAACTCAGATAACAGGATAAGTTTTAAAAGATTATGTTCACATATTTTAATGAAATATAATTTATACATTAAGGTACATCTGGGGTAAGGTTATCCTGTATAACTAAAGACCCATAGCATAAATATATTACTGTAAAATGTAGGCTTTCACTTTCTGGGAGCCTAACTAACAGCGAAGTACTCTGTTACCAGTGTAATCCAAGCTCAAATTGTAGATGATAAAGAATTTCGTGATTCTTAGGGGCTGGATTGGACGATGACAAGATGTTCTCACCAATCTTAAGAGGCGGTTTTTAGTAACCTACCTTCCAAAGTTTGAAATTAAATTGTGGAAGATGAACCTTTTTTAGGGGCCGATTTTTTAAGTTATTCCATCTACCTTGTTGACTTTAGCCCTCAAATTTTTGCAAATAGATTGGTGTTTTAACATCTGAACAACTACTCCATGTTTCAAGCCTCTAACCGTAAGGGCTTCCAAAAACTTCAAAGTGACAAAAAGCTTGCACATTGCTCAACAAAAAAAATCCCTTTTACTTTCTGTAATACAAAAATGTTCATATAGACTGAAGAATTGCATCTATGCTATATAGCTATCTCATATGGTGCAAAAATTAGAGTCTAAGACAAAATTTGCATTATAGTAAAATAAGTTTGCAATCATTTTTAAGTAGTGGAATTAATGGCCTCTGTTAAGCTGAATTTGGCTGTAAAACCATTTGTCATTCTAAAATTATTTATGCACACCAGAGAATATATACGGAACTCCCTCCAAGGCGACTAATATTCTTGTTCTTGGTAGCTATGATAACGAATAAGATCCGAAACATTGTGCCGGCATATTTTTGGTTCAAAGAATTTTTGATTAATTTATATTTTTATACCAAATGTAGAAGAGTTTATTGATTCTCTGCAATAACTTTTTGGCTATCCGCACGTATACACTCAACCTTTTCCGACGCAATAGAAGTTGGGTATATGTATATACATATGTATGTACAAATGTGTACATACCTTCTCATATCTGCGCCGCACAAAGTGTTAATACGCTGCTCACACATAGAGCAATGTGAAACGCAATTCACATACCCAACAGATAAACTCTTTTACAGCTAGTTAGTTGTTTTATCTGTTTCACAACCACAACAACAAAAAATGTATTATTATAGATTTGTGAATTCCAACGACCAGTAAAGCTCTCTGAGGATCGCCGAACAAGACATACTTTACAGATCAGATACATCTAATTTGTTCATAAAGTAAAAATACCGATTGAATCTATATGGCATAATATTCTGAAGTCGATATTTTTTGGGTAAGAAGTATAATGAAACTTATGCCCCATCTTCAAATGAGCACAGTATTTAATGCAGCAAAACCAATTGAAAGACGCCAAATGTCAAATGCTAACGAGTAAGATGTGCAAACAAAATCCTACAGTCTTCACTAGCTTTTGAATTACACAACTTATCGTCCTTTTTATCAAAAGTCCTATTCTCGAAAACCCGACAACCTATGAGATTCCCGTTTGGGATATTAATGTGGACATGCACATTTACTCTTTATAAGCTCAGTTTTAAATCGTTTGTAGCCCCATCATGTGAAAAACTCTATAAGCGGAAGAGACCTCAACATTCTACACCGTTGAGAAATCTTCACTTCAATAAATCGACGTAGATTCTAAGTATTAAATCTTTTCCCCTGACTTGACTTTATTGTCTTAACGGAATCGCTGACATCCTCCGTAGCATCAATTTCTAGATGATAATAGCGAAATTTATATGTGACCAGGTGCACTCCGATCGAAAAAGGACTTTTGAAATTCAACACTACGACTACACTTAGAAAAAATCATATTGAATTTTAGAAAATTAGCAAACTTTTGCGAGAACGCGACTTTCTTATTTTCTGGGTATATTTTTTAAAAATGTTAGACAACTTTGTGTAATATCCTTGGTGGTTTAACAGAACTCTTCCTTTACTGAAATTTATCGAATCACATAATTTATCACATAATCACAAAAATCACACTTAGGCCAGTAGCTCGCAAAGAAAGAGTGATAAGACAGAGAGAGAGAGAGAGAGATAGTAGGAGAATAAAAAGAAGAAGACTAAACTACCAAACAAACATGCCTGTAGCGGGACTCGAACCCGCGACTTGATTTTTCGTATAAGCGATATGAATGAGTTTTTACACACTCAACGCTTACGATCATCGAGGCATATTTTTATTACATATAGTTACTATCTGAAACTCATTTCTACTTTTATATTTATTTCTATTTATTTATACTCAATAATGTAAACATGTCAAGAAATATTTGTTTTATTTATTATATTAATTCAAGCAGCATTGTAAATTCTATCGGTCTGTAATT
The DNA here is from genome assembly GCA_035043575.1 of Drosophila seclusa. Lineage (NCBI taxonomy): Eukaryota > Metazoa > Arthropoda > Insecta > Diptera > Drosophilidae > Drosophila > Drosophila seclusa. Next base: position 120,375 of record JAWNMX010000457.1, on the reverse strand, counting down.
CCTAACGTCGACATCTGTCTGAAATATGTATACATACACTCCCCGAAATTTGATTAAAAGCACTTGATTTTCTCCTTCTAAAGTTTGAAATAAAACTAAAATATTGGGATTTTAGACCATTCCCTAACGAGTCCTTAACAGTTTTCGTAGAAAATACCACATTGGCCACTCCCGGGTCCAGGACATGTGTTCTTTTGCAACATTTGATCTGGCTATACGCTGTGCCTGCTTTAATACAGGATTTGACCAAATTTTCTTTAAAATCGATCGATTACTACCTGATAATATTTGTTAAACACGATGTTTGGATATTTGTAACCTGCAGCTTATTTATTTGGCCTAACCCGTAAGATTGCTAATTTTTGGGTTGTGTTATAATTTATCGCTTTTGGTTTTCTAGCATTGTTTGTTGAAGGTTTCTTTTAATTTTAACATGCCATCAACTGCTGATTGTTGTTGTTCATTCCAGTATCCTTGATAGCCACGATCATAACTATCTCCTCAGGTTAGAGTGTTTTTTACTTTCCCATTCCAAATTTTTGTACAAAACTGATCTAATTCTACCTAAAAAATATTAAATAAATTAATTATTATCCCATTTAAAGAGATTCCATATAACGCCGTACTTTCTTTTCCGAAGACTACAAAATGACTGCCTTTAATCGAATTTCGCACTCCCCACTTAAAAGAAAAATTATTCAAAAATGTTAAGTTAATGCTACAAATTTAATTCATTTCTTATTTAACGTGTCTTTAAACTTTTAACTTAACTTTTGTGGAACAAAAAAATGTTGAAAATTTTATTTCAAATTTTATAAGGAAAAAATCAAGTGCCTTTAATCGAACATCGGGGAGTGTGTAGTGAAAATTAATTAAGAGCAAAATGATTTTTGTATACACTTAAACTATTTACAAATGCAGTTGCACTTGCATCCGACATTTTTATTCGTATAAACTGATTACAAAAATGATATTTACACTCCTTGTCACTTGAATAGAACACCTTTTACACTGTCTTTACAGCTGCTCATAACTTTCAGAATTATAAAAAATAATCTAATTTCTTCACTAGAAAAAAAACTGTTATATATTTATTTCCCCTTACAGAACAGAGCATACATTTACAATTAGGAAAAAGAATCGACCTGACTTTAAAAATTCGGTATACTTTTGGCACGTAGTGAATCTAATCTTTTTATTCAGAAATAATATTTCTTAATATACGGATTTATCTTTTCCTAATTTCATATTAGCATTAGCTTTTTTTTTACTAATAGTATTATTATAAGCATTAGTATTTGAAGATTTACAAGATCATACATTATAGATAGTTTATAAATCCATATAATTACAAGCCGAGCCAGTAAATTGTATAACTTGTTTTAGAATTTTATAAATGGTTTTTTCTAAAAATTGGCGTTTTCATTTCTACTTTTCTAGGAAAAGTATTTAAAAAAAAACCTGGGAGAGAAAATATTAAATGCAAAACAATGTGTTCACTAAAAAGGAAATACTTTTTTGTAAGAGTCATACATTAAATTTACCTGCTGATTAAATTTAGACAGTTAAATATATTTAAGCTGGAAACAAAACATAAGTATAACTCTCTCTGGACTTGGGAGCGGCTTACGATAAAAATCAGACTTAAAGGCAAGAAAATTTTATAATACCTTGTATAATACCTTTATAATATGTACCTAATAACCTTCTTCTTCGACAGTTTCCTTTTTTTACATTTTTATTTGCTTAACTTCTTATGATCTGATACCGAAGGTTCTGTGCACTGCTCGACACTTTTTGACACTCTGATACTGAAGAGTATTGTGCAGTCAGTTATGCTCTATTACAACGTTCTCACTTATTATATTTAATTGCTCTGTACTTTACTCTATTGCATCAAACGTCAAAAGAGTAAACACGTATGTGCGTCATCGTTAATTTGGAGCTTCATTTGATGCACGAATCGCAATTTGGAATTTTCGAAAATAGGTTCGATCTTATTCAGATTCCTTGATTATGATTTGATACCTGTCTGGCTGAATACGTTTTGGAATCATGTTTTACACCTATGGTATTGATGTACTAGATCTTTAATCATATATCATAATTTAAATTATGTTTATATAAATGAATTAAATAAATAAATACCTGTTTGATTCCACTTGAAGCTCGCCGTTTGCGGTCAATACGACGAATAGTATTGCAATTAAGTAATAACTCATTGTATCTCTGGTCACATACAAAATCATTTATTGACATGTGTGTGTACGTGGATTAATTGATACTGATGTCTTTAGAGTTTTTTCAAATTATTTTTGAGTGTAATTTTACGTTTTTGGAAACATCGGCTAACTACGAATTTAGTTTTAAATCAAAAATTAAAAGTATTTTTAAACATGTTTTTTTTTTTTGTATTTGCATGATTTAAATACATACTGTTTACATTTATAAGCTTTGGTTATTTTCTGCTTTTATTGAAGTATTCGATCTAATAAATTATTGTTTTCTTTTTTCATTTTGCTATTAATGAAATATTATAAGCAAATATTCCAGTAGTCAAATTTTTGCACTTTCGATGAATAAGTATAAAAAATAAAACGAGAAAGTCACTCAAAAATACAAATGGTATTTAATTGTGAAAATATACAAAATGTATCGATCTATATAAGCAATACGAAGACATTATATCAAATATTAATGAGTAGATTGACTTGCTCCATAGTGCAGATCAAGAATACATGAAAATTCGCCACTTCATTATACTCATTTTTATTAGGTACAGGGTATAACAACATTTGTAAATGCCTATATTATTTAGAACTTTACACTCATGACAACAATGTAAACAAACTTACAAAATGTATCAGTGAAAGTATTATTATGTATTTGTATTGAGTAACATTGAAAACAATTTTAATTTGTTTTTGACAATTTATATTGTTGTTAATACACTTTGGGTCTATGCGAGGGTTAGCGTTCATAGATGCATATATTAACACTTTATTGGTTTTATTTGCATTCTATACACGAATTAATCGTAGTCATAAATGAAATGGCTACACTCCGCGAAATTAAATTAACGGCACATGACTTTGTACTTGACAATCAATTGTTTATGTTTTTTGTTTCACATTAGTCTTGTAAATTAAGTACGCGTTGAATAGAAAAAGATCCACATTTAAAAAAATCAAAGATCACTAATTTAAAAAAAATCGTTTTTAGTGCGAGATTCAATTAAAGGCACTGCGTTTCTAACAAGAAAAAAAAACAAATTGAAGAAATTCCCATAAAATGGAATTTGAAACCAATCTCAGGCTACAGCAACTCCTAGAAGTGTCAAGCACTTCTACCACTATCGTAATCGTAATGAGAAAGGTTTCGCCACAAATTTTTTTCAGAATTTTAGAGCGGTGATTGTATAGGGCACCTCAAAAGTTGAAAATCCTTCTTCCGGAACCATCCAAAGCCGATCCGTAACAGATGCAGAATTTTTAAAAATTTTATTAGCAGAGAGCAGGCGCCTTTAATTGAATTTCGTGGAGTGTATGTTTGGGTACTCACATAAATATGTATTCAATTCAATTTGTGTGCATGGACATGATTATGTGTACATATGCACAAATTTCGTATATACAAGACCTTATATGTTAATACTTATGTATACAACCAGCATATATGAATTTACAGGTGTACATATATACAACACTAAGTACATCTGTATTCATATGCGGAATAATCGTTATTATGATTTGTACATTCCCAACTATTTCGTAACAGTTTTCATTTTTGTACAATACACAACATTTGGCACAAAATTCAACATTTTTCACATTTCGCTTCACTATCTTATGCACACCGCGTACATTCATTGGCCCTAGCCTGATCAAAGTAATTACTTGCTTCCTATTTAGTTATTACTAACAAGCTTTACAGAGATCAGAGATCGAATGCCCACCCGTTGACGCACTCGTGGGAGCGGCTGGAATCAAACTACTGCTGAGCGTCGCAACGTGAGCGAATCGAGACTGTGACTGAAACAGAAACTGAGTCTCAAACTGAGATTGAGCCTCGTCAAATATTTGAGCACTACAGCCTTGATCTTGTTGAGCTTTTGAGCGGGGGGTGTGATTTTAAGTAAAGCTTGCTTATTAATTTTCAGACAGAAGCTAGCTCATGCAATGATGTGTTAATACCCTGTAAGGGGTATGAGAAAAATCGAATGTTATATCTTTAAAACTACAAACTATACAAATTTCACTTATTTATTTAATAAAGCAAATTATGCTGAAGTGAAATTGATACTTCTACTCGTATATGTGCACCTTGACTATAATGAAAATAGGCGATGAAAGTAATCCATAACATGCTGAAATTTATATATTTTAGATTATATTATTTATGATTTATCAATTTCTCTTAAAGATGTGATTAATTAAAAAATATTGTCTTTCGCGAGTGTAGTAAGTGCGGTTGTAGCCTCCCTGTTTTCAAGTGATTTCTGTTGTGGTTAATACTATGTGAGGAGAACAATTAGAATGTTCAAATTGATGAGATGTCTGTCTGCTACATCTATTGAACTACAACATGTTATAAAATGATTTTTGTTTGCCTATATATTTAAGTAAGACAATAATATTTTCAAAGCTTTTGTGCTAGACTGAATTAAGTCAGATAAATGTTTTGGATGGTTTGAGGAAATTTCAGCGAGTAATTTTGGCATTTCCTAATTCAAGTCTTCAACATATACATATGTCTTATTAATTTTTTCTAAACTATTTTTTTGTGTTATTTTTAAAGTGAAAGTTTTGGTGTTATTTAATTAATTGAATTTTATAGCAAAATTGTACTGAGATACTCCTAATTCTTAGCCTACGAGTAAGAAGCAATATAAGTTATAATTAAAGAGCTCATTCATCGACAAATTTCGAAAAGGTTAGGAACAATATAGTACGAGTAACTAGTGAAATTGCTTTAAATGTCTTAAACCGATCCCTACAGGAAAAATACAGATATAGTCTAAGTTTAAGAAACTAGTTCGCATCGAAGCATATTTCGTGTGCAAACGTTATAAAAGTTATTCGAAATTGTCATACCATCAGAATGGGAATATGTTGCTATTCGAATCGAAGTTTAACAACAATTCAAAAAAAGTGGTAAACGTCATTCGAACTATATTTCATCTTGATCATTCAAAAATGTCATCAGTAGATTTAAGTAAGTGTTCAAAAATGAACACCCTATATATGGCTGACTCATGCAGGCCAGCCTTGTTCATCGTTGTGCCTGCCTCTGATGTTAAATTCACAACTGCCGGCGACAATTTGCCGGCAGCCGATGCCTTCCCAACCTCGCCGTGATCCAGCCGCTGTCAGGCGCCGTTGCGGTCGCCTTACCAGTTGCCGTTATCCAGCCGCTATTAAGCACCGTTGCGGTCGTCATGCAAACGGCTGCGTTCGATAGCACGCAGCGGTCGCCTTACCAGCAGCTGCATAATAATTCCAAGTATTTAGGCGCGAAGCAGTCGCCTTACCAGCAGCTGCATTCTAAGAATTTAGGCGCCAAGCAGTCGCCTTACCAGCAGCAGCATAATAAATAATATAAATAATATATATATCATAAATAATGTATGTACTTAGGTTAAGCATTTTGTATAAATAAAGAGCCTGCTCGTCAGAGCAGTCAGGTCGATTATACACGTCAACTCCGTATGTCAGCATTCGTTAAACGGTAAGGATCAGATTACTGCTTCCATATGTTGATCTGGAAAACAGAGTTGTGTTGCTCTGGCGGCATTCTAATTAGAATTTATTTATTTTCCTTAATTACAATGGTATAATTAAAAAAAAGTCGACATAAGAGCGACAGGGAACTATATGTAGATATAGTGTTAATACATTTTTACATGACAAACTTGCATTTAGTGAGTTTGCTTAAACTAAAAAAATTGGTCTACACAATATATGATATTTTGGTTTGATCCTACCGATCCTGACACATTAATTGAATTGAAGACAAACAACGTTCGACCGTTGTTTAAGCCAGGCCCAATGAAAAATGCTGACGACAGTGATCTTCAGGATACCATTACTTCATCGTCTTCAGATTACACAAACTTAATGTAACATGTTTCATTTTTGCTTATAGATTTTTTGATTTTTGTTTTTTGGAGTCTGTTATTATTTGATTTACAAATGTATTGGCTTGTTATGTATGTATTTTTGATTTAAATGAAACAAAAAGATAAAATACATATTGAATAATAAACCGTGTTACATATTTAACAAATTTTGAACCGATCCCACTGAATTTGTATGAATTTGGTATTAGAATAATTGATTCCTTATACGGCTTTTCGCAAGTTTCGTGGAACGAATCTTGGCCGTAAAGTATTTACTTCCGATTGAGTACAATTTTAATATATGTATTTGCTTTATAAATTTGGAAATTAACATTATTTGCAAAATAATTATTTTGTTCGAATTTTACCACTTTTCAACTTCAACTGCCAATGTAAAAACACAACGCCAGAAAATCAATATTTAGTGTTTTCCGAAATAGAAAATAGCAAAAAGAATATTATTAAGCAAGTAAGCCCGAAAAACTTAAGACGTCTAAAAACGGTCTTTGGCACTAGAGAGTTAAGCTAAAAAATAAGCAAAATTGTTTTTGAATGTGTCTCAGAAAAATGTATTCATAACTCTCAATGAAGAATTGATATATATTACAAAAATCCTGTACAACACTGAAATTAATTTGGAGTTTGAATCATTTTTTATCGAAGATATGTGAGTGGGAAATTTAACTATTATAAAAAACGCAATAAATTAGAAAATTATATTTTCAAGTTTAACGGATCATTAATAGGGATAAGAAAAAATTCTGTACAACATTGAAAACAATTTGGAATTTGGATAATTTTTTCGAAAATACGAAAGTGCAAGCCTACTTGTATAAAAACGTAGAAAGCCGGATTTATATTTAAATATCAAAATAAAAATAACATTGCTTTCAAGTTTAATGCAGAACTCATATAGATATAATAATTCTGAACATTGGACAAATTTAAAATTTGTGTGAAAGATAGAGCAGACGGAATATTAACTTGTAAACAATTGGCCAGCCAATTGTCTCGGACACCAGGAGCTACACTGCAGCAATGAACACAGTACATTTAAGAGCAGAACCACCATTACTGCGGATACAACAGGATACACTTTGTTTTGACACCAATTACGGTTTTTATGATTTATTTGTTGTGGTTTTAAAGTCGCCTGGTTGATTCGAGTTCAGGCAAGCAGCTTTCTGATTGGAAATAACTTAAAACAATTTAACGACATCATGTGTACAGGAAAATGTTGTCTAGTTAGCGCCTTGTGAAATTGGATCGATTTTGACATCGGGAAACTTAAATTCAGGAAATTTAAGCATATCGGTTTTGCCATCGCTGCCATATTGCTTGGCCACCCGCTCCAGCTCGTTCTTCAACTCGCGCTCGATTTCCGGATTCGAGTCGACCAATTTGCCACCGCTGCAAATACATATTTTCTTATTTATAATCAATTTAAAATATTTTTTTTTATTACTCACGAGCTCTTCTGCTTATATTCGCGAACCTTGTCCAGGAAAAGTTGCTGGATGGGATCGGAGGCCTTGTTGAGAGCCGGTGCAGCAATGGCAATATTGCGACGCATCTCCGTCCTCAGCACACGGACGCCGGATAGAATTGATTGTGTCAACATCTGTAAAAATGTAGTAATCGTAATACAATTCTTGTTTTGTCTTCGGCGTAACAATTTTTGGGTAACCTTAAAAGGTTATGTAATACGTGTTGTTTTTCTAGCATTTTTAATTGCCAATAAAAAATGTTTAGTTACTTTAGGTTTTTGTGTGGTACCTCAACTATTTTGGCAACTTAAAGTTAATTTGTCTTCATAATTTTACCTTATTTTCCTTTCGAAATGCTCCTTAACACCGAGTATGGAAAATTGTCGAGTCCACAACAAAGTGACAGCGTCTTGGCAACTGAAAAATACCTCAGATCTAAAACAGAAAATACTATGTAAAATAAAAAGTGCTGACAATGGTATCGATAAGTTCATATAAATAATATTATAAATATAATAATTACTAAATATATATAAAATATAATAATATAGATGTTACGGACATCGTGTTGGAAAGTAGCTAAAAGAGATAAAAAATACAAGAAAATTTATTTAATCATGGTGCGATATAATATCGATAGTGTCTAAACATCGATAGGGCACATAGGATGAAATCGTCTATCGAATGCGGCTAGTTTTCCACGTCAAACGCTTGCAAGCCGTAGAATTACATTTTGTTGATTTCGTTGATTATACGTAAGCAAATAGCATTCAAAATGGTCAGTTTGCTGCAGGAGATCGACACCGAGCATGAGGACATGGTCCACCATGCCGCCCTGGACTTCTACGGCCTGCTGCTTGCCACCTGTTCCTCAGATGGCAGCGTTCGCATTTTCCACTCGCGCAAAAACAATAAAGCACTGGCAGAACTCAAAGGACACCAAGGACCCGTGTGGCAGGTGGCATGGGCACATCCCAAATTCGGTAACATTCTGGCATCGTGCTCCTACGATCGCAAAGTGATCATATGGAAGTCGACAACACCCAGAGATTGGACCAAATTGTGAGTGTTCTCTTTGTATCTGTGTGCAAGTATTTACTGTTGAGGTCAAAATAATAGTGGCACTCAATTGTACACAATTTTGCCGCACTCAAAGAAATAATTTTAATACTGATCGAGTTTAATAAGAGTTCTTTTCTTGAGTAATATAATACAATAATATCTTAGTCGCTTATCTGAGAAGCAGTTCGTCTATGGTGATAAATAAGGCGTGGCGAACATTGCACAGCAGAAAATTGAGACCTGTTCGAAATCGTTAAGATGGACAAAAATGTAATTCGGTCAAACAACAAATGGTTTGTTTATCATCTGGGATTGATTTCAAATAATATCACTTTTAAAACTTCGTTATAATTTCAAAAATATCTGTTGCTATTGAAGAGATAATAAACGTGTAGCTAAAAGTTCAAGAGTACAACCCCATACCAACAAAAAAAAGACACAATACCAAAATCTAAAAAACAACATTTTACAAATTGGGGAATATTTAGTGGTCGGTTTATATGGTGATCGAAGGTCTCGACAACATCTAAGCCAATTACCCATTTCAAAATCTGTTTCTAAAAACGGCAGATCATCCATAATGATTTGGTCGATTTTGGTCAGTATTGGATAAAAGAAGTAAAATAACGGATAGAATGATAATCCCATAGTCCATTGATGAGATCATATTTATTTGGACATTCCAAGAAGTCCACAGCTCCAAGTGCATCAATAGTCTCTAAAAGACCATCGGGGGCAAAGGGCACAGCCTCCTAATCTCAAATTAAAAAGATTGTTTTGTTACGTTAAACTGACTTACAATTTACAGCGTTACAAAGACTTAATAGAAGTCTTCGACATCGATTTCTCTAGAAATGGGCGAACTATGTGACGGTTATTTCTTTTGAGGGCTATGCCACCAAAATGCAGCAATTTTGGAAATATTATTTAGCCCCAGGAAAAGCCAATAATACTTGTTTTTAGAATTTTTTTTTTACATTTACCAAAACTTTCGTGTGCTCTACAATTATTATGACCTCAGCTGTATGTATTTGTGTACTTGTATGTACTCGTTATCAGAAACAACAGCGCAACATAATTTTCCTAATGTTTTCCCCGTTACAGACACGAATACATCAATCACGATTCATCGGTGAACTCCGTGGACTTTGCGCCGGCTGAGTATGGCCTGGTTTTGGCGTGTGCCAGCTCAGATGGTTCCATTTCTGTGCTGACCTGCAACACGGAGTTCGGTGTTTGGGATGCCAAAAAAATACCCAATGCACACACGATTGGGGTGAATGCCATTTCGTGGTGTTCGGCTCAGGCACCGGATCCGGCCTTTGATCAGCGTGTCACGACGCGCAATCCGGCAGTAAAGCGTTTGGTCAGCGGCGGATGCGATAATCTCGTGAAGATTTGGCGTGAGGACAATGATCGCTGGATCGAGGAGCATCGTCTCGAAGCACACTCGGATTGGGTACGCGATGTGGCATGGGCCCCCTCAATTGGATTGCCGCGCATGCAGATAGCGTCGGCCTCACAGGATCGTCATGTGATCATATGGAGCAGCAATTCTGATCTGTCGCAATGGACATCGACTGTATTGCACACATTCGATGATGCCGTGTGGAGCATCTCCTGGTCCACCACGGGGAACGTACTCGCCGTCACCGGCGGTGACAACAACGTCTCCCTGTGGAAGGAGAACATCGAAGGTCAATGGATACGCATCAATTACGAGTCGGGTACTGCGATCCAATCGAAGCAATCGCATCAGCTACACAACCCCCATCAACAACAGACGCAGCAGCCATTAAATCTCCCACAGTCGTCGGACTCAGAGCATAGCTCGAACTTATCCAATTCGAACTTGTCAAACTCGCAGATGTCAAACTAGAAATACACTCAATAAGTTCAATGTTTGTACGCCTTAATCCAACCAATTTAACCAAACTTTGGTCAATATATCTTACTAATGAAAAATAATTTAATATAGAGAAATTACTTCCTACATGCTTATTTTAATTGTTAGGAATTACTGCGAATAATAAATGCCTGACCAGTTAGGCACTATTTCGTTAATTTGCATAATTATTCGCTTTAATTCCTTTTCAAATTGTTATTTGCTCAAAATCAAACCATGCCAACAGAAATTTGAAATATATTTTATTTACATTCCCAACAATAATTAGTCTGCAATGTCTCCACTCTGATAATTTGACGACCTACAAAGTTTCGATTATTTATTATTTATTTCGACCATTACCCGTCTGCCTATAGTTAATTAAGAAAGGAAGTTACTCATTTCGAGCAAAGCTGGGAGAGCTATCTATAAAGATGTTGTTAATATTTATGTGTTCAACTTCGACATGGCAGGTTTCTACTTCTATTCCTTTTTACATATGGTAATGTGTGCAATTGGCCTTTTTATACTTTGATACCGAAGGTATTATAGTTACGCCCGAATGCAACGTTCTCTCTTGTTTACTTTTCTTTTTTAGTGGTATTCACATTCTCAATAATGAATAAAAAACCAGACAGAAAAAGTAAATACGACCAGATAATCCATTAGAGACAAGTCCGCTAAATAAACATTTTCTTAAGACATTTGTGTACACACACTCATATGATATACATTTATAATTCTTTACATAAGTTCTTGTAATTATACATAATTTAAATCCAAATTGGTTATCAATTTGTTTTTTAAGCAATTACAATATTGGAGTTAAATTCTGTTTGACTGAAATGAGTATATAATGTTGATAATAACTTATTAAGCTGCAATCCTAATTATGACCAGGATTGAGATGTTGACGCTTCTTTTATAAATGTGGGCTACACTAATTTTATTTGCTTAATCTTAAAATGGGGGTTTGCATTTCTACATTTAATTTCCGGACTTTCCTCCGTTTTAGTGTGCAACTATCGATAACAAGCAGCTGCTCGCAAACGATTGCAATCGTAATTTGTGCAAACGTTTAACATTTGAGTAAATTTCTTCACAATGCCCAAGGAGAAATCGCGACAACGCAGTCGCAGTGGCAGCAGGGACAAGAAAACCTCAAGTGGCCTCAAGACCGCAGCCCAGTTGAATCGAGAGCGGGAACCAGATCGCGATAGACACCAGCAGAAGCGTCGGGAGCACCGCAGTAAAAGCAGAAGCCGAAGCAGGAGCAGAAAGAAACAGAGGCAGGCGGTGAAGGAGCAGCCGCGACGCAAAGATGATCATCGGAAACGCTCCCCCTCATCCAGCTCCACCTCGTCCTCCTCCTCCTCGTCATCATCATCCAGTTCATCGTCGTTCATGGCAGCAGCGGCAGCTCGGCGTGGTCCGCGCAGTCCCGAAATGACCTCAATAAAGCTGCTGCAAACGCTGGAGGAGCGACGTTTACGGGAGCAACAAGAGCGACAGCGCATCAAGGAGCAGCTAAAGGCCAAGGAGACTCCTGAGGAGAAGCGATCGCGTCGCCTGCGGGAGAAACTGGCCAAGGAGCAGCGACGTCGCCAGCGCATGGGCTGGGACAACGAATACCAAACGTACTCGAATGAGGATAATCCCTTCGGTGACTCCAATTTGACGTCCACCTTCCACTGGGGCAAGAAACTGGAGGTTGAGGGCCTCTCCAATCTGTCCACGAAAACGGTCGAGGTGCTCTCACTGCAGAAGCAGCTGGAGAATCGTCGCGAGCTGGAGAAGGTGAAGAAGCGACGCCAGGAACGCGAACTGGAGCGACAGGCACGCGAGGATGATGCCATGCAACAGCAGCGCGCCAAGGAAGCGGTTCAATTTCGCGTATGGCAGCGCCAAGAGGATCAATTCCATCTTGAGCAGGCTCGGCTGCGCAGCGAGATCCGGATACGGGATGGTCGCGCAAAGCCCATCGATCTCCTGGCTCAGTATGTGGCCGCTGGAAGCACGGAGACGGCGCTGGAAGATGCACTCGAGATGCAGATGCATGAGCCATATATGCTGCTGCAGGGTCTACATATGGAGGAACTGGAGGATCTGCTCGTTGACATCAAGGTGTACGAGGAGCTGGAGCAGGGCAGGCACATTGACTTCTGGAACGACATGATCACCATTGTGCAGGATGAGCTGCAGAAGCTGCTCAAGATCCAGCAGAGCGAGGCGAACGCATTGAATCAGCGACGCGACGGCATCCATCAGAGCGTCGTCAAGGATGTGGCGGACATTTTTCGCGGCAAGAACGCCAAACAGCTGGAGGAGATGCGTTCACGCATCGAGGCCAAGATCAGTGGACGTGCCGATGGAGTTGACATTAGCTACTGGGAGAGCCTCTTGTCGCAGCTGAAGGCGCACATGGCGCGTGCCCGACTCCGCGATCGCCATCAGGCGCTGCTACGCGAGAAGCTGCAGTTGCTCAAGTGTGAGAACGAATCGGGCGCCGAAGGAGGAGCCGCAGCTGTAGGCACGGAGCAGTCAATAACAAGCGCTTGTCCATTGCCACCGATCAAGCAGGAGGATGACGAGCACGATGAGCAACAACTGACAGTGGAGAGAGAGGCGGAGGAGATGGAGGTGGAGCAGCCGGAGATCGATAGCCCGCTGCGGGAACTGCAGAATGCGGTGCGAATGTATCAGGTGGGCAACTACAGTCCCACCTACATACGCGAGGATGACTTCAGTGGACGTCGTCTGACCGCAGCCGATGAGGACAACATTGATGGTGGCCTCTACGCCGACAGCGATGATGAGCGTCGTGTGCAGCGCCAGCGTTTGCAGCTCATCCATCCAGAACGGATTGCAAATGCGGCGCCGTTAACGCCACAGGAGCAACAGATGCGGAGCGTGGCGCGCAGGGGGATGCAGGCCGATGAGGCGGAGTTTAGTGTGGAGACAACGCTGGATGCAGTGCCTCAGCTGGCCACGGATAAGTATCGGCCGCGCAAGCCGCGCTACTTCAATCGCGTTCACACCGGCTTCGAGTGGAACAAATACAATCAGACGCACTACGACATGGACAATCCGCCACCAAAGATCGTGCAGGGCTACAAGTTCAACATATTCTATCCGGATCTCATGGACAAATCGCAGACGCCGCAATACTTCGTCACGCCCTGTGCCGACAATGGTGACTTTGCGGCTCTCCGCTTCCACACTGGACCACCCTACGAGGACATCGCCTTCAAGATCGTCAATCGCGAGTGGGAGTTCAGCTACAAGCGCGGCTTCCGCTGCCAGTTCCACAACAACATCTTCCAGCTGTGGTTCCACTTCAAGCGCTATCGTTACAGGCGCTAAATTTGCTGACCACGCTCCACTTGAAGAATACCCTAAAAAATTACATTCTATGATTATAATAAAAACATTTTTTTTTTTAATTGAATCTTGATTTTTCTTAAGCCACATTTTACACTTGGAAAAATATTGTTGAGCCCAGAATATGTAAATTAAAAGATAGACATTTTCAAATCCTAAATACGAACTGCACCTACGGACTGCTTATTTTTAAACATAGTTAAGAGCTGCAACTGTTATAACCTCAGAGATCGGAGAGGACATGGTTAAGTTGACTTGGATTTTTGTACCGATCAGGAGTTAATAAGGGCAATAGTGAAGCAATTCGGAATATAAGACAATGTTGCAGCAAGAGCAATAAGCAATGATAATTATGCCCTTATGGAGGGTACTTTAATTATGTCGTCAAGTTTGTAACACACTGAATGAAACGTCTCCGACCGATCGAGTATTTATATTTTTGATCTGTACACTAGCCATGTCCATCTTTGAAAACTATGAAAACTAATAAAGCTATCTGGATTAAACTCCATCCATTTTTTTGCAATTCCAATTTCCAATTAGCTCACAATCACTGGATCTTGGCGAGCTCCGCTGAAATTAGTCATCATTATTACCCAGGACATATTTCTCCCAAAACATGCCAAACTGCTTATAATATATACATACAATTATGATGGTATTACTGAACTCATATTATTTTAGAGCAATGCACTTATACCGTATTCCTCCATCATCTGAATCCTCTTCTTCACTGCATTTGATTTCCGTATTGTTTAAATATGCAGTCATATCCAGAAAATAATGATTTTTGATTTTTGTTTTTATAATGATCATCATTACAATCTTTAGTTCGCAACTCATTTTTCATTTATTTTGCATGCAACTAACTGCTGCTAGATGCTAGATGCTAGATATAGCCTGTGTGGATCTCATTTCACATCTAGGAAAAAATAATATGTGCTTCACTAGATGTCAAATGTGTGATTATCCAAATTTTAGTTTACCTTCCTGATGTTCTCGTTTGAAGCCTGATATTCGGGATAAAGCTAGCATTAAGTGATTTATAATTATCATAATGTCAAGCCGAAGAATTACAATTATTTTAGAGGAAATACTTCATGTTTATTTTCATGGGTAGAGCCATTGGTTTTGGCTTTGCTCTAATTCCTTATGGTGAAACTGTAATTAATGCTTCAGCAAAAATAATTTTCTTAAACCAAACCAAACCATGGATAATTAAAATATATTTTACTTACATTCCCAACATTAATTAGTGTTTGCAATGTCTCCACTCTGATAATTAGCCCTCCTACAAATTTTGGATTAGCCATGGCAGAAAAATTTGCACCTGCCTCATTACACGTCTGCCTGAAGTTAATTTCATTTCATTCCTTGGAAAGGAAGTTACTCATTTTGAGTAAAGTTAGAACACGTGCCGGAATAAGGGCGAACAGGACGAAACTGATTGATGGTATAGTATCGGATTACAATAAAGCTCAACCTTTAGCGCCCCTCACTGTTTTCAAACTTATCTTTAACGGATGTCGGCTTTATTTGCATACTGGATAAAAAAGTTTTGTTTATTTATAAAGTGTTGACCTATTACAATTGAAAATAGGCCTTTGAAGTGTATTAAAGAGAAACAATCTGTCTTATGCGGGCTGAAATAATTTAGAATTTGTAGTAGTCTATTTAGAAATGAATCCGATTTTTAAAAAAAAAGTATTACAACGGAAAGGAGTGGGCGTGGCTGAAAAAATCATGATAAAAGCTTCCTGCTAATATTCCTTCAAAGTTTGGCTTTTGAAAATTTTAGGGATGAAAGTGACATTTGACTGAACCCAAACAGGTGGGACTTGGCCAGTCTTAAGAACTTTCTCTTTTTCTAGCTGAACTGGACTTATATTGTCAGGGCCTGGAGATTTAAATGGCTTAAAGCTACTTTTTGCCCATTTTAAATTTTATTTAAATTTTTATTTAGGACGATATCCAGTTAGTCCTCACTGGAATCAGACCAAAAGTTGTCATCTAACCTAGTATGGGAGTGGTTTTGGATTGATTCTCTCAGTCCGTCTGGTGGCCAGACTAGTCTTATAATGAGACCAGGTCTTCATTTCGCAGCATTGAAGAGGTACCTACAACTTTGACGAAGAGCGCCAACTTGTGGTGTCCGACATGGTGGCTTCTTTTTATGCGTGGGTCTTCCAATGGGACATGCTGCCTCGAATGATTGTTTGTTCAGGAACACCACCACCTGATTTATAAGGCCCTGTGAGGCCTCAATCTTCACCACGCTCCAATCTTCGGTTGGAAGCGACGGGTTGCATCTCTGCAACATTTTTAACACCAGTTTCGAGCTCGAAGCCTACTGGGGACTTCGCTCCAATCAACTGCGACCAGCTTAGCTCCCGGGTATACCTCGCCAACGCTGGCTACTGCCGCTTTGTACAGTTCGTCACAGGCAATGACCTTAGTATTCCCCTGATACCCCAGCATCTTTTTATACTTTTCTGGTTCGTTCATAATCATGTTAAAACAGCGGACAGACTTAACTCCTATTTGGGCAGATCGTTGCAAAAATTTGGCAATACGCTCTTGGCTTATTCAGCCATTTGGCTGGTGAATTGGCCCCTACGTTGGCGTTAAATTGTTTTTGCGGCCCGGATATTTTCCAAGCTTGATATACACTAACAGAAGGTGGAGTGGGCGTGTCCATCCAATTTATTATCGATCACTAGCTTACAAATAATGGAAGATACGTGAATTTCCGAAGATCCGGTGGGCAGCGGCTGTGTGCGTGGTTTAAAAATGTATATGCCAATCCTTGGAGGAGGGTACTAGCAAGCTACCTTCCAAGATGGTGAGTTTTTCTGTAAAATTGTGGGAGATATGCGGTTTTATCGATTTAATATGATAGATTTGATCGATTTCCTATCCTCCCGGGTACAGACCGGTATAAGTTCCAAGCTTAAAGTCTATCTCTCAGGGTGTCGAAAAAAGTACCTTTGATACAGACGGACTCAACTAATACTAAACAAAGCTTCACAAGATTTCTAAATAACACTTTCTTGTAACATTTTGTTTGACTTATAAAGCATTGAGAAATCGAAATCGAATATCGAACTGGTAAAAGGAAAATAAATATTTTAAATTTGCAGTGATATCCTCAGATATGACTTAATATATGTAACGAGTAGTTAAAGTGGGATTACAGTGCTGTTGGGTGGCAACACTGGATCACACACCTACCAGCTGCATTAGCATCAATGGAAGAATATGAGTCGTAGAAGAACAGCAGAACAAGAGATTCGAGTTCGAGAAGCGCAGCATTAAGATCGTCAATAAGAAGTCGTCAAAGTCCTTAGTACCTAAAGTTGTAAAGTTGTCGGTGCGTCGAGGAAATAAGTCGTTGTATACTTATAATTATAATTATAATAATAATACTTATAACTATTATATTAATAATAAACAGTCCTATATATATATACGAAACTCATCAGCAACATCCTTCAGTTCAATAATTGCTGAGTATTTAAAGTTCGTAATAGCTGGTAAAGTTCTCCTTAATATATCGAGTATATTTCATATATCCTCTTGGCTTCACACCCAACCTAATGTGAGTCTTAGATCAAATTTAAACTATCTTAATCACAACAATACATGAACAGCTTCGTTATTCCGATCTAAAATTTAACATTTCTTTATTAATAATGAACCAAAATTCAAATTAAATATTTATTATTTTTTAATTTTAATCTTCGTGCTAAACCCCTACCTGCGAAGTCTCTTGGGATACAAATCACCTGACCTAATCTCCTTTTCCCCCTTCCAAAAACACACAATAGAATAATCTTGACCTCTGGGTCGAGCCGACTGATTTGCTTACTTAAGTTGACATTGATTGATTTCGAATTTAAATTTAAATTAGAAACTTGATTCTTCAAATTGGACGAGTTCTTTATTATTCAAATCCAATTTTACAGAGCGTGGATACGTAATTAAAATTACAATTACAATTCTTCATGGCTGCTATAAGGACGACTGAGTCTAGGCGAGGCAATCAATTCCATTTTATGTAACTAATTTAATATTGCACTTTGCTAAAAAGAATGGGGAATAGTGGAACCGACTGCGAAATACTTTGGCACCTTAAGTTATTCCAGCAGATAACAATTATCAAAGAACAGAATGGGTGTATCCAACTCCATTATTAAATTTCGGGAGATATGGGCTTCTGGGAATTTTGGTTGAAGTGGGCGTGTGGAAGATATAGCCATTTAACATTTTCAATGGCGGGAGGTGGGCGCCAAGCCGAACAACCTACAAACCAAATTGGGTGACTGTAGCCTTAAAATTGTGGGAGATATCTATTTTATCTATTATCTAGCCACCTAGTGGACGTAGTACTCAAATTTTTGCACCTTGCCTGACGCGGGTATAGACCAGTATATTTTCCAAATTTCAAGTCTCTATCTCTGAGGGTGTCGAGAAAAGTTGCGTTCATACAGACGGACAGACAGACAGACGGATGGACACAATAAATCAGGAGTTGTAAACTTTTCGGAACGATTAAGCGAGCATTATCATACATTTTAACAGTTCTAAATAGACTATATATAAATTTTGCATAATGTCAATTAAGCAGTATTTTTATAACTTGACCCATTGAATATGGGCAAAAATCTTAATGTAAATTTATTTAACACGCAGAATTACGCATTTCCGACTCCATAAGGTATATATATTCTTGATCAGGATGAAGAACCGAGTCGATATACACATGTCAGACTATCCGTCCGTCTATATGAAGACGCTGATCTGAGAGATTATAAGAGCCAGAAACTTCATATTGGGAATATAAGTTTTCATATATCACACATAAATCAAGTTTTTTTTTAATTTAATCAAGAACTGCTTCCATTACACAAATACCGTTACATTTCCAATAGCAGTACAAAACTGGTGCCTAATCGAGCACAAAAACCATTATTATATCCAACAGCTGGGTTCAGCGTGTCTCCTAATAAAGCTATAGAAAATCCTTATTTATTTTAAATGATTTAATTGAAGAGTTTTTGTTTCAGAATGATACGTTGAGCGCAATTATTACTAATGATTTGGTCTATTTTGAACAAGAAAGAACGTTGCAGACAGACGTAACCGACTTCTAAATCCTCTAATCGTCTTATATATTTGGAATTAATATGAGAACTGCAAAAATAGAAGGTCATCAGTAATACAATTTAGTTAAAAAACTTGGCGTAGCGCAAAAGGAATATTCTCTTTAATTTTATTTTTTGTTGTTGCTTAAGGATCAGAGTATAAAATTCCATTCGTTGAGCGTGAGAGGGTGTAGTCAAATTGTTGCACTCAGTGCCGAGGTATGCAAAGTAAAGTAAAGTAAAAAAAAAAAGTAATTACTGGTAAACAAATGAGTTTGAATAACCCCACAGAGGGGGGCTTAGCACCTGCTAGCCACATAAATACATATGAGCATGTTTATACATGAGTAAGTAATTGTGCTAGGTTTTATATGCGTCTTAGGAACTCAGCATTTGAAATAATTGTTGGTGTACAGTACGCGTCCATCGTTCCACAGAACGGGGTGGACAATGCTGATGTCATGGATTGCGTGCACCTCAGCCGTCACCAATATTACGGAGTCAACAACCAAGGCGCCCGACTAACGCCCCACAATACAGGGGTGCACTCGGAAAAAAAAATTCGCAATTAATTTTAGAAACTCGCCATATATTATTGATCAGAAAGTATTCTTCTAAAATTGGAGATTGTTGCTTTATTTATTTCAATACTATTTTCTGAATTTCAGAAAGCATATTTTTAGAAATTAGGGCTTGCATGTCACCTTTAAAAAAAAAATTTTTTTTTATAATAGAAAATATTTCTAAAAAGTAAAAATTATAACATCATATTTTTGGGATTGTACATTTTTTGCTCTAAATCATTCTAATTTTTATAAAAATATTTTCTCATATTTAAATATTATTTCTAAAATTGAAAAAGATTTTAAATATTTTGGTTTAATTTTAGGCGGTTTTAAAAATTTCTGAGCAATTTTTGTTCTGAGTGCAGTGGTGCTCATGATACTGCACAAGAGCCCCGTACTTGGCCAAAACGGACTTCGAACTGGTAACCCGCAATCAACGGGGCTTAATCGCGTTTTCGCCTACCACCATAACTCACTCACTCCGTGAAGACCAACTGACCGCAATATTTGGAATTGTTGCAAAAGTTTTCTTAGTATTAGGCATTGATTTTTTTCACTCGAATTTTTGGGCTTCTGGGCGGACTTCTAGGACTTTTACTTTAGTACGCAATAAGAAATTTGCATATTCTATGGCTTACAGGGTGCCTGCTTTGAACTTTTATATAGTCGGGTTGAAAGGTTAACAGTAATATGCCAGAGGGACTTTTGCAAATTGTATTTATTATTTTATGACGGAATTGTCGGACTTTTAACTCTTTTTATCTATAGAGGTGTACATAACTTCCACCCTTAAGTTTTAGTAGAAAGCTAACTGAAGTTTCGAATATTTAAGTGAAAAAGAGAAGGCCATATCTCTGACCACATATGTATATACATAGTACACATTTTCAATGTTTTTATTTCGCAGTGTGGTACAATCGTTAGTTAAAGGGCACAACGAAATGAACTAATAACATTTTATTGTTATATGTACAGTTAAGGTGTGAACATAAGGAAATTTTCAAATTCTATTTTTTAATGCGTTGCAAGCTTTTTACGACTAGAATACAAACTGTTTTATGTGTGTCTCACAGAAAAAAAAAAGACTTTGCATGTGCATACAAAATTTGTTGTTGAACGTACGATGGAAAATCCGAGGGAACTTTGATATGTTTGCTCCATTTACAATTTTTGGCTTATATAACAAAAAGTGGCAATGCTCTATGCTTCCGACTAGTAGAGGCATTTAAGCAGAAAGACATTTACATTTCCTTCTGGTAAAATACATTTCACTGAGTGACAATTTCCAAGTTTCACGAATTGTGGACAACGAATTATTTCAGTGCAGCCCGTGTTGGGGTGTCCTAGTTGCTCAAAACAAATAAAGTCTGCTGGTCTGCATGTAGATCTGACGTAGAGACTTATGACTAAGTCTAACTACATCTGGATACCATTAAATCTAAATTTAATTGGAGGCGATTTATATCACCAACGCTCGCTTAACCGCTTATGACTAAGATGTGCTATTTATTACCACCACGCAGGTGTTATTAAATGTATTCCGTGAGCATTTTGAACATTTAGTTGAATATTGTCGACTACTCTAGGAACCGAAAAGGTCAAATGCCAATGCTGCTAATGCGTTTTGAAGCGACAAATCACCAGAATCAGCTCTATGAACGCAGGTTGAAATTTACATGTTTCTTGCAACAAAATCTCTTAAAATTATCGTACAGTTTAACTGTAATTGAAACTATTTTTGATATTAATATGATTATAAAGAAATAATCCAAATTCCAATCCGATTTTGAGGTGGGAGTGGACGTGGCCGAACAATATTATGGATTCTGATCTTACTAGCAATACACTTTTCAAATTTGGTGGCCATAGCTTTCAAATTGTTTCAGATATATGTTCTTATCTCATCTTAGGGCGGCAGAGTGAGCGTGGCCATCCAATTTCTGATCGATTTCTTAAGGGCTCAGTTACTAGTAACATACTTTCAAAATTTGGTGACTCTAGCTTACAAATTATGAAAGATATGCGCATTTCAAATTTATACGGCCGAGGCTCCTATGGGCCGAGGCTCCTATGGGCTCCTATGGGCTCCTATGGGCTCCTAACATTGCAGCCCTAAGACAAATTCAGGGATGCAGCTATGCTACACTCATGAGATTGCAAAAGCACTCTTTTCATACATAACCTAATGAAGTAGATTTCGGGCTTAAACTATTCAACTTGATTAGTTTTAGTCATTCAAACAAATAAGAGTAACACTCCAGAAACAAAAATCAACTAGGATGAGTTTATTCATTCGCTGAGTCATCCCTGCTGAAAAAGATGCAAAAAAGGGGGTAGCCCAAAAAAATATACATATTCTTTGATTTATGGTTCCTTAAACATGTTAATAACAAACGAAATGAATTTTATTTCGTGTGTGGTACACTCAGAAAAAAATTGTTGTGAATTTTAAGAAATCTAAAATCGCAATCTAAAACATTTTTCTTGTTTTTAAAAGTAATTTGCAAATATAAATTAAAAAGGCTTGCCGCAAATCGACAATCTCAAAATCAAGCTTTTTTATGTTTAGAAATATATTCTATTATTCAAAAATGCATTTCAAAAAAATATATTTTTTATTATTCATAAGAATCTATAAAATATCTAATATGCTGGTATAAGATAAATTTTAAAATACTAAAGCATAGTAAAGCATCATTAAAAATATTTTTCCAAGTCTTCAAAAAATGTACTCTGAAATTAAGAAAAAATTAACATTATGGTTTGTAATTATACTTTCTAACTAATAAGATGATTTAAGCTTGGCGCCAGAGGTATGGCCAATTTCCATAATTCAGTGCAATATTTTTTTCTGAGTGTGTTAATATACCAATTAGCAAATGCAGTTGTAATTACTAACGGTATGCATATTGGGAAACGCATGCTAAAGCGTTGTGTCAAAATTTAATTTCAATGGCAAATATGACCCGTGGCAGGAATAAACAAAAGTGAACGCCTAATGTCATACAGCTATGCGATCGACGATAAGTGTTCTGGCTTGCAACAAACACCATATGCGAAACACTCAAACTAAGCTTCATTTAGAGTATTTTATTGCATTGCATATGTTCGACTGACTATTCATGTAACGAGGGGTAATTTGGCTAAGAGCTAGGTAAAACTGGGTGGTCATAACGGCACATATGTATATATGGAAGTACATAGGTACATAAAATAAGTTTTTCTTTTTCGTCACAACAATTTTCCCTTGACCTCAAGCGACGTTGGCTAGCGTGTTGTATGCGCAACGTTGTGAAAGCTAAAAGTGTTAAAAAATGAACTTGAAACCTTCGGTACAATGCGTACATACGAGTTATATATATGCATACGTATTTTTAAAATAAACATATAAATTATATTCAAAATCACACGTTCAACAAGCAAGAAAGTCCCCCCTCTCAGAACATGCAGGATACACCTCTTTTCCTAGCTAGGCAAAACAATCTGCTAGGATGTGCTTTGAGGACTCGCTACGAAAAATACTCAGTTATGATAAGTGACTTCTTAGTCTACCATGTCCTGTCAATAGACCGATGAGTATCCTAGGCCCATTCTTTCCCATGCTGATTACCTGCTTAAATCGCTTATGATTATAGCCGGCCAAAAGTCATTTGTATGCTTTTAGTTAATATTAGGTAAATAAGAATATACCAAAAAATATTTAGTAACCTTTGAGAAACATATTTTGCGAGGACTTTGTTAATGGCTTTGATTATTTATTTTTGAAACTTTTTTTTAGGATTTTTATCAATTTGCCATTGCTCAGTGGGTACACTTTGTCCAGGTTTAAAATCGTATCCATACCTACACATTTGAATACAATTTTCGGTGGCAAGAACTAATTAGAGGCGAACAAATATTAGAGGGGTCAACAATTATTTTTCATGGCTTATCTGGCAATTGATCTAAAATATGTATGATTGTTCTTATTTGAGGTGCATGCAGCAACGCGAAACCGGCTTGCATGTTGAAAATGGCAATGAAGGAGAATGTGTCCAGGTGCAATTAGACTAGCCGATAAGATGAAACTAAAGTAACTAAATTGACTTTCACCGAGGAGTTAATGGGCTGCTTTTGGGCTTTACAGCATTTACAGCGGCATGATGACCTCCAAGCATGCTCATCGCCAATTTCCCAGATTTCGTGAGCAAATTATATATTCGCTTATTTGGGCAGTTGGCTTTTGCTGACGACTTTCGCATTAATTAATCATCAGTTAAAAATAATATGCCATGCAGATTGTGAGCAAAGAAATTGTATCCTTTTATTATGGGGTAAAGCTGTACGTGTAGCTGCAGCGCCTAAATTTTGTATATTTTACTTTGGCACTTGCCAAAGTTCGTGATATTTCTATATAATTTTCCACGGATTTGGCCCAGTACATTTATCAATAATGTCAAAAAAAAAATTAATAAAAAAACAAGCGAGAACGTTGCAGTCGAGCGTAACCGGCTGCGATATACTTTGATAACATACGTTATGCCAGCTGATAACAGGTAGCAAAGAAGAGGGTGGGTGTAGCCAAGAAATACTGGCCAGTTACCTTCCTTCGAAGTTGGGGATCTGTAGCTTTTAAATTATGGGAGATATGGAATTTGGAAATTTTGGGGGCAAGGAGTCCGATCTAAGTAATCTACCTTCCAACTTTGGTAACTAAAGCTCTAAAATTGCGGGTGATATAGGCTTTGATCGTTTTTGGGGGCGGGAGTGGGAAGTCTGATTTTTGAAGAGTGTTTCTACCCATAAACTTTCAAATTTGGTGACCTTAGCTTTCAAATTGTGTTAAAAATATAGTCTTATGGCGGAGTGGCTAATTTCTGATTGATCTCTTAAGGGAGTTGCCAGTAAAATACCTTCATAACTTGGTGACTCTAGCTTACAAATTATGGAAGATATGCGCATTTCAAAGAAGGTTACCACCAAATTATCTTCTTGGTTTGGTGACTCTATCTTTAAAATTGTGGGAGATACGCAGATTAATCGATTTACACTTTCGGAAATATCGGAATTGGTGATAATGGACGCATGTGTGGGCACAGACCAGTATGTATTCCAAGTTTCAAGTTATTATTTTTAAGGGTACCAAAAAAAACTTGCGTTCATACAGACGGATAGACAGCATGACGGACATTGCACAAAACCAGTATACTATGATACCTTCGGTATCAAAGTATAAAAAACGATGTCTGCAGAAATATACTTGTACAGTCGAATAAAAACATATATACTTATACAAAAATAATTCGTAGGTACTTAATTAGGTATGCCATGCAAGAATTTATACATTTCGCATTTCGTCTAGTCGAGGATTTACGTAGTAGCTGCACATTGGCACAAAAGTGCGCAAATTTCAACTTGTATTATTAGTATTGGGCTATAATAATAATAATGATAATACAATATGAAAATATTTTAATCTTACTATAAATAAAAACAACTATTAATGCGTTTGTGATTTGTTTGCTATTTCAAATTCAAACATATGCTTAAGATATGTTCGGTTTTAAGTATCGCAACCTTAGGTTATCAATAACCAATAATAATGAAGATCATATGTACTCATAAGCTATATCATAAGAATCCATGTTCACTTTTTTTTGTTGTATAATTTAATACTCAAATGTACTAAGATTCGGTAATTATGTTTAGTGTGCGTGTAAAATTAATTTTTTCTGCGTGGTTTATGGGGAACCAAAATAGATTTAAATGGTACACGTTTAGTAAAGGGCAAATGGATTTGCTGCCAGACCGGTCAAAACAATCGTTCTTATTCAAGTTTACGCCCTGATGAAGTCCACGTTGACATATTTCATAGCTTATTACTGAAAAATAATCCAGGCTCCGGTTTGTTATGGTGATGGTGTATATTGCATATATCAAACAAAATAACACTAGACTAAACTGATGTAAATACACATGTGAGTTGTATATTTCTTTTCCGTCTTACTCGTGCCTGAATTCCAATGGATCGATGGGGAAATGCTGATTTGTAAAATTGCCAATTTTTTACGTTGTGGGCGTGGCCTGCAACCTTTTTTGAGAGTTCGGCTACAAAAGCAACAAGCGCCCACTCAACCATAATGGTAGTGCAAGTAAAATGTAATTAGAAACCCTGCACAATCGGTACACAAGTCAAGTAACCCAAAAAAATAATGGGCAAAATAAGAATTTGCTGTTGCTGTTTTAGCAAAAGTAGTTGTTATTGTTGTTGTTGTTGTTGTTGAAGTTGTTGAAGTTGTAAGTGTAGTTCTTGTGCGTGCTAATACTACACGATAGTATAGTACACATGTATGTGTGTGCTTGTGCACGTTTTAGTTGGAGGCTCCGAAACTAGGCTATGCAATGACTCTAATGACTTCGCCGTTATTATAATACACACATAGAGTTAGGCCAGGACGAGGACGAGACGAGGCCGCCCCGACTTTAACTCAACAACAAAAAAAGTTGCACGAAGGCAAAACTACAAAAAATAAAAAAATAGAAAAAAACTAAAAAAAAAAAAAACATCTTCGTTAACGAAACTAACACGAAGTCGCTAGAAGTGCGTATATGTAGGTACAATAATGCATACCCTGAAAATCCAATTTGAACTCGATGCATTCATTTTCAATGACTTTAAAAAAATACAATACAAAATACAATTCAAAATCGGTTAAAAGTGCTCACAAACAAGTTTTCTGCAATTTTTCTATAAATGTTACACAGATTTTATTAATTTATTTGAAAAATTAAAATAAAAAATATATAGAATAAAATAAGGTATTAAAAAATACTAAAACCACATATAAAATATTACGCATACTTAAGATATTTTATTTTTTTACTTTCAGTCGGACTAGAACAAATACAAAATATAAAAATAGACTAAAATTAATAATAATGAAATTAGAATAAATAATTCAACTTCATTTTAGAATTGAATTTAAGAAATTAAAGGATTTAATAAAAAAATATTTGCTTTTGAGAAGATCTTATGAAAAAGACTTTTAATAACCTAAAAATCATATGTTATGAATCACACTCGAACTGTTCAGATTATTATTATCTTTTTGTACAGAAATACTAGATCAAGCTATGGCAAGTTTTTATGAAAATTACTTTAAGGACCCTGAAAACCATGTTATGAATCACTCATTAGATTTTGGTTTTCTTACAGATATACTCTATCAAGTTCGAGGAGAGTGTGCAAAGTTCGTTATGAAGACTACTACGTAATTTGGGTGTTGCTTGACATTGGATGAGGCTCGGAGCCAGAGTGTAGGGTAGGCCTGTTGTAGACTGGCGTGAGCGAGCCGTAAGTAACCCTCGGCAGGGCTGTTGGTGTACAAAACTTAAGCTACGTGTGCGCTAGGAAATTCATCACTTGAATTTCGAACGCGCTGGAGACTGGTTCGTTCTTTCGCTGTTGACTTGGACTTAGTATCAAGGATTAAATTGTGAAATACAAGGTGTATAATTCAAAATCAGTTGATTGTTAGAATCTGCATCAATTTGATTAAGTGACTGCGTAATTGCATCGCCGTTGTGTGAAAATTGATATTAAACTGCCTGCTAAAGCCTAGTTTGTGAGAATTTACTGTTTGCATAACAGTTCATTTTTGGCGCCTTTATTCCGCCCACACAAGCTTTATAATAGTGCACCAATATGCAGCCCTTAAAGCGCTTCACACAATGTGGCAGCCTGACAATGCTCTTCGGCGTCTTCATCATACTCTTTGGGGTGAGCTCCACAGCATTGACTACATTCGGAAAGACCAATAATCAGCCGCCGCCCACTCAGGGACCTATTAGTAAGTTGATTTCTATTAAGAGTTTAAAAAAAGAGAAAAAAAAGTTCTTAATATTATCTTGAAAACAGGTTTACATAATATTAAATTAATAAAATTTATCTAACACACATTTGCAATCGAAGGAAATTGTTAAAAAGTGCAAGCATTCAAAATACTAACTCTTTTTTGGCCAGATTGTGCATCCCTTCCACAGTGAAATACATCCAGAACAATTTTATTTTGTTTCATTTTTTGTATTTTTCTTTGCCGACTGATCTTAGTCGACATTAAATAAATAAATACCTGTGATACGATAGGCCAATTAGGTTATACCCTATACCGATCAAAAATTATAGTCTCTAATATAATATAACTTTTCGTAACTTAAAATTTGTTCTGGCTTAACCAAATCGAAATGAAAAGGCTATCTGGTTTTTAATATAATTTACTAAAAATATACCTAGTAAATCTATGTACTATGTGTGTACTGTATATGTATATAGTGCTAGCAACTTAATCTTATCTATATCTTCGTGTTGAAAAAATTGATTGCTAACTTACTAAATTAACAATTGATTTCTCTGATTATTAATTTAATTTAACTAATTTACAAAATGAGAATTGATTACAAATTTACATATTTGAGAATATATATATTTTTTTGTATTAATATTTCTTAAATATAATAGTGAGATTGGAGATTTAACTCTTGTTCAGATTAAAGTTCGAAATCAAAGATATTACGTTGTTCTCAAATTTGGAGCGTAAGCTACTTAGCAGTGGAGGTAAACAGCCTATAAGAAACTGTTGGCCTTAAATATGAAAGATATTTTGCCAAAAGATATGAACTGTATGTTTCTTTGATTATTATTATTTCTTATTATAAAAAAAATAAAACATGTAGCTTATTCGTAAAACTTTATAATCCGCTAACCCCAAAGATCCCAAAGCAGAGAGGCTACAGATATGTTTAATCAACGACCTTAGACTATATTACCAGTTGAAAATATTTATATCTACGTTAATTAAGTAAGAAGATACATTTGAAATAAAGTATTTGATTGCAAATTAGTAAGAAAACGACTCCACGTATTTGAAAAGTTTTGTTGAACAGGTTAAACAAGATTTTGAACGTGACACATGTCTGTAATAATATTTTCATTTATTAAATATTATTGCATATTTTATATTAGACTCGCAAACGATTTTAATTAGGTGACATATAATACAAAAAAATTATAATTTCAAAATGCTCATTTATTAAAAGAATAATCTTCAGGATATACATTTTTTGTTGAAGCGTCCTTAATTATAATATAAACTATAAATTTAGTTGTATAGCTACGCGTAGTCTAAATGCATGAAATGTTTACCCAATAATCGCGCTTCGGTCGAGAAGGTATTTAAAATATTACTATTATTACTAATACCATATATTTAAGTCCTTATGCCAAAAATATTTATAGTTAGAGTCACAAAAAAATGGAAAGGTTACAGGTCCAAAACGAACGTTGCTACTTATTGGGATGTTTTATTGCACCACTCTGAGATCAATCAAAAGTTGATGCTGTCATAACTGGTCTAATAAAATAATAAGAAAATTATATTTTTGTAAAAATATTAAACGCTGCTTATTCGTCTGTTATCCTAAGTACTAACCTGCATTTACTTATATGTAGATATGTAAATGACCGAGTCGTTTAATGGCATGCCATGACTGCCAATCTCACTACCTACCTACTACAAATAATAAAACCGTTTTTCTAGTCTTTTGCTCCAGCATAAATCAAAAATTGATCAAACAAGTCAAACAAATCAAATTCAATGACAACAACGCTAATGGCAAGTCAGAACGGTAAACTCAAATTATGGGCCTGTCACGAGCATTGTCATTCAACTCGAAAAGTGTGGGCGGTAGTATGTACATATAATGATGAGGTTGGCGGCTAGCCAGAATTATACAGGTGTATCTTTGCTAATTACTCAGACGCTGTCAGACAATTATACACTG
Organism: Drosophila seclusa; assembly: GCA_035043575.1. Taxonomy (NCBI): domain Eukaryota; kingdom Metazoa; phylum Arthropoda; class Insecta; order Diptera; family Drosophilidae; genus Drosophila; species Drosophila seclusa. Next base: position 90,913 of record JAWNMX010000457.1, on the reverse strand, counting down.
AGAAAAGCGCCACGAATTTCAGAAAATCGGCCTGACAGCTAGAATGTTTTTCTTATTTTTTTAATTAATATTTGAATATGAGAAAAATAATTTCTATAACTTTAAAAAGCTTGCCTTAAATCGATTAAATTAAATTGAATGAATGCATAAACTATCTAAATTACTAATGTTTATTAATAATACAAGCAACAAAAAAATCGAATGTTTAAAGTGCTTTGTTACACATATGAAAAAAACACCCCTGAAATCAGACTTAAGAATTGGCACTGAAAGTATGTATGTCGATTCTAAAATTCGGGGCTATAGACTTTATGTTATATGTTCGAATTGATGTGTGTTGAATTAATTATTTGGTGTGACTTTTATTTTCAGTTAAGGGACGCGAGTGTAATACAAACGACGACTGCTCAACGGCAGAGCGTACCAGCTGTGTCAAGGATACCAATGACTACAAGATGCGTTGCCTATGCGGAAATGATTCACCGCCCTTAAATGGACTCTGCCCTGATGTGCTAAAAGGTAAAAGCCTAGCCCATCAGCTAACTGAATTGGGCCACCCAGAAATAGAATGCTTTAGTTGGTGCGAACCTAATTGGTAGACTTGCATATTACATTTATAATTCAAGAGGCCACCTTCATTGTTTGCCCGTAGCTCAAGTGTCAGCTGCAGCAAGTGCAAGCTGTAAATGATAACTAAACAAAGCTTTATTATATAGACTGCAGCTCACTTGAATAGCGCCCACTTATGAGAATGTTTTCCAAGCACGTATTCACATAAATGCACGCAGCGACTTTATCTTTAGTTTTCCCATATATGTAGCTTAATTTAAATTAATAATAATAATGAAAAACAGCATATTAGAATAAACATAATATGGTATAAGTAGTTGCAAAAGAACTAATTATATATTTGGGGAAGTGTTTGAATTTACTACTCCATTGCAGCTAGAGCAAAAAGAAATACGCTCTTGCTCCACTCTTGTTCTTTCTGCTATTGGTTGCAAATGTTTTTGGTCTTGCAACTTCTATTACTCTTGCAAATGACAGAGCAGAGCAGATCTCCCATTGGCTCTGCTATTGGCTCTGGCTATGTAGAAGCGTAACATTTTCCAGTTTTTTTTTTGAGTCTCAATCCGAGGAAATGCTTATTTAGGTTTCCACATAACAGAAAAAAGCTGATAAGGCAGCTGGCACACGACATCTTGCAAGCAATAGTTGTACACAGGACTGAGAAATAGATAACACGTTGATATTCGTAGATGTTTAAGCCAATAAACCATAGCTTAATAAAACTGCCCCCTTTAAAATAAAAAAACTAAATATGTTACTTTGGTTTTCGAGCTAGAGTCACTTAATTTCGATCAGATTCGATAAATGGGAAATCATTTTTTTGACCAAGTCCAATCCCACCATAAACAATCGTTAAACTCCTATTCCTCACAAATTTTAAGCTGGAGTTTCCAGAATTCAACGATAGATTACTGGCACTTCAGAACCATAATTGCAACGTTCTTAATTGAGAAATAAAACGGTTTTTTCTCATGTAAAATATAAAGTCTTAAGGATGTATTAATTATTTCAAATTTATAATATGCAAGTTATATTTAAACAAATATAGTTAATATATTTGAATGTTTTAAACATAAAAACAAAATTTTATAATTTCTAATATTTGAATTAACCTGCAGGACTGCGGCATAGGTGCAACAGCAATCATGAGTGTGAGGATGGAATGGTTTGTCAATTTGAGAACAACAATCGAACCATTGGCGTATCCAAGTTTATAACGAGTAAAGCCAAACTGTGTCTGTGCGACAACGATAATGGCTATGTCGAGGATATATTGCATGATATTTGCAGTGGTGGTGAGTACAATCATATTCGCCGAATCATTATGAATAAATAATTATAATGTAATTATTCGTCATTTTAGCAAATAATCGATTTCTGGTAAACATTTTGGTATCACTTTGCTCACTGATGGCGCCGTTCTTCTTCTCTGCTCACATGAGCATGAGAAAGCATTTCTAGAAGGATTATTGAACCAAGGCAAACGAATCCAATTCAATTATTACGTCTATGTCATCATCTCCAAGTGATCTATCGAATGTGCCTCAATAAATAAAAAAAAAACCATTGTTTGAAATAAATGCTCCAAAAATGCTCTCTAAATTCAGTAAGCTATTCAATTGGCTATTCAAATCGTAAAATGCCCGTTTCGGTAGTCATTAGCCTAAATGTCGTTATATTGTATAAGTTTCATAAGTACCACCGTCAATTTTATTCGCTTCACACACAGGTCGCGTTACACATATATACTTATTATCTAATAAACGTTTTATATAAATCCAATTCACGAACACTAGTCGGTACCTTATATATATATATACATATATATATTAGTAAATAGCTGTTGCGTAATATGCAATTTAATTCAATTCAAATATAGAAAATGTTCGCACATTTGTATCAAATAATTGTTTACATTTAAATCTATTGTGTTGTACGTTCAGCATTAACCTTAAAACAAGTATACAAATTGAAATATACATTCTTTTATTCTATGTAACCATTCTTTAACTAACTATGAAAATAGTATCTCAAGATGCACCCCAGAGATCTGCATCGATTACACGCACCATCTCTACTATATCAGAGTCAGCGGGATTCCAGTTCAAAATCGAAGCGGGCTGCTCTGCTAACGATCAGTTCATGTATTCTTGCCTGTGATCGTTTTGATCGTTTCATTTGGTGCGAACGTCGACACGAAGCAATCACTCATATCCCAAACCCGAATCCTAACATCAACTCTATTCGTAAGCGAACAAATATCCGAAGATCTACCGAATTCTGATCACCCATGATCGATGCAGTTCTCTGGTGCATACCATATATCAAACTTAAACCAGAAATTATTTAAGAATCGGATTTGCTTAAAGCATTACATTGTTGCTTCCAAATAAATTTTGTACGTTACAGTTAAGAACCATTCCGATTTAAAATATTTTTTCAGTAGCTGTTAAATTTTATTAAATAAAATTCTACAAACTTCAACTTCGTTTTATTACTTAGACTAAGCGAAATGATTGGCAAATTATTTTCAGTTTGGTTTGTAAAGCTAATACTTACAAAGAAAAATATTTATGTATATAAAAAAAAGCTTTTCGCCCAACGTGGGGCTCGAACCCACGACCCTGAGATTAAGAGTCTCATGCTCTACCGACTGAGCTAGCCGGGCAGTTGGTTAATGAGTGCCAAATACAAATAAGAAATTACTTATGATTTTAATAGAATTGTTTTATTTGTTTATTAAAAATTTACAATACGATTGTGCGTAGATATTTATGAATTTCATTTAGACATTAAACATTTCTAAATGAGGTAGACAATAACAGTTTTTGCTTGCCTAAAATCTGCAAATTTAGAATATTTAAAACAAAGCTTTATAAGTGTAGCAAAAAAGCTTTTTTCAAAACCAAGACCAAAAGCTTATACTTAAAATTAATAGCACAATAAAAGCTCAGAACGGAAGCCTACTTTGTTGTCAGCAAGCTTTCGCTCAGTTTAATTCATAAGTTTAAAAAATGTCACCAAATATTATATACATATATAAGAGTTTGATGTCATTTAATATATATTAATTTGGTAACGTAAAAACAATAAAGCTAAAAATCTATGCAATATCCACGAAATTAAAATCAAGTAACTGTCAAAAATTAATTTAATAACAAAAGCCAAAATACAAAAAAGAATAAATTAAAGAATTCTTCCAAATAGCTCCGCTTTATTAATATTTGGCTTTTACTTTAATTTTTCGATTTGAGAAGCTTTGAGAAGAAATATCAGAGATAATCCTGGAATATATAATGGGCCAGCGACTGGGCAATAAAAATATATATAATTATAGGCCGGCAACGAGATATGTTACGTTAAATAAACGAATTTTTTTTTTGTTTTTTTGTAATAGACCCCCATGAAATATATTTTCATTTCGTGCATAACTTTTGGTGTCATTTACTGTTAAAATTACAAAATTCAAAGGCGCAACTCGCAATAATTGAGATTATAATATAAAATAAGGAGTCACTTACATACTTTTTGATAAATTTGTGTATCAAAAGCAACATTTTGACAATTTTCTTGTGCAAAAGAATATAATTTTCATCATTTAATAAAATTCAGCAAGATTATATCGATTCCGAAAACTGTAACTAAAATACTATACGAGATGTATAATTTTTTTTTATTTCATACATTTTGACAATTTTCTCGTGCAAAAGAATATAATTTTAATAATTTAATAAAATTCAGCAAGATTATATCGATTTATAATTCAAAATATATGTAGTAGATGGATAAATTTGGGTTTTTCTTTTTTAAATACTAATAATATTTGATTAAAGGAGCAAATCATTTAACTTTTAAATGCAAAAAGTATTTATATGATAATTTTTAAAACAAGACAAGGCCTCGTATGAATCACAAGCCAACAAAACGTGTCCTTACAGAATAAAATCCTTTTGACCCAACCACAGGCAACATAATATTAAATTTTCTAAAATAGAAAAGACTTTTACCATTCACATTTCAACTATTTAAAACTATTATGTAGTAATTTTCAATTGTAACATAGACATTGTTTGATCAAGCTTATTTGAATTTATATCTTTGAATTTTTTGTAAATTCTGAAACTTGATCGATCATTTTTGTTAATTTTTGCTGTTATGCTCAATTGTATATCAAAATGTTAATTAATCGGATGGGTTCTATCATCCAAGATGAACGCGCGCTTTCCGCATCTCCTAAAATAAATTGAAATTTGTATACAACGCCCGTACTTGAAAGTTTTATGTATTGCATACAAAAAGAAACAGACATACATTACTTAAGAAATTTATTTTAAACAAATCAAAACCAAACTAATCATGTAGAGAAACAAACAAAATAACATAAGTTAACGCAGAAGGAGCTAACAGAGTATACCGATGAAAACAGTTATCGGTAATGCAAATGCTTAAAATTGCTTTGTTATCGAGTACCGCATCGCAGCATGTTCTGTCATAGTATTTTTTAGTACTATTTTGTAGAACACATTTTCTACGTTGTACCGCGTTTATAAATTTTTGTAGTTAAACGCAATGAAACGATTAACGGACGAACGTACAAAAATTCTCTTTGAGAAGCTTGCCAAATAGTAAGTGCCCAAGACAGCAATCGAACGATTATTAATAATGAGTTTCCCCTTCCATTCAGCATTGGGCCAAATGTGCAGCAATTAATTGATCGCCCCGATGGAACATATTGTTTCCGCGAGCATCGAGATCGCATTTATTATGTTTCCGAGCGTATTTTGAAGCTGAGCGAGTGTTTCGGCTTCAAACAGCTTGTCTGCGTCGGCACCTGCTTCGGCAAGTTCTCCAAGACTAACAAGCTGAAGTTCCACATTACGGCCCTCTATTATTTGGCACCCTATGCGCAGTACAAGATTTGGGTGAAGCCCTCCTACGAGCAGCAGTTCCTCTACGGCAATCACATCCCAAAATCGGGACTGGGTCGCATCACGGAAAACGCTGGACAGTATCAGGGCGTCGTTGTGTTCTCCATGAGTGATCTGGCACTGGGCTTTGGAGTCCTCGCACGCTCCACAACTGAGTGCAAAACTGCTGATCCTCTGACCACGGTTTGTTTCCATCAATCGGACATTGGCGAATATATCAGAGCCGAGGATTCGCTGTTTTAGCGAAGTTTAATTAATTAGCCTTTAGACATATTAATATAAATCAAAAATAAGCCAATTTTGGAGTATCCAGACATAATTCAGCGCACCAAATAATTGCTGCAATCCGACAATTGCATCGATTATTAATTACTGAATTTGTTTTGTTTATGAGAAGAATCCAATTTGATTTGACATATGCATTAAATATTGTCTAGAACTTTAAAATATAAATACAAAATCAAACTAAAAATAATTGGATTGAAAAACATATCCCTTCTTGCGCCAACTGAAACATCATCGATGGTTTTACCACAAGCAAAACATCGATACTATCGACAGTGGCATACAGTTGCTGCAGCAATAGGAACGACTCTTTCGTGCATGAATATTTGCTTACGATGTTTAGAGAGAAAAGTGATACGATTTGTGGGTGGAATTATTTGTACCATTGATAACATTAAATTATTCCACGTTCAGAAATTTCTATTAGATTGTATTTATTTAAAGTAAAATATGTATTTATCACAGATAAGAATTGATTATATAAGATTCTTAGATACGATTTTATGTAGCGAAAAATCAAGTTTCTCAATTTGGGTATAATCAAAAAACCTTATATTTTGGGAAAAGTTTAAAATTAACATTAAACTAATATTTATACTTTATAAAAAAAAGGATAAATGATAATTTGAATCAACATATAGAGCAAAAATAATTGCAATAAAAAAAATTCTGCAATTTCACTGAATTAGGCACTATGGAATGTCGCTAATTTTGCCAAACAACTGTGGCTTGCGGCCGGCATTGAGAAAGTCGTGACAAGTAACGCGTACGAGAGAATACCGCTTACAAATATCAGTCATCCATATGTGCAGTTAGTTCATTGTTGTCATTTGCAGACGTGCAAAAATAATAATAATAAGGTCAGGTTTAATGGCGCGGCAAATGAAAGCAGCTGCGATATGGCTGCTGTTGCTGTTGCAAAGCACTGCCACTGGTAAGCAACCAAAAAAATACAAATTTCTGTCGTTGCTGACTCAGCTTAATCTTTTTCTTGTTTTATTTGTGCCTTGCAGTTTTCAGCGAACGAACGCGCGATAAAATGTATGAGCCAATATTAGGCGCTAGCTGCTTTCGACGGTTGAACGGCACACATCAAACTGGCTGCTCCTGTAAGTATCTTGCGAGGGGTGGAGAGGGTATCCAGGAGCAAAAGAATAATTATTTGCCTTTGCACCACAGCCACTTACTCGGGTTCAGTTGGCGTGCTGCATTTGGTGAACGTCGATGCGGATTTGGAATTCTTGCTTAATAGTCCGCCGTCGCCGCCATATGCGCCTCTGATACCGCCACATCTGTTTACGCGCGCGAATCTGCTGCGCCTGAAGGAGGCAGGTCCAAAGATCATATCCGTTGTGCTGCTCATAAATCGCCCCGATAAAATGAAACAATTCTCGCATGAGCTCAACTGTCCCAATCAGTATAGTGGACTCAAATTGAACCGGAGCATGAGCGAGACGGCAACGTGTGATGCCAGTGGCAACGTGGCCAACACCTGGAATCGTTGGGGCACTGGCCTTCTGCACGAGGATTTCCCCTTTCCCATCTACTACATCGGTGAATTCAAGGACATTCTCAAGCTGGAGAAGTGCTTCGAGACGTTCAACAATTTCGATTATGAGTCGCATGCTTTTCGCAGTCTTTGTGCCGTCGAAGTCAAGGCGTTTATGTCGGCCGCCGTTAACTCGGAGGTGTGCATACGACGGACGAACTTCATCAATAATCTTGGCGGCAGCCGCTACTGTGATCCCATGGAGGGTCGCAACGTCTATGCCACATTGTATCCACGTAGTGCGCCCGAGAACGTTGAAGTCAACGTTGCACGCAACGAGAAGTTCATCATTGTCTCCTGTCGTCTGGACACGACCAGCATGTTCGATGGATTGGGTGCGTAAGCAAGGCAAGCAATAATTAATAATTACTCACAAGGGAACTTTTCTAGGCATGGGTGCGATGGGTTCACTTGTCGGCCTGGCAATTCTGACGCAGGTGGCACATATGCTGCGCCTGCTGCTACCCTCACCTGGTGCTGGTGACCCCCAGCGGAATGTGCTGTTTGTGGCATTTGATGGCGAATCCTATGATTACATTGGCTCCCAACGATTCGTTTACGACATGGAACATTTGGCATTTCCCTCGCCCTCCACACACACTGCTCCGATTTCGTTGAAGAACATTGAGTTTATTCTCGATATAGGTGCGCTCGACGATATAGCCAACATTAAGTTGCACACACTGACCTCAACCCCGCTGGCCAATCAATTGCTGCAACAGCTCAATCGATATGCGAAGAGTCCACGCTACAATTTCACCGTAAACATTGAGTCCAATGTGGGCTATCATATTCCGCCGACATCGGCGCAATCTTTTTTGCGTAACGATCCCAAATTACCGGTGCTAATCCTAAACTCAGTGCCTGGTAATAAGTACTATCATTCCATCTACGATGATCTGGAGAATGTGGAATTCACATATGCCAATACAAGCCAGGATTACACAACTCTCGCTGATATCAACGACTCAGCGAAGATCTTCAACAGCAGCGCGCTGCAAATGAGGGTGCGCAATGTCTCCTCGATTGTGGCGATGTCGCTGTATGAGACCCTGTCGGGCAAGCCGTACCAGGGCAGCTTGGTGGCCAATCCATTGTTGGCCGATGAGTTCTTCTACTGTTTCCTGCAATCCTCCGACTGTCCGCTGTTCAAAGCTGCCTCCTTTCCAAATAGTCCAGCAGGTCCACAGCAACCGCCCATGCGGTGAGTATTTCAATTATTTAAAATGCAAAAATATTTATTAATCATTTGCTCGTCATTTAGCTACATAAGTGTGCAAGGTGGTTCGCAGGAGTCGTCGGGTTGGACATATCGCATGCTTGGCTATTTGCTCTCGCAACCCCAGCCCGCTGTGTCCAAGGAGAATTGCACTCAATTGCCACTGTTCTATTTTGCCGGAGTCAATGGCACCGGCGAGTGTCGACTGACAACGCAGAATTACACACATGCCCTGAGTCCCGCATTTCTCATTGACAGTAAGTCTACGGAGATAGTAACTGCCTACAAGTAAACGTTGATCTTTGAACTTTGATTTGCAGACTATGATTGGCGTTCCGGTGATTACTCAACGTGGACCGAATCAACGTGGTCGCTGCTCAGCGCACGCATCTTTTTACGTCCGTCCAATGTGCATGAGATAACCACCCTAAGCATTGGCATTGTCGTCTTCATAATATCCTTCTGCTTAATATATATTATCAGTTCGCGTTGGGAGGTCCTTTTCGAGGATGTGCCGGCAAGCAATGCGGCGTAAGTTTCTCTCTTTCTCTCTCTCAATATATATATATATATATATATATATGTATAAATAGGGTCGAATCTATCATGTCGCTCTTTATGTTCATCATTCATATGTATCTTCATGTATAAAAAGTGGTTTCTCCTTGGACATGGTCGTTGTTCCACATTAATGCTATCTGCCCTCTTTTCATTCCTTATTTGTTAATCTTCACTTTATTTTATATTATTTTTAGATTATTTAATTGACGTTTTTGGCCCTGCACCAAACAAAAAACAAGCTGTGCATGCAAATCTCACTTCAAAATACTAAGAGCAGTCCGATTAGCTCATAATTAATTCATTTATATATATATTAACCTCGTTTGACTTGCAATTCTAGTTTGCCAACGCCAACGCCTTGTTAGTGGCAGGACAAGAGAAACCCAGAAGCACATGAATTATTTCATGGGAGTCAAAGCTGCAAGAGAGCAAACCAAACAGGAAGAATGTTCGCTTGATTCGGAAATAACTATTGTAATTATTCTGTGCAAAAGGACACACAAGAAGATAGGTTTCTTTTTTTGATATGTTCAGATATTCTTGATCTTGTATGCTATAGATTTAAATACGCATATAAAAACCAAATAGTTTTAATGCCCACGATATCGTAAAACCTCTAACGAAAAGACACTACATTGATATTCCAATTAGTTACGTTAAGAACGCGTAAATAAAGATTTATTTATATGTATTTTTGTATTGTTAAAACGCAACTAGCAACTAATCTGATCTATTTGTATTATCGTTAATAATTAGCGGGAGATTTAAGTCTGTATATAATGCATACAGCAGTTTGGTTCTAAATAGTTTCTCAATTTAAATTAATATTACAGCAAATGGGACGCATTTCCTGATAATGATATGTATTCGTCTATTGAAATGATCTTCACAAAACAAATAAATATATAAAAAGTATAGGCCAATTTCTGTTCCTTATTATTAAAGACTGTATTTAATGCGTTCTATATAAGCATACAAGAGTTTGGTTTTCGATTGATGTTGAAATTAATAATTAATTGAAATGAAGATAAAATAAAAAATAACGCATTTCCTGCTTTCTAAATTTATTAAAGTATTGAAAAAACATTAACAAGACAAATAAAGTGAAATACGTATGATCCAATCTCTATTATTTATTCTTAGTTAGCAATTCATCACAGCGCACAGTGCTCCTTATTTAAGTAATCGTTCTAACAAAGTCCAATATTTGCATGTTATTAATAAGTTAAATTATGGTACACATAGCCAGCCCTGCCTCTGAAGATTAACAATGGAGTCAGCAATGACACGCTTGGAGCACTTCATATAGCCACCACTGAGGAGCATGACGACAGGTATTTTCAAAGCTCGAAATGTGCTAAAGACTAAACGATCTCGCTCGATAACGCCCTCGGCAGTTATGGCTAAATTGCCAAGAGGATCGCCCTTGAGAACATCAGTGCCGGCATTATATATGACAATGTCTGGCTTGAATTCAGTTAGCGCATGAAGCAGGCATCGGCTCAATTGCCTCAAATAGTAGGCATCCTCAGTAAGATGCTTCAGCTCGACACCGCAGCGTATGCTCAGTTTGGCCTCGTGATCCTTTGGGTAGACGAAAGCATTGTACATGTCCAGGATGTACACAGAGTCCGTATTCATAAAATCTCGCTCATGACCATTGCCCTGATGGGCATCCAAATCCACGATCATTGCGTTGCGCACCCTGTTCGGCTCCAGATCGAAGAGGCGGACGAGCAGCAATGTTATATCGGCATAGGGACAAAAGCCACCACCTTTGTACGAGCAGCAGTGATGGAATCCGCCGCCTAAATTGATTGCCCAGCCATATTCCAAGGCCAGTTTACCAGCCAATATTGAGCCGGCTGCCTGATAACGCATCGGTCGCAAATACCCGCTTTGCACCGTGAAATTGGGCAAAAAGATCATGACGGGCACCTCGGCAATGCAGGCGACCTTGGCACTCCATTTGAGGGACTTTAAATACTTGCGAGTGTGCACACGACGAAGTTGCTCTTTCGTAATCTCGACGGGATTGTAGAAATGGCCGGCGTTCAGCGACAACTCAGCGCACAGCAGCTAAAGGTAGTATAAATATGAATGTTTTATCTATATATGCACATAATATTTGTATTTGCCTGTTGTATATGCTTGCCCTTGGCTGCATCGAAAGGATGAAGCTTCTCCAGGCCAGCGAAGCGCACGGAATAATTCTTGGAGTAAACTATGGGAAGCTTATCACCTTCCACAACATCCTCGCACTTCATCCTCCAAGCTTGTGCTCTCTTTTATGTGTTATTTATTATTATTTGTGACACATCGGCATATTCATTATAGTGGAATGACACGTTACAAATTTTAAGCCGCTTGTACGAAACCATCTTACAAGCGTAATTGTTTTTTTGCTTTTATTTGTTATCGATGCTAGACGAGGATTAATAGAGCATTAATTGGTTTTCTTTTTTGTTGAGGCTACTCCCAATTTTTTTTGTCAACCTGGGTTTTTAGGTTTCGGGCTTTCGTAAAGTATAATATTGCAATCATCGAGTCCTTATGCCTACAATACAGGAACTATTATTATCGATAACACAATGCGTTTAATGAGGTTGCGATACAATGTAATAAATCGATAATTGTCGATGCAACTGTCTGCAAGCGCCAACAGATGCATTTGAATATTGTTTGTCCACTGTTAAGAATCATTTTCGCTTCTGTAATACACTGTACGCTTATTGCGGCTCTGCAAGAAACGAAGGTTGTTTCTCAAAGGCTTGCCACGGGCATTTGCCAACAACCAAAGTTTTTGTAACTATAATACAGTTTTTTTTAAGCGATTAAATATATTTTCAAGGGAATTGTAGCTTACATGTTTTTTAATACTTGTACAGGCTTTTGGGAACACATAAAAGTTGACGAAGTTGGGTACTCGGTTGGACATGCAAATCTTTGTAGGCAAAAACTTCGTTTAAGACCCGCGTCGTTATTGTGGGACACAAAATAACACATATACTTTATCAACTTTATAAAATTCACACTAACCAAAAAAAAAAACAGACCAGAAATTTATTTTTTATTATATATTTTAATTTTTATTTTGTTTAGTCAACTAAAATTTATTATTACAATATTAAAGGTTTCATTTTATAATTTAAATATAAAACCAATAAATAAAAATATAACTAATTAAGTAAAATAAAAAACTTTCCTAGACTGAATTAAATAAAGAATAGTAAATTACATTACCACAAATTTAAACATTCAAAACCAAACAAAGTTCTAGAAAAGTAAAACAAGATAGTTTTTGAAAAAAAAAACGAAATGAAAATTTTAACTTTTAAGAATATAGAGAAGAGAGTCCCTCCGACAATAGTGAACAGAGTTATGGTTCAACGTTCAACGTTCGAAGAACAAGCCTGCGTTTGATGATGCCTCTTGAAAAAACTCAATCCGACGCTGCTAGTTTTTATAGGAAGAAGGCCAATTACGTTTATACCTCTGTCTAAAGCTGGAGAGGATATCAGCTAATATTATACATGTTACGCATTGAGACAGCTCCGGTTACCCAGTGCTCCATTAGGGGTGGGTCAACCCATGCTCGCCGACCCAACATACAATACTACACAAATCTACACATCACTAACAAACAGCTGTTTTAACGGGAAGTGGCAATCGAATTTTTCAAAACACCAATAAAAATATACTTTCGGCGTACAACGGCAGCCTCGGTGTCTTTGCCGTATCGCCCCCACCCTTCCTGTGGTGTTAAGTTATTTATTGAATGCACCACTCTTTATACGCCTTAAATCACATTTTGTCATATCACCATTGCCTATAAATAAAACAATTAAATTAATTTAGTCATGCAAAATTAGGTAAACAAAGTAAAGATGAGTTTTTAAATCATTTGTGGACACTATCTAGTATCAAGTATCTACTCACAAAAAATAAATGTTTAAAATCCTCTATAAAAATATATATATATTTTATATAGAAAAAAGAACGCTGTGTCTCGCTGACATGTATAAATAATTAATCAGGAATTTAAGTAAGCAAAAGAAATGTAATGTATGATGTAAGATATGTAGTCTACCAATTAATGAACAAAACATTAAATTAAAAAAAAAAAAAAAAATCAGAATAACATAAGATGTAACATAAGTAATGAATTGTCTCCAAAATTGGCCAAACAGGTTGCGCATCTCTGATTGCTGTTGCGCATCACTAACAGATGCCGCGGAACACTGATGTAAAAGTCGATCTGCAGTGTGGGCTGAGCCGCTATGCATCCGTATTGTTGACAGAAAGAAAACTTTCACGCCGCCAAAATAACGAATCGGAACCGACTCACTTTTTCATGGTTCAACGTTGCACATAGATGTTTATACTTTGATACCGAAGGTATAATAGTATATTGGTTTTGTGCAACGTCCGTTATGATGTCTGTCCGTCTGTATGAAAACAGTTTTTTTCGACATCCTTAGAGAAACTTGAAGCTTGGAACATATATTGGTCTGTGCCCGCGTCAGACAAAGTGTTAACATTGGAGTGCTGCGTCCACTAGGTGGCTAGGAAATCGATAAGATCGATATTCGCAAATCGAAAAAGCCACATATCTCCCACAATTTTAATAATTTTTAATATTATAGTTAAGGCTACATTATAGTCCCCAAATTTGGTTGGTAAGTTGATGGCGATGTCCTTCAAATAACGGGATATGTCTCTATTAAAGGGATGCAGCGCTACCGACTCTTGAAGGCAAAGGGGGTCTCAGAGAATGTCTTACATCATTCGCCCGCGCCCAATCTGGACGAGATTCACCACTCTGATGAATACGCTCATAAGCCTTATTTAACTAGCGTTGAATCCTTTGAGTTGTATTTTATCCGCTGCGCGCAAATTAAAAATCTTATGTTCATTCATTGACCCTAATTTTCGAGCAAGTTTATAGCTCGCCCCGTCGAGGAACATATGATGTCCGAAAACTGCGAAGAATGGCGTAACTGCCGTGACTTAACTAGACGTGTGTACTGCATTGCGTATGGCTACCTCCATCCCGGGAAGGTACAAATCCCAGACGCGGTAATCCTTCTTAAGGTATGCCCTTGTGGAAGTCAAAACTATTCGATTAACCCGCTCTGCAGCATTGCTAAACAGCCGTTCGCATATGCGAAATCCCGAAGAACTCAACCACGTTTTGAAAAATGTGCGACACAAATTGACGACCGTTATACGATTGAGTGCCTTCTGGTATTCCGAACTTATAAAAAAAACTTCGCTTACCAGGAAATTTTACCACGTTCGACTTTGTAGAGCATTGCTTTTAAAAATGTGAATTTGAAAAATGGTCGACGACTACAAAACTCCACTCGTGTCCTTGCTATGTAGAGCTTTTGGAAGGGTCGTTTCATCACTATCTCATTTCCAATTCCCATCTGCATACGGAAGTTCTGCCGTTTCATCTTCAATCGGTCAAAGAGTTAGGGTCCGACAACTTCCAAAACGTTCCTTCTAATTCCTCTTCCAGGCGAACAAACTCCATATGCTTGAATAGCAACTGTCCCTCCGATGGAAAGCTTCGCCTTCTTATGACACTCTCCTACTGGAACTATTATCAATAGGTCATTGAACAAAAGAAAAGAAAAGAACAATTACATGAACAGTATTTAAAAACTCGACGGAAGAGTCTTAGAAAAGTTTGGTAAAAGTGTCGTAAAAATTATTTTGACCAACACTTGAAGCAGCCATTAATTGTAGTGGAAAATTTCGAAGTACACAATTCATTTCAAAATCTGTGGCGACTTATCTAAATATGTACGTATTCAATATAATATGTAAATTCAATTTAGATTTTGTAGCTGCATATATAAAGTTTAATTGGTTGATGTTTTTTTTTTTCTTTTTTTTCTTCTTTTTTTTTGTCAGTTGTAGTAGTCGATTATTATGTTCATTCATTGAAATCCGGGTTAAAATTTATCTCCGAGTTCTCTGGAAAATTGGCCTTCCATTTATATCCTGCAGAGTACGGTAGTTGTTTATCAAAGGAAGACTGCGTTCGTCTTGCAAATCCCAAAATTTGGCGATCTGTCGCCTAGGTAGTCTTACAGAATCCGAGAACACAGTCCAAGTAACAGATTCGGCACAGTCAGGCGTAGTCAGTGAGCCTATATTACAATACATATATAAATATGCATAAATATATATGTATGTGCAAAATTTTTGTCAAATGCATACCGTTATATGAGTAAAACCTTTCAGTTGAAATGTCTCCCAACAGATCGTTCGCCGTTAATCGCCCAGCTATCGTCGTGGTAGATTCGTATCCAATAATTTGAGGCAATCGATCTAAGATTCGGTTAAGGCCAAATTGCGTCGAGATCAGTGTAGGTACAGCCTGAAACATGACACCCAAAACGGCAAGACCATCCGACTGCAAACTAGCTTCGCTTACAGTGGCATAGCGAACATTCTTATGAACAATGTGCATTTCGACGTCGTAGCGTTGACCATTGATGAGATGCTCGGATCCAGGACTGTTCGCCGAGCCCCAATGGAAGTGCACGCTCTGCGCTTCAAAGGTGCCTGGCAAAAGGCCGCCCTCGATGGCAGCACGCTGTCCGTTATTTGTGGGCGGCAAAGCAATGTTCGCTGAAGTACACATTAATACTATAATTAAGGCACTGATAAAACAAAATTACTGCACACCTGTATGTCCATTATTTGTCATCATCAGCGGTGACTGCAAGGCCCGATTGTAGTTCAAGAAACGAATGGGCGGTATAGATCTGCGAATAGCCTGTGAAAAGAAAACTTTGCTAAAAAAAGGGCAATTTTTGTGTAGGCTTATGCTACTCACAGTATTATCCGTCAATCTAATTGGAGATTGACTTGTTCCAGTTGCACATGTTCCCTCCCAATCGTTGCCTTGTTGGTCGTAGTTGTATTGTCCACTCGCCTGCTTGGCTGCCAATAGTAAGAACTGCAGCAAGACTAAAAGTCCCAGACGGCTTAAGAGACACATTTTCTGTTTTGAAGCGTATGTAGAAGTTACAGCTAATATCGACGATAAGCACTGAATACCGCTTGCAACAAGACTGCAATAATTGTGCAATGGACGCAGCAATTTATAGGCGCAGAGACTGCTTGACGAGAGCTTCTTCAACGATAAGAACGCCGTTTCTTGCCCAGCTCTTGTCAAGCCTGGTTACAAATTTGCATAGAGATTGTAACGTGATCGACATGTTTGCATATTGTCCTCATCACTGCCTCAATAAACTACAATAGTGCCCCTGACACTAGTGCATCAAACTTCTTTCAAATAAAAGAAAGCGAGGGCTGTAAAATCTGGTGGAAGCTGAGTGCACTTGGAAAAAGTTTTCTTTTGATTGCTTAAGCCATTATTTATGTAAATATTATAAATCTTGAACAGCTATTTTAAAAATTCAATGTATTTTGAAATAAGTTCTTGTACAAATCGCTTAAAATAGATTTGGATCGGCTTACAAATAAAACAGTTCCCGACAGCGATTTTCTAATTTTTTCATCTTTAAGATGGCAATTTTCAATATCATCTCTCCTTCGATCACTTTCGTCCTGAAAGGAATCGGCTGGGAACATTTCAGCTTTCCAGCTCTTATGACAATAATATATATGTGTAATGGATATTTAATTATAGAAAATACTCTGAATGGGTCAATGATTTTTTAATAATGCGGAAGAAGTCGCAGTGAGTATTCACATATTCTATTTGTTGAAAATAAAAGTTTAAACACAATCAAGTTGTATTTCCACATACATATTTAAGTTTTGTAAAATATATTTCTGTATTTTTTTCTCTTTTGAAATTGAATATATTGCTTAATTTTAATTTCTCAAGCTTAAGGTACTCGATGTTTTAATATTAGTTTGTAATTATAGCAAATATTAACAACGAAGAGCAGGTGGAAATCAATTAACTTTCATTTCATTTATTTATTTAGATAATGTGGACCAAATGCAGTCTTCAAAGTTGAATAAACAAATCTAGAAAATTACAAATAAAATAAAAAAAATTTGAAATAAATGACATAAATTTTAAAGGAACAGTTAAATTAAAATTTAAAATATAATAAATAATATAAAATAGATGGGAGAATTAGAACGTAAGAAAGCCCAATATTTATCGCAAGTATTGGGAAACCATTAAAAATGCATTTAGAACAAAATTATTAATGATTTGCACCACTAACCAGGAAGAAAACAATAATGTTAATTTTACTTAATAAATTATGTATGATGTGAAAACTCACTACTCTTCAAAAACGCTTTTATCTTGTGATTACGGAGTAGTTAATTTTCCAATTATAGATAATTTATTGAATAATGTAGTTAAAAAGTCGTTAAGAGTAATTAACAAACACTTGCACAACTTTGAGGTCTTGTCTATTTGCTTGCTCTCTCGCCGATAAATCAAATGAGTTATGATATAGACTATCTTAGGCAAGCTAGAACGGCTGTCAAAAACCGTTGTAATATATTTTCAATGTTCCTAAAAAAATCTCAAAGTCAAAATGCGGTCAAAGCTGTTCTACGTTCATGTGTTATTAGTACAGTTTATCATTAGCTAGGACAAAGATATGTGATAGAAGTAATGGAGTTTGTATATACCTTGCCTTGAGCAAATTACAGTTGATGGCCCGGTACTCATGTACTCCTTGTAGGCCTGCTCCAAATAGGCGAGAGCCAACTGCACTCTTTGCTGGTCCATAAGGCGGGGTTTGATGGGATCTGAGGTGCGAGAGACCGGCTTCACATTGGCCGTATGCGCCAGTACTCTCGCCATCTCTTGAACCTGGGAGTCGAAAGCGTTACGCGGCTTCTTGGCCCGTTGCATAAGCTTCGACATCAGACTGAAACGATGCTTGGCCTGGCCATGCTGTTCATTATATTCGCTAATCTCTTCGGCGTACAATGCCTCAATGCGATTGTTTTTATTGTTTTAAATATATTCTGATTGGTCGCCTCAATGATGGAGATTATGGCATTATAAAGCTCGTTCTTCAGATACCCATCCACATTGGTGTCGGCGATGGGATTAAGAGGATCGAAAGATTGGCGTGCGCTCAACGACTCGACTTTTTGTGTATTTCTGTCTCATTTGCAAGGCGTTGTGCCTCTTGTAGTAGCTCGTTATAATCCATGCTTAACACTCTTATAAATTTACACACGAAATCGAAAAACAGGAACAAGAAAGTGGACTTACCTAATTCAGTCGGAAGCCGGATAAAAAAGCAGCACTATTTTAAATGCTAAGTTTATAGATCATCGCATGATCATTTTTTTTCTCAGATGAGGTACTTAGAATCGGAATCTTAATTGGGTTCGGCTTGACAATCTTTTGACGACCTTTCCTTTAAAAATAGTATGTTGCAATGATTTTCAAGGTATGGCTATTCTATGGTGGGATTTCATTGGTTGGCACATAGATCACCAAGTGTGATGGCCCCTGACACCTGCCGTAAAGGCTTAATCTCACGGTGCCAAGCACATGAATTAATTAAAGCGTCAATTACCACCCCTTTGGAACTTATATTCCGCAGGTACCAATTTGAAGTCACTTCAACCTTGGTTTGGAGGGCCGCCTATCTAAACGACTTCCGATCTATGGTTTATCACGGCACCCTGTTGTATAGCGCAACAACACGCCGAGTTAAAAACTTTACCCGCATTTGGGTGTCAAACCACAGGCACCACGATACTACCCGAAGGTCCGCAACCATTAAGCAGGACGGGACTATGTTCCGCGGGCTCCTGATTACCCGTGATATCAGAAAACAGCCTGTGGTCAGACCTCGTACTAAAGGTACCAATTTAAACTCCAAACAGTTACGGGTTGGTTGCCCAAAACGGCCCCATAGTCCATTTAATTAAAATTTATAAAATCCGATAGTGAATTATTACATTTGAATTTTTGATACCGCCACCGTGCGAAAAGAAACAAGATCGGCAGTGCCACTATTAACAGCCCCGCTAAAGAGAAGCTTATGCTTCTTATCTACGGCTTCCTCCCTTTCTATTTGAGGTCTAGGAGCAAGAGGACGCTTCCATTTCGCGCCACTTTATAATTATAAAACTATAAATCTAAAATTGCCAAGCAGGAAAATCAAACCCCACATATTTTGAAGCCATCCACGGATTAAAGTGAAATTGATATTCATCCCTGATGAGAGCTGCAAAAACGTTTACCATCAAGGTAATTATTTCGCGAAAAATTTAAATTTCTCGGCAAACTAATTTTTCCCGGCACATGGTTTTTATAGCTAGGCGAGTATATTGCTGAGGAAGTGGAGGAAAGGCGATTTAAAATTCTGGCCTTAGCACTGTCCTCATGGCAGCATAACATTTTTTTTTCTGTGCTCAATCAAACCAAAAAAAAAAACGAAAAAAAGAAATAAAAAAAAATAACATATACATACATATATATATGTGTTTGTATATATATATATATATGTATAAAAATATATATAGAACAAATTATATACCAAATGAATATAAATATAAAATCAAATAATATATATAAAATAAAATACATGTGGCACCCAAGGACGAAATATATTCTTTCGTTAGGAGGTCTGCCGGCAACTGCTCTGTTTCCATATGCACATCAATGTGGTGGCGCACATATGTATGTATATGTATGTTTCGTATGTGAGTGATCCGAAGCTAGTAACCAGTTTTTGTGACGCAGCATTTACCAACACTGTTTAGGAGAGTCTTCAGATATAATGCCTCTTTGACCGTTTCAGACGTTGCAAGTTACTCCGACTAAGTACTGGACACTGATACAGTTTGTTGCTTACGTGCCTCCCAGCACACAGCAGCTCCAGACAATATGAACGCCTGCCCTGAATTAGAGCGTCTATTGCTTTGATTCGCTGCTCCATCGGCATCGACTACGCCAAATAGATCGTCTGTTTGCTTATATAACACGCCCAATTGCCTCGACGAAGGCTCATCAAACTCCTTGATTCAATATTCGGTTTTTTTTTTCCTCCCGGTGAACTTTCCATTTCTGCTTTCTATTGCTTGAACACTTTAAATACCTCGGACTTTTGTTTTAGGAAATATATCTCGCAATATCTTGGACTCTTTCCTCATTCTACCGCACATGCCGCTGTGCATAATTTCGAGGAAATCAGTCGTTCTCATATCGGTTATAGTTTTATAATTGCTTGTAGTTTGCTTCTCACTTATACATACTTCACATTTCGACAACTTTTCGTTGTCTTTGACATACGGTACATTCGGTACACGCTTTCCGCCATGCTCTTTAAATCTTCTTCTTTTAAATGTTCCATACGGTAATTCTTTTAACTGCACCCTTCAACCTTCTGTGCTTGGTTGCGCTCACTCTGAAAGCAGTGTAGGTTTCCATATCCATTTGGACGCAACCAAACCTTGTCATAGTTTTTTTTCACAATTAACGCATCACAAATAACGCATAATTTTCAGCAGGCTTTGTCTCAGAACGGGTACATAAAGCACTTCACTCAGAGTTATGCTCTCTTTTGATTGGATTTCTTCAACTGCGATTCGTACATCACTTACTCCAGTGAACTGGATCGCTTTATTGATTGTCAAATTCAATGTGTTTTCGATCATTGCAATATATTCAAATTAATCCACATTTGAACTGATATGCGCTGTACATCCACTGTCTATGCACCACATACCAACTTTATTCACTTAGAAATTAGTTTGGCAAGCGAGAGTAGCTTCTTTATCTCTTTTTTATCTCTCTCGTTGGATCTTCGCCTCTGTATTTTCCCTTGCTATGACAGATGCGCGCCATATGCCCCGTTTTACTGCAGGTGCAACATTTTCTGGTGTTTCGCATTCTAGGCGGTCAGTGAACATTACGTTGTGGCACTAAGCAGACAAAACATAGAGGAGTCAAATCGACAAACACAATTCATCATGGTTTTTCTCAGGGCCTGGGTCCCAGCAGAGCCCAGGCTGCGACGCGTCGAAAATTTTGCAGGGTTTGCGGGTCGAGCAGCGAACTCTGGTCATTATTTCATTGACTTCACTGCGAGAACATCACTGAGAAATGAAAAACCCAGACTTTTTTGAGCATGCGTGCGTGGGTGCGAAAAGGTACGCACCTTTTCTAGTGCACCCTAGTGGGTTATGAATGTGTGCGAAAAAAGGAGCTGTATTGCTACCGGATCGACAAAACCATTGAATGTGTGCGAAAATACTAGCAACACTCTATCCATGTCTTTTTGTGAGCAAGCTGGCACTCGATTTTCAATTTTTAAGTTTTTGGGCCTGATGTGTAACCTTTTGTAAAGTGAGGTGGTTACACTGTCACCAATTTTGTAACCAGTGCCCGAAAAATGTATGGTAAAAACTAAAACAGGGTATCATTGTCTCGGCATACATACAAATTTAGGAATCAACGGGATCGTGTCACAGAGCGCAGACGGCTGTTCGAATTAACTATTTCCCATGTCGAGACAATGATACCACTTTTAAGATTTCCACTAGATAATGTTGACAATGTAGACTGGACAAAAGATAAAAAATTTTAGTAGATCTGAAATAGATTTTATTAGATTTACTTCCCATGAGAGAGACTGTCGACTATTTAACTTTTTATTTCACATATTTTAAGAATTCATGTGAAGGAATCTACTTAAATATTTGTAAAGCTAAAATTGCCATTGGACATCTGTCTTCTAACGACATTGTTAGGAAGATCCTCACGAGCTCCGGGAGGAGGAGCAATGTAAGGCGCTCGAAAAGCGACGCTTGCCAGAACCACGCGAGAACAGCAGCTGGAGAAGATAAAATAGCTGAATCTGTAAGAGGAAGATGATAATTATGAAGACGATGATTCTGAGGCCGATGACTATCAGTAGACAGTAGGCAAAAACACAATTTGTTTCGTGTTTTGAGGAAAGGAAAAATTGAACAATATTTCGAAGTACTGAACACAGTGACATTACCAAGCCAAGCAAGTCGAAGTCTGTTAGAAATCTTCGCAAGAAGAACAAGAACAATGAAAATGTTCCTGTGGAAGTGACAAATGAGACACCGAAACACAAATCATCCATGTTAGAAGTAAAGAAAAAATCCACAAAGTCCGAGCCGATCAAAGTTTCAGTTGATGAGCTGCAACAGCTTCATCAAATCATGTTTATTTTCTGAATAGTGACGAGGAGATAAGGGTATTGGACGGCTTCAGCGATTTGCAGCGCAAGGAGATTCATCTGTTTGCCCGGATTCACGGGTTGAGGACACGCAGTCGAAGCAGAATCTTAACTCTCAGTCGCATCGAGCATGTTGCGTCGTCAGCAAATCAGGCTGCTCTTCTCCCCTCAGTCCAACTCGATCCTAAACTGCGCTGCCAAAAATCTGGAGCGAAGCCGCTGGCGATGCAGCATCGTCATGGCCCGGTTGTCCAAAGTGGCGGGCTACTGGGCACGCATCGCGTACTGCCACGCCCACGCGGCACAAATCCCAGCCTGAACGCCAAGCGACGCCCATCTTCATGAAGCGTGACATAATCTTCAAGCTGCTCAAAATATCGCATGTGCTCATCGTGAATGGGGCGACGGGCTCGGGTAAATCCACCCAGTTGCCGCAATATCTGGTGGAGAATACCGCCGCAAAGCATCAGCCGATCCGCATTGTGGTTAGGCAGCCGCGTCGCATTGCAGCGATCAGCGTGTCCGGGCGCATTGCCGAGGAGCCCAATGAGAGTCTCGCATGGAGAACAAATGGAGCAATAATACGGTGTTGTCATTTACCACCAGTGGCTGATTGTTGCGCACACTGGCCATATATAAGCTGGAGTTCTTTGGCAGCACCACGCATCTGGTCATCGATGAGGTGCACGATCGAGACCTCGATACGGATTTTCTATTGCTGGCCAGCAAGCTGGAGCTGCAGCGCAACAAGTCGGTCAAATTGATATTAATGTTGTCCACCATGGATTTGGGGCCGATCTTCCAACCCTTTGGCAATGTGCCCATTATTGGTGTGGAGGGACGCAGCATCAATGTGTCCACCTTCCTTCCCTGGAGGATGTACTCAAAATATCCGGTTACATGACGCCAGAGATGCTCTGCCACCTGGGTTCCAATGCCGATAATGCAACGGCAAAAGATTCATTAGATGCCTATGGAATGGAGCAATTCATGGACAGGGATATCATTGATATCTCATTGGTCGTCTCGATGGTGCAGATGCTGCTGATGAAAGGATCGACGGGCTCCGTGATTATCTATCTCCCTGGCTATCAGGACATGACCAGGCTAATAGACATAATATCCGAGGCTATACCCAGTAGTATGATAAAAATTCTGCTCATGCACAGCCAACTCGATAGCCGCAGCCAGAAGGATGTCTTCATTAAGTATCCGAATGCGCACCTCAAGATTGTGCTGAGCACAAACATTGGCCAAACTTCGATAACCATTCCCGATCTGCTCTATTTTATCGATACAAGACGGGTCAAAATGAAGACATACGATGAGAGGCCGGCCTTGCTCGACTTCTGCACGTTGATGATCCATTCGCTCACGATGTTCATGCGCTTCTTGGAGAAGCAGGTGGTCAGACAGGAGTTCCTAGACAGCTGAACACGTGGATCACCTTCTTCGATGAGCAGCGGTGTTTTCGACCTATCGAGATAGACCATAAAATAAATTAATGTTTAGAAAAATTTGTTTTGTGCTTACAAAGATTTACCAATCAACCTTAATTAAAATGTTACATATGTAATTTTAAACGCCCGTTTTCAGTTAAAATTACCTGGTCTCCGAATTTGTGGGGTGGTTCGTATGGGGCTGAGCTGAGGCTTCCAGGCGGGTCTCGGGTTCAGGATTGCGAACGGTGACCTCAGGCAAATGCCGTCCGCCTGTTCTAATTAGCTTCAACCTGTCCCGTATCGAAGCGCATGAACATCGTGAGCGAATCGATCATCAACGTGCAGAAGTCGAGCAAGGCCGGCCTCTCATCGTATGTCTTCATTTTGACCCGTCCCGTATCGATAAAATAGAGCAGATCGGGAATGGTTATCGAAGTTTGGCCAATGTTTGTGCTTAGCACAATCTTGAGGTGCGCATTCGGATACTTAATGAAGACATCCTTCTGGCTGCGGCTATCGAGTTGGCTGTGCATGAGCAGAATTTTTATCATACTACTGGGTATAGCCTCGGATATTATGTCTATTAGCCTGGTCATGTCCTGATAGCCAGGGAGATAGATAATCACGGAGCCCGTCGATCCTTTCATCAGCAGCATCTGCACCATCGAGACGACCAATGAGATATCAATGATATCCCTGTCCATGAATTGCTCCATTCCATAGGCATCTAATGAATCTTTTGCCGTTGCATTATCGGCATTGGAACCCAGGTGGCAGAGCATCTCTGGCGTCATGTAACCGGATATTTTGAGTACATCCTCCAGGGAAGGAAGGTGGACACATTGATGCTGCGTCCCTCCACACCAATAATGGGCACATTGCCAAAGGGTTGGAAGATCGGCCCCAAATCCATGGTGGACAACATTAATATCAATTTGACCGACTTGTTGCGCTGCAGCTCCAGCTTGCTGGCCAGCAATAGAAAATCCGTATCGAGGTCTCGATCGTGCACCTCATCGATGACCAGATGCGTGGTGCTGCCAAAGAACTCCAGCTTATATATGGCCAGTGTGCGCAACAATCAGCCACTGGTGGTAAATGACAACACCGTATTATTGCTCCATTTGTTCTCCATGCGAGACTCTCATTGGGCTCCTCGGCAATGCGCCCGGACACGCTGATCGCTGCAATGCGACGCGGCTGCCTAACCACAATGCGGATCGGCTGATGCTTTGCGGCGGTATTCTCCACCAGATATTGCGGCAACTGGGTGGATTTACCCGAGCCCGTCGCCCCATTCACGATGAGCACATGCGATATTTTGAGCAGCTTGAAGATTATGTCACGCTTCATGAAGATGGGCGTCGCTCGGCGTTCAGGCTGGGATTTGTGCCGCGTGGGCGTGGCAGTACGCGATGCGTGCCCAGTAGCCCGCCACTTTGGACAACCGGGCCATGACGCTGCTGCATCGCCAGCGGCTTCGCTCCAGATATTTGGCAGCGCAGTTTAGGATCGAGTTGGACTGAGGGGAGAAGAGCAGCCTGATTTGCTGACGACGCAACATGCTCGATGCGACTGAGAGTTAAGATTCTGCTTCGACTGCGCGTCCTCAACCCGTGAATCCGGGCAAACAGATGAATCTCCTTCCGCTGCAAATCGCTGAAGCCGTCAAGTACCCTTGTCTCCTCGTCATTATTCAGAAAATAAACATGATTTGATGCAGCTGTTGCAGCTCATCAACTGAAACTTTGATCGGCTCGGACTTGTTGGATTTTTTCTTTAATTCTAACTTGGATGATTTGTGTTTCGGTGCCGCATTTGTCACTTCCACAGGAACAACTTCATTATTCTTGTTATTCTTGCGACGATTTTTAACAGAATTCGACTCTCTTGCTTGGTAATGTCACTGTGTTCAGTACTTCGAAATATTGTTGCATTTTTCCTTTCCTCAAAATACGAAACAAATTGTTTTTTTGTCTACTGTCTGGGACCACTGAAAATTATATCAGTAATTTTGTTAATCGTGTGCAGTCACGATTAATTCATATCGATTATTGGTCTCATTGCCGGCAAATATCGCAAGGACATTCAATACACAGCTGCGAGTGGAGAGCTTTCTGAAAGCTTAACATCAAATTGAGTAATTAATAATTTCTAATAACGATTAATGATAACGACATGGGCTATTTATATTTAATCGTGCAATTTATTCATGATTCAATAATATTTGGGTAAACAAATAAAATCTGAAATTATTTCTCTTGGTAAGTCGCTTCCCATCTTTGCAATTTAAATTAAACCGCCATTGACTTTGCACATTTACACATACAAATGTATGTACAAAAAAAAACGTATTTGATTTTACGCTATTTTGTACAATTTCCTGAATTTGCCATTTCTGATTAATTTCATCTGCTGTCTTGTTGTGGCGGTTTCGATGGTATCGATAGTTGTAGCTGGCAACAGTCGACAAGGTGGCAGCCCCTCAGACTTGAACCTTAAAAGAGTAGAAAGAGAGACTCCAATTTTAGAAAGAAGGGGCTCGCGCGCTCAACAGACGGGGACAGCGTAATAGAAAATTATCCGAGTTGGGGTTAGAAAAGCAATAAAAATGCCAATGATCGACTTATATAGAGGTCGATCGAATGTCACGGAGGTAGTCAGCAGCAAAAGAAAATAAAGAAAGGATGCGGAGTGCGTGCGGTGGCCGTCACGTTTTTGAAAAATGGCTTAAGTTCGGCCAAGTGTTGCCAGTTAAAATAATTAAATTTAAATTTAAAATGGGAACTAAAGAACGAAATAAAATCAATAAAAGTTCCATAAAAGTGCCGATGCAACTTTAACACACACATAAAAGTATCGATCCACCAATAACACGTACACAAAAGCGCCGATTCAATTTAAAACAACAAAAACACCGGCTAAATTTTCAACATCTAAACGGCAAAAACAACAACGTTTAGGAGCCCACGGAGAAGCTTAGCACCCACCGCAACAACGAACTGCAAACAGCCGAAAATTACGGAAAGTAATTCTACAAGGCCGAGAGGACTGAAAGACCAACACTCCACAACAATAAATAGAAGTGAGTCCGTTTCAATCTTATAATTTTGACGGCGGGGATGCTTCGATTCATCTGCAGTTCGCAGTCCTGGCGCCCAATTCTCCCAGCTGATCGGCTTTACATCAGTGATGCGAAACTGGTTTGGCCAATGATAGAGGCATTTTACACAAATAATTTTCTGTTATAACTCACAAATTTTTTTAGATTGAAATTATAATTTTGTTAATTGATTGCTAAATATTTGTTAGTCAACGTTTTTTTTTTAATTAAAATTTTTGTTAATTTGTTGTTTATTATTTGTAAGTTAGTTATGTTACCTTAAATTCTAATTTTATTTATATTTATTATTTTGCGAACTTAAATTCCATATTCATTATTCATACTTCACGTCACAGAGCCACCACGAGATTTTTTTTATGTGCTAAACGCTAAAGATATAAATTTGTGCAGGATATTCGCCGACATTTATTTTTGTGAGTAGACACACTCACGACTGGCCCTGGGAGTTCCAGGGTGTCCCCAAATGATTTAAAGACTCACCTTTATTTTGTTTAATTAATTTAAATTTAGTTCATATTTCATGCAGAAGAATTACAGAAAAATAACTGCAAAAAAAATATAAGACGTAAAAATATAGATTAAAGTTTGGTCGTGCCTTGTCAGTTTAAATTAGATTTACTTCATTTTTTATATGTTGCTCGTTAAAATGAGAATTTAAGTTTTTGAATGGAGGGGAGGGGACCCAAAATTTGGTTAGGATAAAATGTGATATAGAATATATTATAGGGTGAGGCCTGCATGAAATGATTTCGCCACAGGAAGGGCGGGAGCGCTACGGCAATAACAGAGAGGCCGAAGCTGAACGTCGGAAGTAACGTTTTCTTATGTTTCTAATATTCATAATTGCCACTGTCCGTTAAAACAGAACGTTGTACGGTCGGCGGGCATGGGTAGACCCACCCCTAACAGAGCACTGGCTGGCCGGAGTTGCCCCATAAGACAAACCTACGCGTAACAGGATCTTCTTTATAATGTCGTTAGAAGACAGATGTACAAATGGCAATTTTAGCTTTACAAATATGATAGTGGATTCTTTCACATGAATTCTTAAAACATGTGTAATAAGAAGTTGGAAAGTCGACTATCCTAAAATTTATTGATAGTTAAACTCATGGAAAGTAAATCTAATAATCAGATCTACTACAATTCTTTTATCTTTTGTCCAGTCTACATTGTCAACATTATCTAGTGGAAATCTTAAAAGTGGTATCACTGTCTCGACATGCGAAATAGTTAGGGTCTAGGGTCTACTAGAAAAGGTGCGTACCTCTTAACTGAAAAGTTTCCCTAAGCTTTCTAGTTGCTGGCTGACATTCAACCTTCGATTACGGCCAATTCGGATGGGTTAATCGCCAACACTATATCAGCTCGCTCTTTCTCGTCAAACGTTTTCCAAATTGCGTAGTCGTTCCCGTCCATGACTTAGTGCCGTCCACGTACTGCCATAGGTGGCTCTTCTCTAGTACGGCTTGCATTTGTAATTTCCAAGTAACGCAGTTCTCCGCTCACAGCAGTTCTATCTTTATAAGGGCACTCATATTTCACTTTTTGAAATTATAAACTATAGTTTCCAAGTGTTTATTTATTTTCCGCACACTGGGGCCGTGCCGGACCCATTACCCGTTGGAGAGTTGGGGTTATGTGTGCAGGCTTAGTGGTTGAAACAGTGGGCCCATGACCATTAAAACGAGTAGACGAGGAGTGTTTGATAGATACTATACACAAATATATGTTTACTGAGGCCTTTGATTTCACGCGGCCCGACTGTCTTTGCTTAATGTAATTTAATGACTAATTATATTAATCGTTGATGTGCTCTTTAATTTTGCTTTAACATACTATAACATTAGCGATAATAACAACAGTGTTCGCAAAGCAATTTAATTCAGTTCACTGTGAAAAAAAAAATAAAACAACTGGACAAAGTATTTATATGTATAAATACAAAATATATGTGTATATATGAGTTAAGAACAATTATTCCTAATCACCAATATACCCAAACTCACTGCAAATACCCTAACTCACTGCAACAAACGACACGTGCCTTCGTCAGCGTATTCTACAAGAAGACCATCGTGGGACCCAAATGGATAACTGACACCACCACTAGCCTCCGTCAGCGCATTCCACTAGAAGGCACGCGTGAGACCCAAATTGGCCACCCGACACCTCCACCAATGGGACAGCAGCGACAAAGCTACACCGACACAGCTACAACGCCAAGACGCCAGCAAAATGCAGCAAACCGAGGTTTCATTATAATAAGTCATATTGTACAAAATCAGTCCTAATAAAGCACTAATCTGAAACAGTTCACTTTTTTTTTATTAAATACGTTAAAGAACCGTTTAGCAAAAGAAAACAAAGTTAAAGGTTTTTAAATAAAAGTAATAAGTAAAGTTAAAAATAAAGTTAATAAACTCGACAAGCTAGGGCAGGCTTTTGCACGTTGACAAGCGGAGCTAAAAGCAAAAGTGAGAGAGAGAGAGAGAGAATTTGATGAACGAGGCTCCTCGGAATAGTGGGCGTTAGCTTGAAAATCGCGTTCTCCGCTCTCTTTCGTGATATCTTGGACCGGATGCAACTGCCAATATTACTAAGTCTTACAAATTTTTAATAGCGCTCTTACAAAATTTGTACAGAGCATTCGCCCCGGTCAAGCAATTAACGTAAAACATAATGTAAATTCTTTGAAGATAATATAATTGCACTATGATTTTAATTATCCAGCCCCTAGGAACCCATTATATATGAACAAATGAGAAAAATTGTTTAAAACATATTTACATACCTATCCATTTATACATATATTTAGTGAGGTGAAATTGAATTGAATTGAGAACATAGGCACAGCACATTAAAAATTAAGTAGTAAAACAAAAACAAAAATTAAACAAATAAAAAACAATTAAACAAACTGAACAATAAAAATACATGAATACATTATATCAAAACTACAAATGAAATAACCATGAAATGCGCTGAAAAAATGTATTAAAATAGAAAAAACCAATTAAATAATAATTAAAACTTGTTTCTAAAGTTGATGGCGTTTTTAAGAAATACATTGAGAAAAAAAACCAACTAAAATAAAAAAATAAATTTTTTTTGAAGAATTCTTATAATTTATGTTTAGAAAAATTTATTTTGTGCTTACAAACATATACCAATCAACCTTAAATAAAATGTTACACATGTAATTTTAAATGCCCGTTTAAAGTTAAAATTACCTGGTCTCCGAATTTGTGGGATGGTTCGGATGGGGCTGAGCTGAGGCTTCCAGGCGGGTCGCGGGTTGCGGATAGCGAACGGTGGCAAATGGCGTCCGCCTGTTCTAATTAGCCTCAGCTGACACAGCACTATATCAGCTGCGACGTACTTTAAGTGCGGCAGTTGACAATAAGGAAGTAGCAATGTGCGCCTTCCTAGATATAGAAGGCGGCTTTGACAACACATCCCATGGTGCGATCAGGGCTGCCCTCCTGAGAAGGTACCTGGACACACCCATTAGAAGGTTGATTCCCTCACTGCTAGGGTCCAGACAGTCCACGGTATCAGCGCATGACAGCATTATAACAGTCTTAACTACCAAACGCTGTCCCCAAGGAGCAGTACTGTCTCCGCTACTCTGGAGCCTAGAGTAGACGAACTACTTTGCAGGCTGGCCAACAGGAGTATTCAATGTCAGGGATATGCCGATGATATTCTTATCATAGCACGAGGCAAATTTGAAGAGTCACTATGTGACGTATGTCAGTTAGGACTGAACATAACGAGTGACTGGAGTATGGAGGTTGGACTCAACCTAAACCCTACAAAAACAGTCCTCGTCCCCATTTCTAGAAGATATAAATTACAGAGAATGAGGCATATATTATTATTATTATAATTGGGGATAGTTAGCACTGCGACCTATAAGGTCTATTGTGCCCCCTTACTGAGCCTACAGCTCTTCCATCAATCCCAACTTCTGCACGATTGCTAGAATCTTTGTTGGGTTGAGGGTTTCTATGTCCTTGGGCCTCATGGTATGCTGCCCTAGGATGCTGCATCTTTTCCTGGTTAAGGCGACGCATTCTGTTAGGATGTGCGTCGAGGATTCCTCCTCGTGTCCGCAGAACCTGCATATGTTGCTGCTGTAAATACCTAATTTGGTTAGGTGACTTCTCAGTCTACAGTGTCCTGTCAATAGGCCTGTGAGTATTCTGAGTCTATTCTTCCCCATGGATATTATTTGCTTAAATCGCTTTTGATTATATCCACCTAGGAGACTTCTGGCTTGTCGGAGTCCTGGTGCCTCAGCCCAGCTCCGTTCCCGCATCTGTCTTTCTTCATCCCTGATATGTAGCCGTATTGTGTGTCTTCCTACGCGGCATATATATAATTATATATTTTGGAGAATTGAAAATGCTCCAATTATATTTTTGAGAAATAAATGCACCAATTGAATAATTGCGAATTGAAAATTCTTTAACGGTTTGATTAGTAAATAATGAAATTATTTATTCAAAAGCACGTTTTATTCGTTTGAGGTACAAAATAAATCTAATCTTATCCTAGTGGTTTATTTATAAAGAAAGCTCGCATTTGCATCTTCTGCGGTGTTGTAGCTGAGTCGCTGTAGCTTAGTCGCTGCGTCTTGAGTTCTTGGATTTTGTTTGCTTTTATAAAATGCGTTGACGGAGTGTTATGTGTTTATGCTGAGACGGCGTTTTAATTCTTGTGCGCAGGCTCTGTTGGATTTGTTTATTTACTGCGTTTTAATTCTGGGTTCTGAGCTTTTAATTCTTGTGGCTGCTGGTTCTGTTGGATTTGTTTATGTTTATGCTGAGACGGCGTTTTGATTCTTGTGCGCTGCTGTTGCGGTTGCAGTGACTGTGGACATGAGAGATCTGCGTGATCTGGATATGTCACTATATATATATACAGTGGCTGACAGTTCAAGTTAACCAGTGTCAAAGAAAAAAAGTAATTGCCTGCCATAAGCTAATCATTCATTATTTTTCAGGAATTCCAAAGACCGATGGTAGGTACATATATTAACCACCAAAATTAATATATGGCGCTAATACACTGAGGTTTTCCCACCTGCTAGGTAGGATTATGAAAATGTAGCCTACTTTTATGGGCGATTTTATTTGGACCATGTACATTGTTGACACCTTGGCTTAGTATTTTCGGTATAAATAGACCAATCCTTATATATAATTATATTCCGGTGAAGAAAAAAATTCGACAAACAAATGAGAAAAAACAAAACATCAAATTTGTTCTATCATTTTTTAAAACTTTGCTTTACAATTTGTCATTTGACCTGAGTCTGTTTTCTCTGATTTTGCTTAGACCGCTAACTTACTCTACAACTTTTTTTATGCGTAGGCCTGCTAATGGTGTAGGCTGCCTTAAGCGCATTTACTCACACTCTTCTGAATGTATCTGTGAGATCACAGAGGTGTTCTAAGCAGTCTGGGGATGTCGGGGGATGTTTCGAATGGATTCGATCTAGTTTTCTTTTATAAGTTCTCCAGTTACCATCTAATTTAAGAAGTAGACCGGTTTTGGGTGTTTTAAGGAAAGATCAAACTCAATATACCTTTTATCAAAAAATGGGGGATCATCCTGGACTCTGTACCCTTTTAACTGATCGCTGATGATATGTGAAACAAAAGTCAGGTCTATTATATCTTTACGGTTGTTAATAATAAAAGTGGAATCATTTCCCGTATCGCAGATCAAAAGATTAGTATTTAGGGTGAATATAAAGAGTGACTCACCCCTCAAATTCGTATACCTGTTGCCCTATCATTACGCCAGTTTTGCGATCTTCGCATTTAGCAACGACACATTTAATGCTTTCGTCGAGAGTATACGTATTGGGGCTGGCTTTAGCTCCAGGCTTACTGCGGTGTTGTCGGCGTTGCTAAAATGATGCAGCAGAACAATACTAAGGTGTTTTTCCGCGATAATGCATGTTCCCATTTTACCTTCAGAATGAGCTCTCCTCCGACTGTCCATGGTCCTTGGACTATTACAATATCGACCCCGCTACCACCCAGGAGGAGCATAGGGACAGCCGACGCTGCTTTACAATGGTTGAGGCTTATTTTCAGAAGTCGTAACGATATCTGGGGCATCACCCCACTACCGTTTTGTTGCTCCACCTCCTCATCGAATAGCGAGAAATCAACTCCATCTCTCGACACGTATTGAAAAAACCTTAACAAGACAAATAAAGTGAAATACGTATAAGCCATATTCTTTATTCTTGGTCAGAAACTCATCACAGCGCACATTGCTCCTTATTTAAGGAGTAATAGTTTTAACAAAGTCCAATATTTGCATGTTGATAATAAGTTAAGATAAGGTATACATAGCCAGCCATGCCTCTGAAGATTAACAATGCAGTCAGATTTGACACGTTTGAAGCACTTGATATAGCCACCGCTGAGGAGTATGACGACATTTTGGCCTCGTGATCCACTGGGTAGACGAATGCATTGAACATGTCCAGGATGTACACAGAGTATTCATCAAATTACGCTCATGACCATGGCCCTGATGGGCATCCAGATACACGATCATTGAGGCGGACGAGCAGCAATGTTATATCTGCATAGGGGCAAACGCCACCACCTTTGTAAGTGCAGCAGTGATAGAATCCGCCGCCTAAATTGATTGCCCAGCCAAATTCCAAGGCCAGTTTACCAGCCAATATTGAGCTGGCTGCCAGATAACGTATCGGTCGTAAATATCAGCTTTGCACCGTGAAATTGGGCATATAGATCATGACTGGGACCTCGGCAATGCAGGCCACTTTGGCACTTCATTTGAGGGACTTTAAATACTTGCGAGTGTGCACACGACGAAGTTGCTCTTTGGTAATCTCGACGGGGTTGTAGAAATGGCCGGCGTTCAGCGACAACTCAGCGCACAGCAGCTAAAGGTAGTATAAATATGAATGTTTTATCTATATATGCACATAATATTTGTATTTACCTGTTGTATATGCTTGCCCTTGGCTGCATCGAAAGGATGAAGCTTCTCCAGGCCAGCGAAGCGCACGGAATAATTCTTGGAGTAAACTATGGGAAGCTTATCACCTTCCACAACATCCTCGCACTTCATCCTCCAAGCTTGTGCTCTCTTTTATGTGTTATTTATAATTTTTTGTGACACATCGGTGTATTCATTATAGTGGAATGACACGTTACAAATTTTAAGCCGCTTGTAATTTTGTTAATCGATGATAGACGAGGATTAATAGAGCATTAATTGGTTTTCTTTTTTGTTGAGGCTACTCCCAATTTTTTTTGTCAACCTGGGATTTTAGGTTTCGGGCTTTTCGCAAAGTATAATATTGCAATCATCGAGTCCTTATGTCTACAATACAGGAACTATTATTATCGATAACACAATGCGTTTAATGAGGTTGCGATACAATGTAATAAATCGATAATTGTCGATGCAACTGTCTGCAAGCGCCAACAGATGCATTTGAATATTGTTTGTTTCATTGTTAAGAATCATTTTCGGTTCTGTAATACACTGTACGCTTATTGAGGCTCTGCAAGAAACGATAGTTGTTTCTCAAAGGCATGCCACGGTCGTCTGCCAACAACCAAAGGTTTTGTAACTATAATATATTTTAATTGTAAACGATTAAATATATTTCCAAAGCAATTGCAGCTTACATGTTTTTTTAATACTTCTACAGGCTTGGGGAACACATACCAGTTGACGACCTCTGCGCATGGTGGTGATGTCAGTGATCCTAAAATGTAAAGTGCAATTACGGTATAAGTTTGGGAACTCGATAGGACATGCAAACCTTTGTAGGTAAAAAATTCGTTGCATTTTATGCCACCTAAAATATCACTTAATGAAAATGTTCCTTCGATTGTTGAAGTTTTATTGAAATTCCTGACGAAACACGATTTATTACAGACTTCGTTTAGGACCCGCGACGTTATTGTGGGACACTAAATAAAATAAATAAATTTATATTGATATAATATATAAATATTTAATTAATATTTTTACATATTGTTTTATTATTTTAATATATCCAGACCATAATTTTATTTTTTAATATTTACTTTAAATTTTATTTTATTTATTCAACTTATATTTAATATCAGAATATTTATGGTGGTAGTGTGTTGTTGCTACCATTCTTGAACTTCTTAACTATCCTAATTTAATTTACTTAGATTCCTTTTTATTGGAGTCTAACTCCGAAGCAAGAAATTCAAACGAAATGATAAAAACGCCACAAAGAAAGTTTTGTCGTTCAAATTAACTGAAATACAATAATTTTACGACTAAATTTTTTCTAAATTTTACAGATATAATTAAAAATTTCGTTATCGGGATATTATAACGTTCCAAACATTTAAATGTTTGAGTTTATTGTTTAATTTTAATCTCTTTGTTTGTGGGCTGCCAATTCTTTTGACTGTGTTCTAAGCTAATCAGGATTAGTGCAATTAATTTTACTGTTGTATAGTTTTCGTAGGTCAGGTTTGTTCAAAAGTTACGGGTATTACGAATATGTTCTATTTTATTGCATACTTTTTCTTAGCTGGGGTATGTTTAGCAAGTGTGGGTGATAAGAATTGTTATATTGCATACTTTAAGGCAGCGTCAAATTAACCTACAACCAACACAACCAAAAAGCGGCAAGTGTGTAAAGTGTTTGAACCAAAAGATAGTTTTATGGTGTTAATGAAAATGTTAGTTTTCTTTAATATATCTATGTAAATATATTTAAATATATATGCATATACATTTTTCTTGTTTTCGTTCTTTTTATTTAGTTAGGGCATTATGGCTTTATTTATTATTAAAAAATATATAAAAGGATTTGAAAAGAAAAAATGATTTCGTTCAGAAATTATTTTATTTATTATGTTATACTTATTTATATATAAATATTATTATTAATTTTTTTACTGCATAATTAAAGATGGTAAATGTGGGTATATATTTCGCAATTTGCCAGTGGGACGATCGGTGAAAACTTAACAGCCACATTTTCCATGTGCTTTTTTTTAGGCGTGGGCTTGCTGAAGGGAAATGCTGCCTTGAAGGCACTTTCACATGCTATTGCTAGTAACACTCTTCAAAAATCCGGGGAAAAAAATGTTGGACCACGGCCACTCCTGCCCCCAAAAACAATAAAAGCCTATATGTCCCGCATTTTAAGAGTACAGTTACCAAAGTTGGAAGGTATATTACTAACATCTTATTCCAAAAATGTTTTTGGCAACGCCCACTTCCGCTTGCAAAATTTTTAAAATCCCATATCTCCCACAATTTAAGAGCTAGAGTTAGCAAACTTCGAAGTAAGGTAACTAGCTTATATCTGCCGCAATTTGAAAGGCAAACTTGGACAGAATTTCTTGGCTACACACACCCTGTTCTTTGCTACCAGTTATCAACTGGTATGAAAGTATTTCGTTCTGTCTTGTTAGTTTAGTTTAGTTTAGTTATTGCCACTAACGCCTAGTCTAGAAAAATATTATTTTTGTATTATATGCATTTTTTTTCTTTTGTAACTTCAGTAAGTAACTTCACCACCCTTCTCACCTTTTAGCGGAAATTGGCTTAACATATTTTATATTTCAACTTAACAAAAAAAAAAAATTTTTCCAGTCTACGTAATTTAAAAAATAAGCTACGGTTAGGCATTGCACTGCACTGCAACACTTTGATGATGATGAGGAGGGATGCTGGTGCTCCGGTGGATGCGTGAGTTATTTTAAGTTTTATTATATTTATTTGTTTACATTATTTATGGCAATGTCGATTAGGAAGTTTATAGCTGGGATTTGGCCGACTCCCGTGAACTGCAGTTCTAGACTGAACAAAAATTATATGTGCGTGATTTTTTTTGTTGTTGTGGTATTTTTGTTTCAACAAATGTTTATTCATTAATTTTTTGGCGTTTACTTGGGCCTATTTAATTCCCGACCACGTTAGTTTTATTTCCAATGCCTCACTGAGGCTTAGTATTCGATCGAATTGAAGAACAAAATATTTTATTTTGTTCTAAGTCTTTTTCTCGCGGTTTTAAAAATTTTGGCCACCAGAGGTGTGAAATTAGGCAGTCGACTTTTAAATAGAGCCTAAAAGGGTAAGCTGAGCAAAGCTATTGCATTCAGAAACTATCCGAGTATCTTAGCCTTCATCTTTAGATGGGCTAAATTACCGCTGCGCTTGTGAAAGCTGAGTACCGTAAGGTATGTAAGGGTTATTTACTCTTTGAAACGTACGCACATGGCGTACGCATAAGAAAAATTACATCTGCTACTTTTTATCTACTCCTATATCATAAACTTTTTTTTACATCGCACCAAAAATGCGAGCACCGACTATAGCAAAGACAGGCTTACCTCAACAATATTGACCATTATTGCCAGTACAACAAAGCCATCCGGGGAACACAGGGCATCCTCCTTGCGAGCGTATGCCATATTTTGATGAAGAATATGTAGTTCGGCATCATATCGCGTGCAGTTTATCGAATGTTCAGATCCCTTCGTCACTGGCGAACCCCAATGAAAATGAAGCTGCACAGCCTTGTAGACACTTTTGAGTTTACATCCGCAAACAGCTGGTTGACTACAGTCTTCTGCGCAGGGTATTGGCATCTTCAGCGTATGCCCATTGTTGGTTAGCTTTAGGGGACGGGTCAAGGCCTTATTGTAGTTAATGAAGATTAGCTCTGGCGCCGTTGACCTGACCGCCTAATATTTATAAGACTTATGCAATTTATAGAAGGTAACTATTCTGCGGAACACTTACTTTGGCTGTAGCTAGAGAAACGGGCGATTGTTGTCTGCCAGCGCTTACATTCCAATCCTTTCCGTTTTGATCATAGTTAAAATGGCTTAACCTTGAAAAATTTCGAATTACACAATTCATTTCAAAATCTGTAGCGACTTATCTGAACGAATAAGTATGTCGCTTTAATTGTGTTCTGCTAAGTAACTAAAAATAAAAATATGTGAAACTGAATTTCGATTTTCTAGCTTCATATGTCAAGTTTAATTGGTTGGTATTTATTGTCTATGTGTTTTCTTCTTCTTTTTTTGTCAATCGTAGTAGTCGATTTTTATATTTATTCAGTGAAATTCTATCAGAGTTTTAAATTTATCTCAGAGTTCTCTGGAAAATTGGCCTTCCATTTATATCCTGCAGTCTACGGTAGTTGTTTATCAAAGGAAGACTGCGTTCGTCTCGCAAATCCCAAAATTTGGCGATCTGTCGCCTAGGTAGTCTTACAGAATCCGAGAACACAGTCCAAGTAACAGATTCGGCACAGTCAGGCGTAGTCAGTGAGCCTGTATTACAATACATATATAAATATACATAAATATATATGTATGTGCAAAATTTTTGTCAAATGCATACCGTTATATGAGTAAAACCTTCCAGTTGAAATGTCTCCCAACAGATCGTTCGCCGTTAATCGCCCAGCTATCGTCGTTCTAGATTCGTATTGAATAACTTGAGGCAATCGATCTAAGATTCGGTTAAGACCAAATTGCGTCGAGACCATTGAAGGTACGGCCTGAAACATGACACCCAAAACGGCAAGACCATCCGAATGCAAACTAGCTTCGCTTACAGTGGCATAGCGAACATTCTTATGAACAATGTGCATTTCGACGTCGTAGCGTTGACCATTGATGAGATGCTCGGATCCAGGACTGTTCGCCGAGCCCCAATGGAAGTGCACGCTCTGCGCTTCAAAGGTGCCTGGCAACAGGCCGCCCTCGATGGAAGCACGCTGTCCGTTATTTGTGGGCGGCAAATCAATGTTCGCTGAAGTACACATTAATACTATATTTAAGGCACTGATAAAACAAAATTACTGCACACCTGTATGTCCATTATTTCTCATTATCAGCGGTGACTGCAAGGCCCGATTGTAGTTCGAGAAACGAATACGCGGTATGGACTTGCAAATAGCCTGTGAAAAAATAACCTTGCTAAAAAAAAGGGCAATTTTTGTGTAGGCTTATGCTACTCACAGTATTATCCGCCAATCTAATTGGAGATTGACTTGTTCCAGTTGCGCATGTTCCCTCCCAATCGTTGCCTTGTTGGTCGTAGTTGTATTGTCCACTCGCCTGCTTGGCTGCCAATAGTAAGAACTGCAGCAAGACTAAAAGTCCCAGACGGCTTAAGAGACACATTTTCTGTTTTGAAGCGTATGTAGAAGTTACAGCTAATATCGACGATAAGCACTGAAGACCGCTTGCAACAAGACTGCAATAATTGTGCAATGGACGCAGCAATTTATAGGCGCAGAGACTGCTTGATGAGAGCTTCTTCAACGATAAGAACGCCGTTTCTTGCCCAGCTCTTGTCAAGCCTGGTTGTAAATTTGCATAGAGATTGTAACGTGTTCCACATGTTTGCTTTTTGCCTCAATCACCTACATTAGTTCCCCTGATTCTTGTGCATCAAACTTCTTTTCAATAAAAGTACTGTTAAATCTGGTTCTAGCTGAGTGCACTTGGAAAAAGATTTCCCTCAATTGGCTTAGAAATTATTTATAAATTTATTTATATATATATTTTGTTTATAATATATTTATTATTACAACCATTTAATTTTGTATGTATGCATATATGTAAATAACCGAAGTAAATCAATAAAATAAAATAATCAGTAGCTGTGCAAAAATGTATTCAGCCATGAAAATGCGTCTGTCCTGGTACCAATTTGAGCAGCTATTTAACAAATTTGTAAGCATTTTGAAATACATTTTCATACAAATCTTTTAAAATACAAGAACGGTTTCTTCCATTTATCCATGTTTAAGATCCTAAATAAATATATATTTGTATATATATATATACCAATATGTATTATTTTGTCTTCAGCATTCATTGTACTCTACACTGAATATTATTTTCTGCGTTCACTCATTCAATCCGTTTTGCACGCGCTTCCATTCAATGGAATTTGGTTTGAGTACGCTATGTTTCGGCCAGCTTATTTGAGTGTACTCAAAACAAAACTGTAATGCGGCTCCAGTTTGAGTACAACTGTGCAGACCCACTGACGTAAACGATAATTAAATAATACGTTAAATGCTTGAGTTTGAAAATACTCTGAAGGGGTCTATGATTTTGTAATAAAACGGAAGATGTCACAGTGAGTATTCACATATTGTTTTGGTTGAAACTAAAAGTTGACACACAATCTCAATTTCATTAAAACTCTATTTTCACGTACATCCTTGGAACAGTAAAGTAACAGTAAATATTGTAAAATATAATTTTAAATTTTTTTGTAGTTATTGAAAATTTGAATTTCCAAAATTTATTCCAAGTGATCTCGCTCGTCCCAACGGAACATTTTGTCAACATTTCAGCATGCTTTCCAATGCTATTTATTTATTTTTTATTTGTTGAATAATTCATTTTTTATTAAATATTCAAAAAAAGGGAAAATTAAATCTGAAGGTATTCAATAGAAAAGTGGTTTAGCATTTATTACAAGGATTGAGTAAGCCCAGAAAAAATCCAATCAGACAAAATATGGTTCAAGATTAGTAGCTTAGCAATAAGATAAATAAGAAGTTAAGAGAAAGAGTGGGAGAGAAAATAAAGAAGAGGGGAATTGCTGAACCTGCATTATTATTATTATCATTATTATTATTGCTGCCCTAATAACATATATTTGTAGCACACATGATGTTCAAAATCACTGGAATTATAGTTGTATATAGTAATAGTTTTTTCGCATTATGCTTAATTTCAATGGATGAAGCTGATGGTCAATGCAATCCATACCATTATTATTATTATTATTAAAATCAGCTTACTTATTGTGAACTGTAAGAATTAAAATAAATAATTTAAATGAATTGATTTAAATTTAAAAAGAAGAGTTAAGCTGAAATTTAAAATGAAAAAATAATATAAAATAGTTGGGTGTATTTAAACGTAAAATTTATCGCAAGGGTTAGGATGCCCACTAAAATGCAATTAGGCCAAAATTGTTTATGATTTGTATTTCTCATCAGGAAGAAGATAATAATGTAATCAAAATGGTAATTAATAAATTATCAATAGTGTGAAAATACACAACTCTCCGATCACGTTTTCAACTTGTGATTAAAGAGTAGTTCATTTTCACATTATAGATCATTTATTGAATTAACAGCCTCTCGTCGATAAATCAAATGAAATATTATATAGACTATCTTAGGCAAGTTAGAATGGTTGTCAAAAACGTTATGGTATATTTTCAATGTTCCTAAAAAAAACCCATGATTGAAATAAATGCTATTTTAAATACATGAGTTATTTGTATTTCTATTTTTTTTTTAGCTAAGACAGAGAAATTTAATAGAAGTAATGGAATTTTAATATTGCTTTGCCAAGAACCAGGCATGTGCAGAAAAGTACACCACATTTTCTATCGGCTTAAAAATACTATATCGTATGATAACCATATTTTTTACCAAGATTTTGACATAAATTATTAACATCAGTTTACTTATATAGCTAAACTATACACTTAACATAAAGCAATATCGAACAAGCTCACCAGCTACGTGTGCTAAAATTTCATTGTCGAACTACCATATTATGCATGATCTAGTTTGTCTGCAATTGTGTTTTTCCATTGTTTGACGTAACATATGTTCCGGTATTCAGTTTCCATTCTTTATTCCAGTTAGTTATTTTTATGTTTAAAAAAAGATTTTTTATTTAAATTAAATTTATTAAAGTTTCCAGTCTATTAGCTTTTCTTGTGAAAAGCAATAAAACTGCTGCCATAGAGTATATAATAGGAAATGATATTAAGTGTCTTGAGAAGATCATATCAGAACCAAAACATTTTAGGATAACGTAATACTGGTCGATGCCGTAAGTTAGGTGCATGTATGTGTTGATAACATGTATTCCAAATTTGAAGTCTCTAGCTGTTAATGTCTCTGATATCTGTTTGTTCCAAATTCAGAATATATATCCCTTATGGAGTATATTCGGACACTCTTTCCTCTAAAATTTAAAATAAAATATTTTAAATTTTATTTTGTTCCACAAAAGTTAGTTATTTAAATATATGTATATGTACTTTTAAATATATACTTTTTACGCCCACCCACAAATATTGCGAATGTTTTTATATCTATCAATCTTGAAGTCATTTACATTTAACATTAATATTTTACTTTTAGTTAAATAATTAAGTGTACCATATAAATATATATATAAAAATCAATGTCCGTCTGTCTGTCTGTATGTCACTTTCTCAAAAACTAGAAACTTAACCATCGTACACCATAAACAGATCAACAAAATTTCCATGAATTTCAATACAAATTGATTTGCAATAACAATAAAAACCCAGAATTTTCAATATTTATTCACAAGGAATATATAAGATGATTTTAAGGATCAGTTAAGAAACAGGGAAGAAAATTATTTATTAATAAGATCCAGATTGCAGACCAGAATAGAGGCATACATTCAAGTATATCTACATTTTTCAACATTTAATTATGTAAAAGATGTACGACTTATGATATGTGAAGTCTGTGCAGGCTATCTCCCATATATATTACATATATATATATTACAAAATAAATATTAAGAATTACAGAAGAAGAAGAGCTTTCTTTGACAACGAAGAAATTAAATTCATTTGGAATTTTGATTGGGATGATTTTTATTTTACGCTTAGCTATAATATTAAATAATTTACTTATTCTACTGATCTACACTTGTCTATATATTTTTTGGTGTTTCCTATCGGATTTTCGAGAGACCCCCGTAGTAGGCTAGATAATAGCTACTGAGATTTTTAGTAGTGCGATAAAAAACGGGTCGATTGTTGCGCCGCTGAAGCACCCGGTAGTTGTTTCTTATCAGATTTCCATTGGCGTCCTGCATTTGCCACAACTTGACCATATCTGTCAAGGCTATGGGCAGGGGCTGGGCAAACACCGTCCACGTAACAGCCTCGTTGCACTGCGGCGTAGTCAACGATCCCCTGTATGTGAAAAAGTCGCGCGTATTCAAATCGCCTAGCAATTGACCCAGTGTTATGAAGCCTGGTAGCTTGACTTCGCTGTGATATTCAACCAAATTGGGAAGCTCAGCAAATATCATTTTTAGGCCTGGATAAATTCGATCCGGTATCTGTAAAAAAAATGGATTAGATTTATATATTTTCGTCTATAAATGCTTACGCCAGTCAGGGTGTCAAACCGAAACGAATGAGTCTGAAATTTCCAAGAAATATTCAGATTTGCAATATCTATATTGCACACAATTTGAAAGCGTGAAGGCATTGGTGTCTTCAAAGGTACGTTATACAAACCATGTCTGTCTCTCCGTATAAGCAAACGGATCTCAGAGACCTTAGGAGCTAAAGACATTAAATTGGGAATATGAGTTTACGTATACCAGTTTGAACACAGGCAGCGATAGGATAGAAAATATCAGTTCCAGAATTTTTGGTATTTGGATTTGAATTTTGAACTTAGGTTCTGAATCTGGTTCCGATTTAGGTTTGACACACTGAAAATATTTACTCACGCTGACAATCTTGAACATAATGCCGAGTACGGCTATGCCATCTGAATAATGTGAAGCTTCAGCGATATCCTTATAACGCACATTCCGATGCACAATATGCATTTCCGCATCGAAGCGTCTCTTATTCACCAAATGCTCTGATCCACCGGAAAGAGGCGACCCCCAATGCAAATGCACGCCTTCGGCCACATATTGTCCCTTGAGCAGGCCGCCTGCAATAAATGGTTTTTGGCCATTGCTTGTGTTTGGTATGGCCATGTCAACTGAACAGTGACAAAATACAAAAATGCAATTATCGAAATGGCTTATACAAATTTTAATTAGATCTTCCACATACCCGTGTACCCTTTGTTAACCAATGTCAGGGGTCTTTCAAACCTTACGTCATAATTTCCAAAGAAAATTCGTGGTAGCGGCGCAATGATAGACTGCGGAAAGCGTGAAAACGGAAACTACACTTAGGAAAAAAATCACCATGCATTTTGGAAATGCGCCATTCTTTTGGCGCCAAGGGTTCCTCATCAATATTCATCAAGTAAATTTCTAATATCTAACTATTTTTTATTATTAAGATATATATATTTCTAGAAATGAATAAATTGGAAAACACCATATTTTCGAGATTATATATTTAAGGTAAGCCTTTTTAAAATTAAGAAAAATTGTCTTTCTTATTTTTTGAAATGAATTCCAAAAACAAGTTTGTTTTTTTTTAGAGTGTAAACATTTACCCACAATCAAAGGCAATTTGCACAGATAAGGCTAATAGTGAAAAGCAGCGAAAAATTGCGCCTAGCTTAAAGAAAATTG
Source organism: Drosophila seclusa (assembly GCA_035043575.1). Lineage (NCBI taxonomy): Eukaryota > Metazoa > Arthropoda > Insecta > Diptera > Drosophilidae > Drosophila > Drosophila seclusa. The sequence goes on along the minus strand of JAWNMX010000457.1, from coordinate 46,661 downwards.
GGCCATTCGGAAGCAATTTCGTGAAATGAGCTCTCGAGCAGCATTTATCAAATTAGCTGTCATCGTTTGTAACGGAAACAGCGAGTATTGTGTGCTGTAATATATTGCATTACAGTTAACCAGCAGTCTGTTAACTTGTTTCTGAGGCATGTGGTAACACAATTTTAATTTACTGATTGCCGACTTTGGCGCATTTACATAAACGTGCTAATATATTTTCCATTATCATTTTTCCTCTTTTTTTCCATGTATTTAAGATAAACTAAAATTACGTTAAACTCTAGCCACACAAATCGAGCTGAAGACTGAATAAACATAAACATCTCAACTAAGATGAAAGTATAAAATATGACATTAAATTTGCTTACACTATCAATAGACAGTTTAATAGGGCTCTGTCTCATACCAGCCGCACATATCCCTTCCCAATCGGCACCCTTTTCGGCCAAATTCCAGTCAGCATTGTCCGCACCACCATTATCTAGAAGAAGAAGCAATCAACATAATTAATAAGCTGAGAAATGGTTATAAGTTTCACTTTCTTCCACGAGGTAAATGGTTTTTGCCTTTTCTTTCTCACATCATAATTTCAAAATTAGGCTTCTTTACGCTCAATGAAAAACATAACTAATTTTAAGCAGAATTGGCTGAGAACTGAGATTGATTCTTTTCACAGCATATTGAAAAATGTCACTTTTCAATACATACTATTTGCGGGTGGCTGATATGCGAGTGGCAGCAATATAAATAGTCTTTGGAAGAGTTTTGATGATTGCATTATTGCTTTGTCTTATTCTTTTTATGTTGAGAATTGTTGGAACTGTCAATATTTGTTCACATTTGAATCGAGACGTTTTCCATATGTGGCACTACGATTACATTGGCTGCTGCGGCTACCGCTCAAATACAACTGAGTGGGCCTGAAAATCACCAAACCTTTTATACCACCAAGAGAGCTGCGCGCAGTCGCAAAAGCCACACAACCGTCGCAGTCTCATCCCAATATACGCTTCAAATACATACACTACTTTAAGTGTACCGAAGACAACAGACAGCTACAAAGCCAAAAACCGATAGAAATTTTACCGCTAAATTTAAAGTTTAATTCAAATAAATCAAATTAAAATATTAAATAATAAAAATTTAGTCTCATCACAGTGAAAATTAGTTTTATTTATTTTCGTTATTGTACAAATCTGATGCTGTATAAAATGCATTGAAGAACCTTTTATTATTTTGTTACTGTTCTTAATTTTCTTTCCGCTAAATTCGCTATATCTATGTACATGCGATGAATATCATTTTTTTTTTATTATTAAAAAAAAAAAATACTGAAAATATAGGCCCATGAAACTTAATCGATGTTTACTATATATGTGTAAGTCAATTAAAAGATAACAATTTTCGTAGGTGTTGCTCAACGATTTCTAATATATTCCAAATTGGACTTGCTCCACTGACGCGTATGTTGATATTTTCATAGGCATAGAACGCTCTTAAAAATCTGAACCAGATTGATCGTCTTTACTTTCTCCTTTGTTCTTAAGTCACTTTTGCGATTTAATATATTTTGCATACTTAAGCCTAGTTAAAAAATGGGTTTTTTTATGCAAATTAAGTGCTTAAGTATACAAACGGTTTTTGGGGGTTCTAAAATAACGCAATATTTATTTTTGGGAAAAAAGTAATTAGTTGGAATTCGGGTGATACTACAAAGAATAAAATTTAAACCATTATAGAACATTTTTAAATTAATAATACAAATATATATCTCTATTTCAGATTTTATCAGCACAACTTTTGTCCGCCAGGGAATGAAATTTCGGTACATCCAAGGCTGTACAATTTTGTATATCTCAATTTTGGTAATTTAAATAATCGATTCAAAATTTCCTGCTTACGTCGTACTGTACAATAATTAGGTCATCGAGTTCTTAACAAAAATGCACATGTGCATACGATAATTTGTAGGTTACACGAGCTGCAGATCGAATTAACATTTCAGTAACATGAAAGGTTGGTGACAAGGTCTGGATGGTCCAGTTCAGTTATAAATATCGTCAGATATAGTAACTAACTTTTCAGATACTAGACTTAAAATATCCAGAAGCGGAGAACCGATTAATGCCAAACTTATACTTACGACAGGTGATGCTGTGGGCATGAATTCAAAACAATCTGCTTAAAATATTTAAATAAAAATTAAAAATATTTTTTAAATAAAGTTTTCCAATGAAATATAATTAATATAATTAAATACTACTACTACTACTAATATTTCATAATATCGTAATATGAATTCTGGTAAAAGGCGTTGTACACCCATTCTTACGATTTTAGGAAAACTGTAATTGTGTAAACTATTTTCAAAATGTAATTTTTACGGATATGCAAAGATTTGTCAGAGGACATACAAATGTACAATATATTATGATCAAATATGACTTTAATTTTCGGGTTATGTTGTTACATAAACGCAAAAGATTATTTCAATTTTCGATGTGTTACGCCTTAGCTCTGCATTAAATGTTCAATTTGGTCACCTAATTTGAATGTAAATAAAATGTATACAAGTACAATTTCAATTATTTTGAACTACAACTATTTTGCTTGTTGAGTCACATTTCTACCAATTTCATTTAAATTTTAATTTTTAAGATATTCATTCTTGATGGCAGGGATGTCTGGCTCCTTTTTCCGGTCTTTCTTGATTCCGTGGTAGCCATTAGCTGTGTTATTTAAAAAAAATGTTTTGAAAACTGGTTTCTTTTATGCATTAAGTCCCATTTCATCATTGATTCTCTACATTTATAATCATTTTAACAGAGAAACGAAACTCGCTCCAGTCAAAAATTTAAAACACAATTTTATTATTTTGAGCAACAGTTAAAACGACGAAAAAGCATTAAATTAAGTTCACAGTTGCTTATTTCGCATCCGAAATTTAAATTTTATTTATTCTTTTTTTTTGTGAATAAAAATCAAAAGGCAATTGGTAACTGCTCCTACAGGGGCGTCACACTTTACGAGATGAATCAAATTGGAGAAATTATGCTAAGTATAAGTTCATATCTTAAGACCAAAGCAAAATCACAATAAAAAAAATGACATGAAAAAAGTATAAATATCAGCTGTAATTATAACTAAAGTTACAGCTTATGGTTAACGAATATATATTTTCGAATTAAGCCATCTATCTCTCAATAAACATTCCTTGCTAAGAGCTATATCCTGATTCCGGATTAAAAATGGGTTAAAGGACTGGATATATTTTTAACTACTATACAAAAATGGATCCTCGATCTCAAATCAGTTATTTAGTTGTAATGCTTAGTTCGAGTATGTTGTTTGCTTTTTTGACAACTCTGCCGGATCAGCCCGAATTGGAAATAACTTATCTATTATAGATATATTTGAAATTTATTATTAACCACAGCACAGTTTTTGCACGATCTCCGCTGTATATTCGACTCTGATACACTAAATATATAAACTTTAGAATAACCACAGAAAGAGTATCTCGGTTGCCAAAATAAAATATGTAAAATAAATTCAAATGGAAACTAAGTATATCAAAATCCAACAATGTAGAAAGCTGATTTCGGCGAAAATAAAAAGGAAATATAATAAAAAATGCACATCGTAAACCTAATGAAGAACCATTAACTAAAGTTGTTTTAAAACATTTTTTGATATTTGATTTCTTACGCTATATCAACATACATGATCATCATCAGACCGCACAACTTAATTGAGAACTAAGCATAATTGCCAATCTTACACAATTATACAGAATTGAATATATAACAAATGAATCAGTTTGTTGGGTCAAAAATCACCCACGGCATGCGAAATGAACTCGTATTGTCGCTCCACGCTCGCATCCACATCGAGAGTGTCGTCAATGAAATGCATTTCGACATGCTCCTGAAATGCCTTGAACGACACCTGGCAAGAATATAGTTTGCCGCACATGGGGCATGTCTTGTCTATGGAATCAGCGTTAAGTTTCTCTTGAATGATATTGAGGCGGGGCGTGGGAGTAGGCGGATGCGGTGTAGTAATTGCTGTCACATGCCCGTTGAATGTGTCATGGGAGGGGTGCTCACGGTTATCTTCAGTCTCCAAGCTCTTATCAGCCATTTCCGGCTTGTTGGCCGCCTTCTTGGCACACTCGGGACATGGATGCAAGGCTGCAAAGCGATAAGTTAAGCGATTAATAAGCGATAAGAAATAAAAATAAAATAATGCAAATCATCGACTCACCCAGTCGACTCTCTAGCAGTGTCAGCGCCGAGTTGAGCTGTTGCTGCTGTTTCATCGCCTCACGTCGCAAATCCTGCAGTCCGTCCATGCAGTGCTTGGCATCCGCGTTGGCATCCAGGTCGCCACTCACAGTGGCTACGTCGTCCACATTCAGTCCGTAGGGGTAGCCCAGTTTCGTCTCGAATTCGTCCAGGGCCACCTCTTCCAGGCTCACCTCGGTGATCAGTTTCTGGCGCAAGTGCGGATTTGGCGAGTGTTGTGTGAAAGTTTTTGATCGAATCAGGTTCGGATTGCCACCAATTGAAGTTATGCCGGCGCTGCGTATATAGGAAGTGTTCGCCGCATTGTCGTCTCTTGCTAGATGTGTCTGATCTTTCGATATTTTTGAAAGACGTGACCAGAGCCTCCGATTCTCGTTAGCTACCATGTTAATCTGATCTTCGAGCTGTTCCTTTTGCCTTTGCAGTTCATCGACCCGCGTGCGAAGCGATTTTTCGCCGTTTGTTGACCCAGTCTCAGTGACAGTCACAGTCCCAGTCCCTTCCCGCAGACGTTGGTTTTCCTCTTCCAGATTGGACACTCTTCGCTGCAGCTGATTGCATCTTTCCTTCATTGTCTGCAAAGCGACTTGCAATGCGTAATTAATTTTATCGCTGGTCGATGAGCTGCTGCTAGCTTGGGATGTGGGAGTGATGTTGCCAGCTTTCGTTTCCATCGTGTCTTCTTGGAGTCGTGCTCAATTTTCTAGAATTTAACTAGATGTGTTTTTTTGTAGCGTAGCTGTTTTCATTTTTCTTACTTGCAATGACGAATGACTTTTATCGATAGGACGTATCGATATAGGTATTTTAAATTTTTGACTTGAACGTATTTTATCGATAGATCGATATTACAGCTCTGACCATCAGTGCTATCGTTTTGGCTTTTTTCAGAAAATATATTAGCAAACATTCCTTGTCCGCAAATCTATTATTTTGTCAACAATTTCAGCAGCACAAATACACAAATGAACTAGATTTTTTCTCATATAGCAACCAGAGCTTAGTGCGTAATTTTTTTAAACATAAGAGTGTGACTGCATTGCAAGCAATTTGTCGTGTATTTAACTTTGTTGCAACATATCGATAGAAATGCTCGCAAATATCGCACGACTCAAAGACAGGGCTGTTAAATCGTCTCAACAGCTGTAAAGATGTTATGCGGCAAGAGTTTAGTAAATAGTTTTTTTAAATATAAGAGAAAAGTGTGTGGAACCATATGGCAGAGCAGCAGGCGCTGCAAGATAACTCACCAATCGCCAAAAGTTTTGTTCTTCGGCACTGACAACTTCTCGTTGCCAAGTCTAACAATGTTACATCAAAGTAAAGTCGACGTTGCCGTTGTCACATCCTTCAAAAGCCCGGTAAATTGTGTGCGAAGCTATGCGGATAAGCACAAACTTCCGCTCTATCGTTGGCCCATAACTGCGGAACAATGCACACACTTCGAGCTGGGCATCGTGGTGTCCTTTGGCCATTTGATACCGCATCATATCATCAACGCCTTACCGCGGGGCATCGTCAACGTGCACGCCAGTTTGTTGCCCCGTTGGCGGGGAGCTGCGCCCATAATCTATGCCATTATGAATGGGGATGCGAAGACTGGCATTTCCATAATGCAAATACAGCCTCATCGCTTCGATATTGGTCCCGTGAGTTCAGCAAACTAAAGTAGCAACAGCTAACCCAACTCTTTTGCCCATTGCAGATCCTCGATCAGCGCGAGATTCCCCTGAGAAACGACATTTTCTTGCCGGAGTTGCACTCAACCTTATCGCATTTGGGCGCCGAGCTGCTTGTGGACACGGTGCATCATCTGGAGGAGAGACTCTCAAAGGCCACGCCTCAAGATGAAACACTAGCCACTTATGGCAAGTAGCTTCTTACAATCAATAACTGCAATTATATAATTTCTATAATTTTTATAGCACCCAAAATAAAGCCACAAATTACGGAGATCGTTTGGGGGCATCAAACAGCGCTGGATATCTTTGCGCGACATCGTGCACTTTATGGCTTTAAGAATCTAAGTACAAGCTTTGAGGAGCGACAAATTCAACTGCTCGAGTTGAAGCAGCCCGAATTGGAGTGGAACGGAGCAATAGCTCCAAGTGCAGCCTTAGCTCCTGGCTGCTTTTGCTTCAATCGCCAGCGAAGGTCGCTGATAATTGGCTGTGCCGGTGGCACTCGGTTAGAGTTGAAGCAGCTGCGCTTGGAGGGCAGGAGACCGATGAGTGCCCAGGATTTCAATAATGGTTACCTCAAATGTGCACAATCCCGGCAATTTACGCAGAATAAACAGATCGCAATTTATTGAGGACTGATGACAAAATTGTTAACCCAAATTTGTGGGTTTAGTTTCATTGGAGGATTGCTGTGTGGATTTTTGCAAAAGATTTTTGGTGAACCACATGGGACGCGGCTTCTTCATTTCCACGATGCGTTTGCCTTGCTGCTCCTCCGTTGCTACTGTTGTTTCGCCCTCGTAGAGGACAATCACCTCCTGCTCGATGGGTTCCAGGCCAAGTTGCGCTTGGATTTTGTCTTGCATAAGCTGCGTTTCCTCGCGTACTTTGGCGTAGCAGTGAGCTGCAGTTGTTATTTCATTTTGTATTTATTTGTTATGATTGCATTTGTCTTGACTTACGGCAGAGCACGCCCATTTCGTGGTCATTTCCGCATTGCACGCAGGAGCGAAGATTTCTCTTTTCCTTCAGCGGTTTCCAAACGTAATCGGGATAGCCAAACTTGCGATTTAAGCGCTTTTCAACACTCCGCCGGTGTTTGGGAACAGCCCACAAAATGCCATCGCCAATTAATTCCTTTAGACTGAAGCTGCTGCTGCTGTGCGAATCGCTGTGTGGCTGCACTATGTAGGCTAGCGCAGGTGCAGGTGGTGCAGCGTTTTGCAGGAACAGTCGCTCCAAGTGTTTTACAATGTTTGTAATTGATAAAAACAAATTACGAGACATTGTACAAATTGAGCAAGTTTATGTAAAAGCTGGGATGTAATCGGCGTGTATCAAAGTATCGACTAATGTGGACTAATATTGCGTGCAATATATCGATATTAATATAGACTGTGCGACATATATTTTCATTTTCATATATCCACAATCATCGTCAGTATTCAAAATTCACATGTTTGCCATATATTTAAGCATAGATTACATTTCAATATCCGCCAAACTGCTGTGTTTGCATACTAAATTCTCATGTTCTCTTATACATGCATAATGAAAGAAAGCCAACATTATCGACATGTATCAGGTGTTGCACAGCTGTTTTGCTGCCAAATGTAAGTTGGCAGCTCCCGTCCGTTTTCCAATCTGCGGCCTGCTCAGCTGTTTTAGCATTATTACGTCAAAACAAGTCTGCTTGTGTGCCAGGAAATTTTAAAAATTTGTGAAATGAAAAGCCAGACCAAGTTTAAAATAACTAAAAACAATTAGCATATGATAAGATTATAGTGCACTGCAACACGCCGAAGTGAAAACATAATGCCTCTGGATGTGCAACAGGCGTCTTAGCCAAGGCGAGAAGTGCAGGCAAGCTTAAGCTCCCGTGCAGTGCACGTCGAACTGCACAACGGAAATGCAATTTCTGGTTGCACCAGCAGCGGTGAAGTCAAGTTCAAATTCAATGCGCGTCGGGCAGCGTCTTAAAGTCGCTTAGCTTTTATTCGCATTCGAACCCACCCCAGCTGAGCGCGAATGAACTCACCACGGCTTACTGGCGAGCTTGCTGCGCAGACAGCGGCCAAACGGCGAAACACTTCGCTGCAGCTGCTGTAGTCGGACGCAAGCAAAGCGCTCTGTAGTTTGAATTATTTGGCGCGTGTGTCTCAGTCTCAATATCTGAACATCATATATCTTAACTGTATTTGTATCTGTGCCGTTTTTTTCCAATTTGATGCAGTCTTAAGCGAAACCAAAGCCAGCAATAATAATGCTGTTAAAAATTTAACGAGTTGCATTTCTTTCGAATTGAAAAACCTTTAACAGAAGCACAAACAAAATAAAATAAATTAAAAAAGGAAAATCAAAAGCGAATCAATATCAAATAGATCGCAGCATAAATAAAAAAAATGGCCTGCTTGAGCACTTCCGGTCGCGTCGCGTGCGTTTCGCGTCACCAACAGACGCAAAAATTCATCTGTCGCCTGTTCCTCAATCATCAGCTGAGCCTGCGCCGGCAGAGCAGCCAGCTACCAACAGCAGCAGCAGCTGCCCAAGGACAATATGTGAAAAAGTACTCAAACAATAAGCCACAATTGGTGCGCAGCTTTCAAGGATTAGGCTGCGGCGTTAACCAGGATTACCTCAGCTTGCTGGTGAGTACAAATCGAGAGATTGTAGCTCACAATGATGTGTAAAATGTTTTATTAAAATATTTTATGCCATTAAATCCGAGAACGCATTTTAAATGTTTATTTATTATTATTAGTGATTTTATTTTATAAGCAGTTGTATTTTATGAAATGCTTTCTTTTATTTATAATTTTCTTTAGAGCAATCTCAATCAAATTTTTTAATTTGTCTTGATAAATTTAAAAACCAAATTATGATAACATTTCTGCATGAAATAACTGAAGAATGCAAATAAAATGCTTTATTTCAATATATAATTTGCTTTAAAGCAAAATCAAATACATATATTTATTTAGCTTGATTAATATTTTTTCGTTTGTTTTTAATTGTTAATAAAATTTAAGCATTTAAAAAGTTAAGAATTTATCTTAAACGTTTACTTATTAGTATTTATTTTTTTAACTTTTTTTGATATTATAAAAGTAGAACTTTAAAGAAGTTGGATTATTAATAATTTGCTGATTGATTTTTGAAAATTTGTATCAAATCGAAGAACTCATATTAAGAGTTTATATATTATTTTTATTAATGTTTCTTTTATAATCATATGTTATTATGAAATTAGACCTTTAAAGCAAATGATTTCTTTGACTTATATTTAATTCAACACCAAAATCAGTTCATGCATGATTGATTTGATTGATTTGATTTGATGTGTTCTTTTGATTTAATCATTTGCTTCACGCAAGCACGAAGAGAAGAAGATGCATTTACTCGTAATCGGACTTTTACAGGTTTGGTTGTCTGCATGCTCGATCATGATCGTTGCAGCAAACTCTCGTGCACAGACTCCAAAAATAGAAAAAAAAAAAATTAAACAAAAGAAAAACGGGACGACAATCTCAACAATGACATCGACCGCCAACTAGTTGACAACAACAAGTCGTTGCTTGATATGCCCAAAGTGCAGCAAGTGTTTGCCGCAAATGCGTCTGCGTGACTTTAGTTTTTGTTTTTTTGCTCATTTTTCTTTGCTCTGCTTTGTTGTTTTGTTGCATTCGTTCGCTTTTCATTTCGCTGCAAAAGCAAAAGAAAATGAAAGTGAAATTGGTTGTGGCTTTGACTTCGTTGTTGGTTATTGCTTTTGTGCAGCTAGCGTAAAGAAGACAACGACAACAACAAAAACAACAACTACATTTTTTTTTTGCTGTGGGCGCTTTTGCTTCTGTTGGCGGAAGCCGTTGTTTATTATATATTTTTGGATTTTTTTACGGTTTTGCAAATTTTATCATCACATATTTGCCAGATTTTAAATTTTTCTCTTTTTCTAATAATGCTTGCTAGCTTCACATTTATTTTTATATTTTACTTCAATATTTTCACTATGGCTCATGTGTCATGTTTTTTTTTTTGTTATGCAATTTATTTATTTAATTGTTTGTCGTTTGAACTGTTATTGCAAAAGTTGAACTGTTGCTGTTTGTGAACTCTAAGCACGAACCAGTGGCTGCAAAAACCACCAAGTAAATACAAATGCTTGTCGAGCTGTGAGTTTAATCACATAGCGTTCGTTTAATTTTGGCTTTGTTCACAGTTTGAGAATTTTTTATTTATAAATTCAAAGTGCATAACTAAATTTATATAAATGTGACCAGGATAAATACATTGCTTAGTTTTATTTAATTATTTCATTTTTTTTTTATTATTTACTGTTATTTGTTACTTTAAGTAAAAATTAAAAGTAAATAACTAAATTAAAATTAAAAAAAAGAAACTAAATAATAGTTAAAGAATATAATAAATCTAGGGATATGGATGTAAAATGGGTCCAACATCAATTGCACGAATTGGGGAGACCCACAAAAAACCCAATGTAAGCAGTTACTTTCTATCCTTCAGAAAAGTAAGTAACGTTATATGGAATTCCTTTGAATGAGGTAATAAAACATACATATTTATTTAATATCTAATAGGTAGAAACAGATTGTAATGGGAAAGGAAAAACACTATAGCCTGAGGAGATAGCTAAGATACTTGCTTGCAAGGATACTGGAATGCACGACACATAAATATATCATGATGTGGGCTGATATATACAATTTCAAGCCGAATGAGATCGGAGGGTTATATAAATTCGTTGGACGCAGTTTTGGAGAACTTTATGAAGCATCAACGGGACTTAAATTCCTTATTCCAACAGGATAATGCTGTAGTTGAGGAATGGTCCAAAAACCCACTATCTGAATTCTAAAAAGTTGAAACGATGTCAAATCGAATTTTTTAGTTTTAAATAATTCTGGAGACTGAACACAATATTAATTTGTAATCTTCTTGTCATTTCTATATATATTATATTAATTTTGTTAGCACTGATTTTAATAGAATTTCGCACATTTTCCACACTTAAAAAATGTTCAGCTAATGTTAAAAATTTAGTTCCTTTTTTCTTTGACGTGTATTTAAAAAGCTAACTTTTATGGAATTTTTTCAATTTTATAAGGAAAAAGTCAAGTGCCTTTAGTCGAATTTCACAGAGTGTACTTATATGTCTACCAGAGAAGAAGTTGAAGATGTAATCAAGGAATTTAATGAGTGAATTTCAATTACGATTGAACTATAGTATTTTCTTAATAATGGCAATTTTGTGGGCTTCTGCTTAGCTCGTGTGAAAACATTTTCCTATTGATGGGAAGTTCTATAATTGGATGTTTTAGGGAATTGAATTCGTTATGTATTTTCCATTTTACACTCGTATTATTCGCATTGCCATGAAAATGTGCAAGCATTAAGTTTGAACATTAACACATTTTATCGTTTTCATGCACGCAATTTGAGCGGCCATGGTTGAGAACTTGAGCGCTGGCCTTAATTGCTTTAGCATAGCACTTTTTCGCTCAGTGCATTGTATTTATGCCTTGTAAATAATGTGCTTTAATAATGGCCACTGTTTCAAGGTTTTGTCACCATGCGCTGTGTGTGTGTAGGTGAGCTTGGGGTCTTAGATCTGGCAAACACAAATAAAAATAAAAAGGTAAAAAGGTAAAAAGGCCAAGTGCCCATAAAAATACACATTTTAATTGACTCGTTTGACACACATTAGGGCCAAATTTAAGTTGCGAAGCACACACAAAAAGCACGCATTAAATAATATATATATTTTGAATCCAATTTTATGAGCTATTGAAGAAAATGAAAATGCAAGAGTCAAATCCAAAACCAAAACCAAAAACAACTTTGTATGCAGTCGACGGCGTTAAATTAGTTATGCATTTTCGCTTGGTGGTTTGAAATTTGGTTAAACTGAATAAAAATTCATTCAATTCAGCGCCAAATGGTTTTATGCCCAGCTCACACACCTATGTATGTGTGTGTGTGTGTGTGTGTGTGTGTGTGTGTAGCTCTATCATAGGTAAACAATAAACAAAAAGCAAAAAGAAAGCGCACGTCGCAGCAGCAGCGACGCAAGCAGCGCAGCCAAAAACGAGTAAAAGCGCTCATGTCGCGAGTGCTCGACTATAAAATGCCCTTTTTCCTAATAAACATATTAGTGTATATATATTTGAAGCAAAGCAGCGAGCAATACTTATAAAGTGCAATTTTCTTGTCGACAATATATCGAAATTTATTTAAAATAAATAAAATAATTTAATAAAACTTGACCTGCCTAAGGTAAACCAGAATCGATGTTTCAAATTTGGTATCTATAAAAAAGAAATAACACCACTAACCACTAAAATGAAACTGAATTTCCGAAAATCATCCGGAAAACTAAAAAATTTTCAATTCGAAACATATGAAAAGAATCTAAAAATTAGAAAGGCTTGCACTAAATCGATAATCCCAAAATGTGTTGTTTTTTTTTTACATTTAGAAATTTTTTCTATCAGTAAGAAATAAAACACTCACTTAAAAAAAAACCTTTCTGTTCAGAATCAAGTAATGAAATTGGCTTTGATAGTAGTTGTCTTAAAAATATTCAATGATATGAAAAATGTTCCAAAATGTTTGTTTTTGTGAAATCTTAAGAAACAAATGTTTGTCCTTTGTAAGCATTTAAGAAAAGAAATTCGCTGGTTTTAAGAAATATACTTTTTGAATAATAAGGTGCAGTTGCCCTTGGGGTATATATGTGCTTATGTATTTGTATATGCCTCTATTTGTAAGCATAAGAAACTCAATAGACTTTCTTCTTCATTTCATTTGACGACAGACAACGGCTTCAACGTCAACGTCGTAGTTGCCACTGCCTCTTATTGATGTTGGCTATGTAAATACTTATTAATCTTTATCTATTTGGCCACAATACGAAACAAAAAAAAACAATAGCCAAGACTTCAGCTAGAGATGGGTTTGTTATCATGATCGACGCGTATGATTTGCTTCTCTTTTTATACGAAATTATATGAGTAAATAAAGCTGCCTTCTGGCTTTCGATTCTGCGCTTGTTGTTGTTTTTGTTCGAATTAATATTTTCACTTTCATTACGAACGCGTGAAATTTGCGAAGAGTTTAACGGCTGCGTGTGAATTTGATGAGCTGTTTGATCAGTTTGGGCCATGGTCTGCATATGCGAATTTGATTAGACCAAGTCTAGAAATTACATTATTAAAGTCGAGAGCTTGTTTACGTCTGAATCGACTTAAGACCGCCAGTCTCAAAAGTCTGTGAAAGTGAAATCCCATTCGAGTCGCATTGATATTGTATTCGTTTGTTATCAATTATAAGCATGTTGCGACTGATTAGGCCGAGTCAAAGAATGTAGATAGAGTTTTTTAAATAGAGTATGATTATTACTTATGATTATTTGCAACATGACTGCTCTGCTGAATGAATTCCTTCTTAGCTTTTGGCTATCTATTTTTAATGAGAACTCTGCTAGAGAACAGTTTTAAAGTTACGGTTTTGCAGTTACTGAGTAAGATTTGTTTAAATTTGAAGAGTCATCGAGTAGTTTTTACTTTTGCTTTCTTTGGAGTCGGCTCATAAATTTGCGAAAAATATGTTTAAGAAACAAAAAAAAAGAAGAAAATATAAATAAATACTTTGGCTAAATGTTAAAACTAAAGGGGGAAAAAAAACAATATCTATGATATGTAGGTTGTGGCCATATCGTAAATCTTTGTCTTTGTTACCGTGTCATCATTTACGTGTTATTGTTTTATTTTTATTTTTACTTTTTTTGTTATTTCTGTTTTTGTTTTTGCTGAGCCGGACACTTTCACTGGCAAATGGGATTGCGAGACGAGCCAAAGTGCGAATTGCCAAGTGAATTGGCTGAAAGATATCCAAGGAATGCCAGCCCAGAGTATTTACCAAACGTTAAACGATCAACATTCTGCAAATCACTGATATACATACTTATATGCAAATCAAATCGAAGTCGAAAATAATCGAAAATACGCCGATCGATTGGCAAAGTCAATTTGATTCCGGGCATGCCTAAGCGAAGCGACTTTCATTCACCTGCCGTACACCTGCTTTTAGTTGTTGCCTCACTTGTTGTTGCTGTTGTTGTTGAATTTTTCTCTTATTGTTGATGGCTTGCTTGGTTTGGTTTGGGCTTGCACTGGGTCTTGGTCTTTCTTGGTCTTGTTGCCGTTTGGCTATTTCGCTTCCATTTCTTTAGCTCGTACTTGGTGACCCAATTCCAAAGAAGCATGCGTTTCGTTTGCTGTCGTTGTCCTAAACTGGTTTTACTTTTGGTTTTTGGTTTGGTTTTGCTTTGGTTTCGGGCCGCATTGATTGGCGGCTTTTGCGGCCAACTGTTAACTGTTAACTGTTAATGATTTCGGCGTTGCTTTTGCTGTTGTTGTTGTTGTTGTTTTCCTCTCGGCAACATTTTCGAATTTCGATTTGAAAGCCAAAGAAGCTCGGCCATCGCCATCGTGTAACTGTAAAAAAGCAAGTTTGCAGCTTTTGGACAGCAGTCAGAGTTGCATAACCCCGCCAAGCATCATACACGAACCCCAGACGAACTCCAACGAACTCAGAGACCCAGCCCTATCCTCTAGTCTGGAGGCTGGACAGCAGGCCGATCCCATCTGTCTGCTCACATTCCATCAATGTCGGTCAACAAAGTTGACTTTTTTCATGCAATCATCACCCAACATATTCGACGTTTTGTCAGTGCATATAGCATCGTGTTAAGCATACGTAAAAGCATTTACACTCACAAAAAAAATTGGCCAACATTTCACAAAATCGCTGCAAAACAAAATTTTTTTTCCTTTTTTTATTCAAAAAATATTTTTGAATATAAAGACTTTTTCTAATAACAAGTAGAAATGAAAACCCCAATTCTTAATAATAAATATTTTTCAAAATTCAAAATAAGCAATACGTTTTCAAAGCTGAAGTATTTTTTTTAGAAAAGCCTTGTTTTGAACGGGAATAGGAAAAAGGCAGACAACAACTAAACTCAAACATAGAATCTTATTACTTCCTTCTAACTTCAACTTTTTAGAAATTAATTTCTTAATAATACGAAACATTTCTAAAAATAAAAGAAAACATTTTTTTTTTTTTAATTTGTAAAGTACATTTAAATTTTGGGTTGGTTTATTAGATGTTGGTTTTATCTGTTATGATGTGTATTTCTGCTAAAATAAATACTAGAGACATGATGTCACATTTATCAGCTTTAAAATTCAACTGTTGCAAATGCTCTCTAAATCTTTCTAAATATCAATGTCCATTTTTTTCTGAGTGCAAAAAATTTAACCTTTGACTGGTGACCTGACCCTGATGCAGCAACTTGAACTATAAAATCTCTTTTCACCCCATTTGTGTTCAAACATTCTGAGTCTATGACCTGTTTGCTTGCTTTGTACAAAATAATCCAATTGAGATTTGTCGCAATTTGGGTGGAAAAAAAGATTTCACTTAATTTACATATAAATTTGGTTAAATGCCTGGCATGAATCGATGGACATGTCAACGTTATGCGTTGACTTCCTGATTAGACAATAGCAACAACAGCAACCGCATAATAAATGAATTTGAGCAGCAAGTAAATAAAGTACACTGATTTGTTGCTTATTACAGTTTGTATTTTGGTGTTTTGGAATTCGGAATTCGGAATTTGGAATTTGGAATTTCGAGCTTGTCAGTTATTTTTTGCGTTTGCTTTAGCTTTTGCTGGCCATTCATTTTCACTGGTGTCGCAGGATAAACTTGAATTTGACTGGTTTTTGGCACTGGTTGCAACTGGTTTTCAAAATGTCTGCATATTTTGGCTGCAATAACGTTTTTTCTTTTCTTTTTGTCTTCGTTTCTGTCTGTATTTGATTAATTGCTATTATCACAAGCACTCGTCGACCAGTCTTTAAATTACTTATTTAAGCCGCAATGCCAGAAATAAAACCAAATATTCAGCCGCACACATGAGTGCGTGTGTGCGTGTGTGTATGGTGGTGTAGCTGTGCAGGCGTTATGCAGTTGTCTGTTTAGGCACAAAAACTTTGAGATAAACCGATAGCTTTAAAAATAAAAAGCTCAACAATTCAAACATTTCTGGAAAATTAGCACCAAAATAACAATCAGTGTTTGTTGGGGGATTTTTTTGTGGGGCATGATTATAATGAATTAATGGAACCCTAAATATCACGTAACGATAATGTTATACTGTTTTTTGCTGCTACTCCCAAAAATCATAATAAAAATATCAAAAAATGATCGAAAGTCTTATTGAAATGTGATTTTATTAAAAATGTAAATATTGAACTTCTTGGTCTATATGTTCGAATCTTTTCCTTTTTCTTGGGCATCGCTTTCATCATTTTCCTTCGTTATTTATTGATTAAGCTTCCGTTTAAGTTTAATTATTATTGCAAATTTATTTATTTATATAAAGCACACAATTTCAAATTCAATTTAGAAGTAAAATTTATAATACAAATTGAATTATTTAAAATAAAAAATAAATAATTAAATTTAAACATAGAAATTTTTCAAAAATGTTATTTTAAAATGGAAAGTAGTTAAACAAAATCGAAAAAAAAATTAAAATATGTATATATACCTACGTGTATATACAATACTTAATGAAATTTTTAAAATGTAAGAAATGTGTGGGTATTCAAATGGAAAATGGATAAACACTTATTGCAAGGATTCGGGAAAACCACACAAAATACAATCAGACAAAAAAAAAATTAAAGTGAAACGTTTGAATTTTTCGTCATTAATTTACAATTTTCCGGGTTCTATTGTGATTCCAAAATCAGTTGGAAATCACAAAACGTGTTTCTCATTGAAGGCAGCTTACAATTCTTTTAGTTATAAATATCGTTCAGTAAAAATCTGTTAACCCAGACCTTGTCCGAATATATAAAACTGAGTTTTTTTCCCTTTGAGGTTCGTGGCTTAGATTAAAAATATGATAAAACTCCAAACCTCACACATAATAAACATTTTTTTTTTTGTGTGCTTTTTGTATTGAGAATACTAAAGTGACTATATAATTTTTGCTTTTTGTGTCGATTTCTTAAAGTTTGTGGGTATCAGTTCTCTCTGATTGACATGACTAAAATTGCAATATTTGATGGTACATACTTAGCTTACAATGAGGCCATATCTGTCGTAATAAAACCGTGATGCATGGCAATTGCGACATTTTTGAGCATCCGTGTGTATGTGTGTTTGTGTGTTTGTCTGTGTCGCCAGTAAACTGAAATGCCGTCAATATGCTATTAGTTACGGCGGCTTAAGAAGCGTTCCCAAAGCGTAAAGCTGACTCAACTAATAAACTCAAATAAACAAATATGTTCGAATTCAAATATGCAATTCCAATTAAAGTACCAATCAAATACAAATCCTCAAAATTGATACACTCCAAAAAAAAATCGACCTAAAACCAGAAAAATGTTTTTTTATTAAATGGTAAATATAGGGAAACTAATTCTTAAAATTATAAATACGTTTTTTTAATCTTTTAATAAGCAACACATTTTTTTTAATAAGAAATAAATTTCTAGAAATAGAAACTAAACACTTATTTTTGGGAAAACAATTTGTTTTTTAAATTGATTTTCAAATCTTAAAATACTTATTATTATAAATATATATAATATAAATAACAAGTACGCTCATGAATGAAGTATGTGTAACAAAGTAAATTCGAAATATTTTATTTAAGTGTTACAAAAGTCGAACCTGGAATTAGGAGTACAAGACAAGGTGAGCAGCATTTTTCTAAATTTGAGTTCGAATTTTTTCCTGAGTGTACGAATTCGAATATGGAATACGAATGCAAATACCAAACAAACCCTCCTCACTTAAAATGCGTGCGATGATATCGCCTCGCTATATTTTATGTTAGCACGCATGTTAACGAATCCACACAGCAAAAGCTGCTTCTGCTGTGGTTGCTGCTGCTGTTGTTGTTGCTGCTGTTGTCAACATTTATAAAATCAATGAGAGAATTTACCGCTAACTGCTATGGCCATGGAGAGCGATTTATGCAGCCAATTGTTGCAGCTTTTGCTCCTCTCCACACCTTAACACCAACTCAAGCGGCATTTTTTATTACGTCAGCGACGTCCACAATGACAACGAAGACAACGATGACGATGACGACAAAAAGGGAAAGTCCAAAGTGTCGCTGGTTTGCTCGTTCGGCTCCCTCTTCGTCTTCGTCTGCGTCTGCGTCTACGTCGCCACCTTCGTCTTCGTTTTCGCCTTCGTCTTTAGCGGCCCTCAACAAAATGCTATTCACTTTCTTGGCCGCTTTTGGCCAATACTTTCTTGTTGTATCAATCTGCCCGTTGGTTATTGTTGTTGTTTCTCTTGCTGCTGTTGATGTGTGTAGCTTCCGCTTTTGCAGACCGTTGGCTGCTTTACCCGTTATACCTGCTTAATTGTACATATTATATGTACCTCTTTTTAAGTGCAATCAAAATCAGCAGCTGAATGATATGTTTTAAGCCATCTTTTGGCTAATCTAAAATTATAAATACATCTACATGTGTTGTATAATATAAAATATACACTCAGAAAAACGTTATGCCTGAATTTTTAAAATAGTTCACTTTATTATTCAGAAAGTTCTTTGTAGAAGGCGTGACAACAAATTTGAGTACTTTTTTCTGAAAATGAAAAAATATTAATTTTTGTAATAAGGGTTTTTCATTGAACTACTATTTCTAAATTATTGATAACCAGAAAAATAGGGAAAAATACATATAAATCCGGGCAAAGAACTTGTTTTTAATCTGTACACTACATGTGAATCTTTTTGTTGGTATTTTAGATGTTTGTTTTATCCATTAAGCTATGCCTGAGGTATAAAGTCACATTTCATCAGCTTTAAAATTCAACCGTTTTATATGCTTCCCCCCACTCGCAAATTTTATTGTGCACTTAATGGCCAAGGACGTTGAAATACATATGTTTCATGTGGCATCCATAAAAATAGCTAAATGTAATGCTAATTTTGGGCGAAATATAGACACACAAATAGACATACTTCTAGCATACGCATATATATCATTGTGAAAAGAATCCAATTTGATTCAAATTCAAAGCAAACTCGAATCGAGTAATCAATATCTAATGCCAAATGTTGCAATCGCCTGACAGGCTTGTCAATCAAAAGCGCACCAAGTCAAAATTACATCAATCAGCGCACTTGTCAGCTACTTGAAAATCGTTAACGTCTTTTTTTTATTTGTTATTTGTTTGTTTCTTTGTTGTTTTTTGTTTTTTTTTTGATTATGTTTTGTTGTCTACGCGTGTGTCACTTACAAGATTTTGCACATTTCAATTGCTTTGTGGCAATTCGGTTCCATCTTCAATCGCAATCGAGCACAGGCCGCTCCAAAATCCTCAAGATTATGTCGTGGGAGCGCCCCGAGGTCCAAAGCAAAAATTTCAAATTCGATTACTTGTATATGTATGTGTATGTGCATGTATACCTGTTTGTGTGTTTAGTGAGTGAGTGTGTGTGTGTGTGTGCTTTTTGCCTTAACTATCAATTTACATTTCACGCATCGCATTTCAAGTGCTGCAAAAATGTTTTCATACATTTTTTTATATTTTTGTTGTTGCAATAATTATAGAAATTGCCAAAGCGCAAATTGTGCAGTAATTTATTTAATTAGCAGGCTTGTGCGGCTGTTAATCATTGATGTATCCGCAAAAGTTCAGAAAGGTGCCACAAAAGCTATCTGTAGACTACTACTAAGCAAGGGCAGATTCCCAGCCCACTTTTACAGGCAACAGTTATTTGTTTTTAATCTTAAGCCTTGATTGGTTTATTGGATCTTTAATGAAGGTTTCCTTCTTGAGACGATACTTAAGTTGTAGGCTCTCATTTAAAACTCTAGGCGCTATTAAGCTGTAATGTTAAGAATTACTTATAGAGACCATAACATTAAATCTCTCAGCGATATAATTAATGCAGTCTTAAGTCAACACCTTGACAAACTCACTGGCTTGTAAAAGACTTAAACGAACATCAACTATAATGAGCACGCCGCACAACTGATTTTATTTTACACAAAAAACTGCTCAAAAAAAACTTTTATTGTCATTAAAAGTGCAAATGCAAGAATTTGAACTTTTTTCAGTTTTTAACCTGTTCCCGGCAACTATACCTATACTATACCCGGGTATAAGCAAATAGACATTATGCACTACATAATGTCACCATTCAACATTGGGACAAATTTCAATAAAACTGAAATTTTTGGAGTTTAAAATGTGAATGTAAATGTCGTTTGGGTGCAACAGCTGAAAATGTATTATTTTTTTATTTAATTTTGCATATTTTCTCAAGTTGTTTGTATTATTTTCAATCAAACTGAACATAAGAACGAGTATCTTGGCATTTGGTGGGTTAATTCCGACTCTTTTTTTATTCTAGTCTCACGTTGTGCATATCTAAATACGATATAGAAAATACCAATAAATCGTCTGCAACAAAAATTATTATTCAAATTTGATGTGCATATTTTGTGTCTACTGACAAATAACACAAGAGAAAATTAAGCAGCCACTCTTAGGGGAATTTAAAAAAAAAATAATTTGCAATTATGATGCTTCAAAGATAGTGTTTGGTACTTGGAACGAATTCAGAAATGTTTAGTTATGCATTTGATATTACTTCATGTCTTTCTCTCCTACTATATATAATAAAATAATAAATTGAAATCAGTCAAAGTCCTCTGCTCGGTAGTGGCAGCCAAGTGCGACGAACACTTTTCTTCCTATTTGCGAAGCACGCAATGCCAGCAGAAAATTAAAGCAATTTGAGCTAAAAATATTAACAATTATTGCTCGTTAGTTGTTATTGCAATTTAGAATTGACTTTTCTCGATTTTAACTACAAGATATAAAAGTGCTTATCACAGTTGGTTAAACACCTTTGAAAGAAATTTATGTTTGATGGTCAGCTATGGGATTGGTTGGCTGGTTGGCTGGTTGGCTATTTGGACAGTGGCCATAAAACCAATTTCAAAATTTATAAATCATTCAACGTAGTTTGCGAACAAAAAATAGCAACTATTAAATGCATTTTTGCACGTTTCTTAACCAGCAAATGAAGACCAACAAAGAAAGAAGAGAAAAAAGTGAAATTAATGTTGATTTTTGTTTTTGATTTTGATTTTGATTTTATGTACAAGAAGTAGTCAAACATTTATTGCGGACTTTTGAACTTGTATTATTTTCACGCACATATTGAAACTGAAACTTTTCACGAGCTGAATTTAATTGGCTTTATAATTGTGATGGGTTGATTTTATAACAATCAGTCAAGTTTGGTCGCCAATGCCAGGCGCTTTCTACTTCAAATACTTATATACCTATATATATATACCTACATATATATACCTACATATATATACATACATATATATGTATTATATTTATGACACATATGTTTGTCCACTCTTACTTAATATAAAAGTGGGTCATTACAAGTCCGATGTGAACGAGATCTTTTCAATGAACACAAAAGCGAGCGATGGTCAAAATTTATGCGTAAATACATGTATGTATTTAAGTATTTATTTTTATGATCCGACCACCAACATCAATGAAAAGTCATCATCACATTCAACCAGTTGGGGCAGTTGGGGCATCGACTTCGTCTACACGTGCATCAAAAACCATTAATTATGACTGCTTATGAGATGCTGAGCTACTCTCACAGACCGACAGGTGTGTTGCCTAGGGCGTTAAACTTTATGGCCTCTTGATGGGAGCCATTTGGGCAGCAGGATCTGTACACTCAGATAAAAATCACACTGAATTTTTAAAAATCACCAAGGGCTGGGCTCCATATCTTATTATTGAGAAACTTATTTGCTAAAAATTAATATTGTGAATTTCTCAATTACAGCGCGGAGTTTTCTATGTTTTTGAAAATATATATCTTTTATTCAGGGTGTGTCTTTCTATGAATCCCTTTATTAGATCTTGTGATAATCATATATAGTAATTAAGCATTAGTGTTTTAAGATTTAAGTTTATAGATTTGGTTCGCGAGTTGAGTGAGTTCGCAATGAGCTGCTCGGCCTTTAAACTGACGAAAGCTAAACTTTAAGATAAAAGCCGAGTCATCAAATTGCATTAATTAAGAAATGCTTTTCTACTTTTTAATCCTTAATAATATAAAATCTTACAAACTAAAAGCACCATACTTTTGGGATAGTCGATTTTGCTTTTTCTAATAATTAGAAATTATTTCAAAAACAATAAAAAAAACTTTCTGGTTCTCAAATTCATACGATTTTTGTTTTTTTTTTTTTTTTGAGTGCATGCATCTGGGTCAACATGTCTGCGATTGTATGGATGCGTAATAGCCACGCCCAGCTCCATCGCATCTCATCTCAACGTATCACATAACCTAACACAAATATTTGCAGCTCAATTGGCTTTGGCTGTAGAAGTTGCCTCCATTTGGCAGCAGCAGTTTAGCGCTCTCTCTGTTGACAGATTGTAACATAAAATTTACATGTTATCGTGCCTACATGCACACCACTTTTATTGACTGACGTACGATATGGCAAATACAAAATACAATGTATGCACATATATGTATGGCTACATACATTTGCATATACATATGAATGCATATTTAGAGTCATGTACAAATGCCAAACAGCAAGTTGCACAATTACACACAAGGGAAGCAACAAGACACAGGCACAAGAGCAAATGTAAGGAAAGATAATTTCTTTATTTATTGCGGACTGAAACACGTATTTTGAACAGGTCTTAAGATACAAATTTTAAATTATATATAAAGTTGCAAGTTAAATAATATTAAGTTTCAGTTTAAATTTACAAAAAATAATTATTATTAACAAGGATAATAAATAAATATATTTTAGTATATTCAAACTGCTTAATGTACATAGCATGTTACAAACAACCATAATAGTTATCACTATAATATCACCATTCCAAGAGTGACTCTGAATTTCTTACGTAACATCGTCAACTGAGTCTAAATTGATTATTCTAACTCTCTTGTCGTGGTTTTGGCAATTAAAAATATATTGATTAGACTTCAATATTAAGTCATATAACTCCCACAGGAACTATAAATTGATAGGCTTTCAGTCTGCAAGGGATTATTGTTTTCAGCTTGGCCAAAATAGCTGCTCTTTCTTATATATATGTTATCATTTTTTGCCATCAGCGCTCGATATTAGAAAATAGATATACTCGCAGATAAAAAAGAAGTCATTGCTAATAAAGGTGTTTTGAAAAAAATATTATTCAACAAAGTCTGAGTATGACATGTCTGCTCATGTTAGATATCAAAAAATATGAAATGCCAAGGCAGAGGTGCCGGTTTTGCTCTTTTGAAAAAGGGCGGCTACTCAAAAAACTCACAAGATACGAAATAATTAAGAAATCCTAGAGAATTTGTAAATTAGATTAAAATTGTAGAAAGAAAATATTTTAATTATTTTTCTTTCAATTTAAATATTTCATTTTAATTTCAACTGAATTTAATTTCATATAAACTAATGATGTAAGTGACATAAGATAAATAAAAGAATTCCAGAACAATTTGGAGTACACACTATTTGAAAGCTATCTAAAGAGTGCCATAAATGGTCATTTAAAATTAAGCAAAGTATTTATCTGTATTATCTATTTGGTCAAAAAAAAGTATAAAAGTGTACATTCCATTCATCATGGATGTTGTGAAACTACTCAGGCACTTAACCAACACTATTTCCATTTACACACATACATATATGTAAGCCTCATTTAGAAATTATACCACACGTGCCAGTTGCGCTTTGTTGTGTGCGACAACAAAAGGATTTGCGGGCATAGTTGAAATGGGCGACAAGGTCAAATGTCGAGGCGTAGGTGCCAACAAACAAACTTCAATTTGTTGACAATTTGCCGCTGCAATTTTAATGTTATTAATCTTGTCAACTAATTTAAGTGTCAAAAAAAGCATAAACAAGTTGCTTTTGTTTCCAATTGCTTTGGGGCAGCAAACAAAAACTCGTTAGTGGTGCTGGCAGCAATTGAAAGTTGTTAAGTGACTCAAAAACCGTTTTCGGTTTTTCGTTTTGGTACGTATTTATGTTGTGTTACCGCTGACATTAGGAGCTATGACCGTTTATCCAAGCGCTGCAATTTTCACACTTTATTATTAATTATAGCATTTAAGGAAAATTCGCTAATCACACAGCTCTAATGCTTTTTGTTTTTATTTATTTTTTTTTGACTCGTAGCAAAGCTCACACAGCTGCAGTCACAGCTCGCAGTACTCAGGCTGCTTAGCATCAAGTATACGCAAACACAGCTCCGTTCACACACAGCAGCCGGCAGGACCAGTCAGAGAAATCCAAATTGATCCCTATATAATCCTCGACGACGAGCTCAAGTACTTCTACGACGATGTGAGAGACGTAAGTACACAAATTATATATTTATTATTGTTATTATATTTATTTGGTAATTTTGTCAAGAAGGCCAAAAGTAATTTTCCGGAACCAATATTTTCATAATTTATAAATCAATCAATATCAATAAAAACATACCGAAGGCAGAAAGTGCTACGTTCATTGGGGATCCGGAAATTTATTAATCGATAGTCGGAAATCGATATCATATGATAGAGTATTCTGCAGTCAGTTATGACCGACAGCAACGATCTCAGTTGCTTGTTTTTAAGCCTCTGAATCATTTGGACTGAATTCCAGACAGAAACCAATGTTTTGTTTTTCTGTTATTATATTGTTATTTTCCATTTATATTATTGTAAGCGAACAAACTTTTACGTCACAATGACATCAGGGTATTTTCCATACTTAACTTAATTAGCATTTGTGATTAATTTGGATATCTGTAGTTTAGGGTACTCTTTTTTATGTTATCCATCGATTTTCTCATATTTTAAAGAATCCGATCAAATTGAGAAATATCCTAGGTTAGGCGGTCAACATAGATAATTTGAGAAATACATATATATAGATATATCCACGCCCTTCCATTCAAATGATTACCAATCTGAGAGCTGAAGTTAAAAGCTTTGTGAGAATTTGATCTCATGCCTGAAATTAACTTGATCTGTCTACAAGCACCTGTATAGATCGTACACTGGTCAACTTAATTTCAAATATCAATCCAAATATTCACGTCCAAAATGGATCCACAATTTCAAAGGGCAAAAGGAAAGTTCTATATTTGTGTGTTAATTATAAAATATGTGTGTTAATATTCCGATTGAACTAACTGGTTTTTTGCTACAGGGTATAAGCCCGGCACTCGCACACATTTGTAATTAATTGTTTTTGGTTAACACGAACAGTGAGAACGTAATCCTTCATCATTCCATCTCCACAGCTGTTACAGTCGGGAACATCACAGCCAGAACTGGACACCATCGCATGCTACTACTTTGATGGACAGGGCAAGGCGCTGCGTCCTATGGTGACCCTGCTGATGGCTAAGGCCTTAAACTATCATCTGAACAACGAATCACAGTGAGTGGGGTGGGGTGGGACGGATTGGTTGACCGACGGATGGTGCATTCATTTGTGAGGCAGTGTAATGCAATTAACAGGTCTTTGCGAAATGTGCACGTTCTGCTCTGCGTCTATGAAAAAAAAATTAAAGCCAAATTATAACCACATACATACTGATTAAGAAATGATATTTACCCATCGCCTATCGCCTTGACAGCCAATTAGTACACAAGCAACGACAGATAGCCCTCTTCTCCGAGATGGTCCACTCGGCCAGCTTAGTCCACGACGATGTCATCGATCAGTCGGATTTTCGACGAGGCAAGCCCAGCGTAAATGCTCTCTGGAACCACAAAAAGGTAAGCGCTTTATGAGTCTCAGATAAGATATGTATGGTCAACTATATTATCATATATATATATATATATATAAATATATATTTGTTCACGTTTATCCCACTCTCAAGTGGAATTAATAACGCCGAAGATCATCAAACGCAAGACAAATTATTTCACGCATCTCTGACTTGGTCATCAATGCATTGTGTATTCGAAATGAATTGTGTGAAGATTTTGTCAACAAGTTGCTTCATTTGAGAGGCCTTTGAATGAAGGCCTCTTAATAAAAGACTGGGCTTTCCGTTGACAGTTTTACATTTTTTCATGCGACACTTTCGTTCGTCATCTTGAAAAGCCGACGCAAAAAGCATGTTGTGCTTTGATGTTATCGGTGTGTTGGTCGCTGGTCCATAAAAATTAGTTGCTCAACAAAATGATTTTTTTCGAAATATTTAACTGTACTCATTTCGATCTCTGTCTGCGTGTGTTTGAGTGTGCATCAAACTTTACTTTCAGCCATTTAAAAGTTAATTACGATCTTCATTATTGTGCTTACAGGTCACAATGGCTGGTGATTACATTCTATCGATTGCCTCGATAATGATATCGCGATTGCGCAGCGATGATGTGACGATCGTGTTGAGTCAGGTAAGCTTGATCAATTGCTTTTAATATGGGTGATTTGATTACGCCCAAAACGTTGAAATATGATTACATTAAAATACAAATATAATAGAAATAGTAAATGCTACTGCAAGTGTATCAAATGAATCCCAATCAATAGTTCAAGTCGGCCCGACCCCGACAGTTGGCAGAGTGTGGCATATTTGAACTATGCGGAATGTATTTATAGTTTTTTTTTTTTGCTTTTGTTTGAGTATTTAACATGTTCTTATGAAATGTGCGAAAAGACATCAATTACACAATTAGTAAAATCTTTCGAATATAATAAAAAGTTCCATTGGCAAAAAGAATGTCGGTTTTAATGATTTAATTTTGATTCAGAATGGTAGGGCGTGCTGAAGTTAATAATTTATTTAATACATTCTGCGAGGGTATGTTTAATTTCGCATGCTTAAGATAGCTAATATTTATGAACAGTTTGGCCAAGTATCAGCTAGTGTAAGTATTTAATGTTTCTCTAGTTTCAAGTTATTTTAAGCCCATATTTGACAAGCCTAGATGATTTTTAAATCAAACACAAACAGTGCCTATGTGTTTGTTTACTGAGATTGTTCAAAAGCAAATCTGCGTCAAGAATTCACCACAAAAAGTCCCGGACTTGTGTGCTGTGTCCGGGTGCATAAATACGATTTCAGTGTCGAAATTCACACGCACGTTGGCTCTACAGAAAAAAAAATCTACGCGAAATGTAAACAATTTTTTTTTTTTGAATAAGAAATGTCCAGCAGCGCTTTGTATCCATGGGAAAAACCTGTTCCGTTAACGATCGCAAATTACGAGGCCTTTTCAGTTGAACTTCCTGGAACCCTGGAATAGTTCAAAGCAAAGGCGAAGGGCATCCGATCGCAAAATTAATTGCAACATTATTTTTTTTGTACTACACCATAAACCAGCTTGTTTCGCTTCGTTGCAGTTACCACTCACACATTTACAAAATTCCAGAAGAATCGCTTTGACTAGTGCAACGCAAAACGAATTTCGCAGCTTCGTGCAGTTTCTATATACATATTAGTCACCTGATAATTTCACTTTCTGTTGCAAGAGTGAACTTGAAGCTGGCCTCTTTCAGTCATCTCATCTCTATCTTTTGTTATTTGCACAATCGAGCTAATGGACAAAGCAAACCGCAGATCCACTAACACTTTAACAATCCATCTCTGGCATCTATTGAATCCAAATACCCATTAAATGGGCAGAAGAGTGTTGAATAAACTAGGGAAGACGTAAGAATAATATAAACATACCTCAACACGGCCAAGAGATACCCAGTACTCTATCATAATATCATAAATCGTACACCTCTTCGATATTTACACCCAAGAAAATGTATACAGTTGATTAATGTTATTATTGGGCTTTTATAGCTATCGCTAATCGAATCAAAGAAGTTATGGATGAACTGTAACTATTTTGATCTGCGGTATACGAGAACTAATTTGCAAAATTTGAACTCTCTGAGAGTGGCTGATATGTTGATATGGATCAAGAAAATATATAATTTACGCAGTGGAAAATGGTTTCTTCTGCCTGTCTTATGCGTTTAAGAAATTCAAAAAAACCTTTAGCCTTTTTTTAATTGTTACAGGGTATGAAACTAAACTCATATGTATCTTTCTGAAGGTAAACTTTTAATTTATTTGATTCTAGTTTTAAAATTGTGGGAAATATATTTGTTTTATCGACTTACTATTCGAACTTCATCGAACGATATCTGTGTTTCAGTGAAGTCGATAATGGTATTCAAATTTCATATACGAAAACCTATTGTACATTTTTACAATACTAAAAATCATTTTGGCTTTTTAACTGGTCTTAACCAAACCCACCAGTTGTATTTTGAAATGTAACTTTGTCAAAAGCAAATCAACATCGGACTGCTGTATGATGATGTAGCTTACATTGGGGTAAGCGAACTGCCATGTACATGTACAGAATTGGCAGAAACAAGATCAAACTTGAATTAATTAGCTTGACTGGCTCTTACAACAATTCATAAGACAAGCCCATCAAACTTAATTTTTTTTTTTTTTGTAACGCTTTGTTGTTTCCAGGTTTGTCGCCTTATCTATGAAAGGCTGTTATATTTGATATGCAAAACACGTGTCAAAAGAATTTCAACGAGCTTACAGACGCTGCCGGCATTAAAATATTAGCAGAACGTTCGCATCCAATGGGATTTTTTTGGTTGTTTCTATATAGTGGGTTAAACCAGCCGGTTAAAGTTTTAAATGTTCAGTTGGCACTATTGTACAAATGGCAAATTATATTTTGAATACAACACATTTATGCAAATATCTAATCAAGGTAAAGCTTAAATACGCTGTACAATACACATATTAAATGTTTTTATTCAATTTGCAAGAACAAAAAACTATTTCAAATGGGAATATACAATTTTTTTCTTATTTTTTGTTTTTGATCTGTATTTGCTTCAAATTTCAAGACAAAATTAAGAAATATATTTCCCAATCTTTTGTGTTTTTGTACATCGATCTTTTGAGGACTTCATCAACAATCTACCCGTTCCATTTGGGAGATATGTGGTTGTTATAGAACTTCTCTGCCATCCCCCTCGGTACAATCAAAGTCTCCCCCTTAAAATAAGGCGTTCAAATGAGAGTTATCATATGTAAACCCTGTACCCATTAAATATTTTACTAATAAAAAAAAATCATCCGGACAATTGTATTGAAATTGCGACATTTTATGGTCAACAATTCAATGTTATAACAATTTAAGACGCCGTGAAATACATATTTGTTTAAATTGATTTATTTTGCACGGCATTTCGGAAAGCAAATAGTAAAAATATGCTCCCATTTTGGCAGATAAGTGAAAAATGCTTTCGGCATCGTCAGCAGCTTACAACTGCAATTTGTTGCTCGTCTCTTGTTTTATTGTTGTTGTTGTTGTACTCTTTTGCTGTTGTTGCCGGTGCTGGTCGTACGCAATAGTCGCACTTATTTTGGCCGCATGTGTAAATTAGTTAACATTGAAAATCAATATGTTGTTTTTGCTTCTAAGGCGAACTGTAGAGATAAAACAACTTCAAATAACGCAATTTAAACAAGCCAACTCGCTGGGATTTGGCCAAAAATATATTTGTGACCGTATCGGTGTCTGTGCAGTGACTCTGGCTCTCACCTTGGGCTGCTTAAGCTACAGCGGACAACCGACAAGCGACAACTACAACTACTGTATATTTGTTATACCATAGACGACAAAATACTACTCTGCCGTTTGTTTGCTCAACATTTTGACAACTACCTGCGAAATTGTCAGAATGAATGAATGAATGGAAATACTTATGTGAGTAGCACCAACAAAATCAAAATTAAGCGAAGGGCGCGCCAACATTTTTTATGCAAGCAACAATAGCATCCACAGGCACTAGGGCCTTTTGTAAAGTTATGTTTACAAGCCAAATGAAATTTAAAAAGTTTCTGATAGGGATTATCAAAACCTTCCTTCCAAATTTGTTAATGCTAGCTCCTATCGACTTACACTAATCGGTCTTATCGATTTCCCAGCCGGTTGCATGATATGCCACGCATATATAAATTCTTTGGGCGTTCACATTTCTTGAAAGGCCAAAAAAAGATGTCTTAAATTTCAATATGAACTTGACCAGACCCATTTTTATTTTTATCAAATTTTTTTTGGTAAGAAAATGTATACGGTTTGCAGCTTTGGAAATCAATTGGGCTTGAAACAATCAGAAATAAAATGATTCAATTAATAATCTATATGTTCAGTGAAAATGGTGTTATCTTGAAAATAGCAGAATTATGAAAGCATGATAAGACTTCTGCTCATATACACAGATGGGAGAGGCGGGCAGCCGCCTTGTGATGCTGAACAAAAATAGAATGATATATAATTATAGGAGTATTAAAAAGTAGCAGATTTTTTCAAGAAGATGAAATTGCCACGTTTTTTGTGATAATAACGAGGTACTTGGTGAACAACCCTTACTTTTGTATGCCGTAATGCTCATTAATTTATCTTTGGCGTATCTGAGTGGTATTATCCATTCTGCTGGATGCGAAACTCTCAATGAAATTTTATTTACCCAAATTATTTGGCACAACTATGTTTACCGTATTCATTTGAACTGCCAGCCATGCGGAAGTTGCCCACATGTCGATCATCATAAGTACCTACATACATATGCATATGTATGCTTATAAGTGTATTGCAACACTGGGCGTGCTACACCCAACAATTTATTATTTCTTTATATCCATTTATTCGCATATGTCTGTTTTTAGAGTTTCATAATTTAGGACGTTCAAAGCTGAAAACGGTTCATTGTCTAAGTAGCGAATCACTCTGATTTCGGGAAGGAATATGAACAAAAATATTTGTAATACCGTATCCATTAAAACAAAACATGGTTGATAAGGGCAGAAAGAAGCATACGGTATATATATATTTATATATATTCTATTTAAAATGAATAGTTATAAGTGCATTGGAAAATATTATTCACGATATTGAGTTCTTAATGTTATAACTAGGGGACTCTGAATTGATTACATGATTAAGTTCATTGTAATCATTACAAAATACTATATATGTTTTTTTTTTAGTATTCTCCTTAATTATAATTACTTAATCCTTTAATAAAACTACATCAATTGCTCCTTTTACTCATGAAGGTATACTCAAATCATAAAAATGGCAGTAAAAATGAGTTTCACTTGGATCACTTTTTTCAGATCTTAACCGATTTAGTTCAAGGCGAATTCATGCAGCTCGGCTCGAGAGAAACGGAGAACGAGCGCTTTGCACACTATCTAACAAAGACATACAGGAAGACCGCTTCGTTGATTGCCAATGCGCTGAAGGCGGTAAGTTGGGGGAACATTAAAAATGCAATTTGAATTGCAATTGCACATTTAATTTGCAATTATTTGCTTGCATTTGGATTTGCACGAATGCGTTTGTCATTGTGCCCATTCGGGTAGGTGATTGGCCAGCAATTGACTTTGAAATCTTTTTATTTTTATTTCGCAGACTGCGGTCATCGCCCAGGCCGATGATAATGTCGCCGAAGTAGCCTTCCAATATGGACGCAACATTGGCCTGGCGTTTCAGCTGGTGGACGACATGCTGGACTTCGTCTCCTCAACAGAGCAAATGGGCAAGCCAACGGCAGCCGACCTAAAGCTAGGCCTGGCCACAGCGCCTGTTCTTTTTGCATGCGAAAAGGTTAGCGACGGAATAACTTCCTTATTGCTCCAACAAGTACATGTGTACACTAAGAAAAAAAATCGGCCTGCATTTTAGAAATTCGATTCTACTTTTGACGCCAGTGGTAACTTAGCTTACTGTTTAGAAAGAATATTTCTAAAATCAAAGGGTTTTTTTTCTTAATGTTAGGATAAATTTTTAGAAAATTTATAAAAAATAGGTATGTTTTTCATATGTGTACAAAGAAATCTATAACATTAGCTTTTTTGTTGCTTATATTATTAATAAATGTTACAATTTTAAGATATACAAACATTTTAGATAGTTCAGAAATTCGTACAATGAAATTTGAAAAACATTCCGATTTTACTGGAGGTTCTCTAAGGTAGACAACTGCTAAGCCTGAACGCAAGAAAAACTTTATAGTTTTCATTGTAGGATGATTTTTTGAAGTGTACAAATATGCGCATATATCAATAAATGTTTATAGAAGTCACAGCATTTGCTATTTATCCAGCTATGTGTTTGCATTGACAGCTATGTGCATTTCCCACTTGCATTTACAAATTACCATCGATCGATGATGTTGATGATATCATTCGGCTTTTGGGTGTGTGCACCGCTTGCCATCAAATGCGTTGGCATTTTACATAAGTTTATCATGCAGTGCGCGATAAGCGCGCGCGTGTAATGCGTTTTAACTAGCAGTCTCAACTGAAACGCTCTCCCAAGTCGCCTAGGAGGTGTCCATATAAATCACGTGAAAAAATAGCCATATATGTATTGTACATTGCACACTTCGTACTTATGGACTTAACAAGATCTGTGATGTGCTGATGCTAATCTAATTTCAATTTCTCATTTCCGTTTCACAGTATCCCGAGCTGAATCCCATGGTGATGCGTCGCTTCAGTGAACCGGGCGACGTGGAGCGTGCCTTTGAACTGGTACATAAGTCACATGGACTCGAGCAGACGCGCTTTCTGGCTAAGAAGCATTGCAATGAGGCGATACGTCTGGCACAGGAGCTGACTGAGTCACCGTATCAAAAGGGTCTGCAAGTTGTTGCCGATTTAGTCATCAATCGAATGAAGTAGAAACCGCAACAAAATGTACTAAACTAAAATTATACATATACTAGTAAGCTAGTAGGCAACACTTAATAATGTTAATTAAGTCATTAAATGAGTGCAACAATGAACAATTTGTAAAAAGGAAACTAGTAAATGGTAAAAACAAGATTTATTATTTAGTTTTTAAGCATTTTCGTTGACACTGTAAATAATTGCATAAAAAGTACACAAAACATTGAGTGAAATTTGCGATAACGATGTACATTGTATGTAAATATGTACATGTAAAATTTGAAAAGAATTTGTTATAAACTTTATTTGCAATGTTTTTGAAATTTGTATATGGATGTATATAAATCGCAATGTAAGATCTTATTTGCGATGCCCAAGCTAAAGCGAAAATTAAGAACAAATTGTACAAATCAAACCAATTCAGCTTAGCTTTAAGGAAGAGTCCGCTCGCAAAAAATTGATTGTAATTACTAACGCTCTTGTTTGATATTTGGATGATTGAAAATACAAAATACTTTAAATACTTTTTTGCGTTTATACAAAATATTTGCGCTAATATGATAAGCTGATTTTAAACCTTAAAGAAAACCCCATGAAAATCAATAAGACAAAAGATTATTAGTCAACGCAACAAACGATATTTATATATAATGAGCAGTGTTTAATAATTTAGAACAATATTATCAAAATCGTAACTAAATTTGTGTTTCTAAGACATGACCGAATGATTTTATGGCCACTACATGCTTTTTGTCCCCATTTAAACATGTTCAAGCACAAATTTACATATTATTTGTTTTGTTTATTTTTATTTCTTTAAATACCATTTTAATGAGTTTTCAAGCGTTCGTGCATGAAATGCGCAACATACTCATATAATCACAAAATATTTGCTAGTTAAGTCCATAATGCAAATCAAAGAGATAATATATTGTTTAAGCTACCCCAGTCTTAATTTAAAAAAATTATTTTAATCCCCAGACACAATAAATATAAATCCACAAAAAAAAGATAATTACAATCTTCATTAAATACCTTGGAAACGAATGTTAAATGATTGTAAATATATTTAAGACTGGTTTGAAAGCAACTCTTTCGGGCTTCAGTGTATATTTAGATAAGCCAAAGGCACCTTTACAGCCAGGTACAACGAAAACCACATAAATAGATCCTCCATATTCTAGCATGTATGTGCAAGTGCAATTGGTCTACTGAATAAATGTGCAAATGTTGACAATGTTTTTGATAATGATAATTATGTAATGATAATAATGATAAATAAAATGCGATTTTTTGAGAAAATATCATTTGAAGATTTAACTAAGAAAGAACGTTGCAGTTAGAGAATATCCGGCTTGTGAGCTTAGGAAGCGACGATAGTTGATGTGGCCTTTGTTACCAGTAATCTTCTCTTCTACCTACAGATAAATTATAATCGTTAAGAACACATATTTCCCACAATTTTAAAGCTGGAGTCACCAAATGGGAAATACAAATGCAATACAAATTTCATACATAACCGCATCCGTGCCACATCCAGCCCTCCACGAACCGAAAATGCATACTCCTTTCTCAGTTGAATATCTTGAATCACAATATTTGAAACGTAGTAGCCGCCTGTGAAGAATTTACCGTCCTCTATGAACCCCGTAATTTAAAAGCTAAAGCTAACACCATTCAACAAGCGGTAAAGTTATGAATTTGGGTGAAAATAGAAGTTATATTGCAACCGCGCAGACCCTTGCATGTGTGCGAAGATAGCAGCAACACTCTATCCTTGTCTTTTTGTGTGCGAGCTGGTGGAGTGGAGTGTAACTGTTCATCAATTTTGTAACCACAGCCCACAAAATGTGTAGTGAAAATCTAAAACGGGATATCATTGTCCCGACATACAAAAATCATTGTTTCTCGACGGGCACACATTTACATACATGCATAAATACAAATTTCGAATTCAACGGGATCATGTCACAATACGCAGACGGGATGTTCGAGCAAACAATTTGGCATGTCGAGACAATGATACCCCTTTTAAGATTTCCACAGATATGTACGAAAAAAGATGTGTAAGAAAATTTCATTGCCTCGCCATCCTCGTCTCCAACAAATTGTATCTTCTGCAAATTTAAAGCCAGACTCCTACAGTGAGCCTAGCAATGTTTGTTGTAAATTGTATTAGATAAGCGAATAGCTTATCGGATGTTAACGAAAGCTGGATCTTTTTGAGCTTTTCAAGCGAATAAATTATATAATTTTAAATAGTTAATTTGAATAAATTGAAAATCTTTTGACAGAAATGTTAATATCATTATTTTTGATATTGCCCTAGATTGTTACTAGATTATTAGCCTAGTACTGCATTTTAGCCTGACTGCGATATAGTGAAAAAATCCGCTCTGAACTTGAGAAAGTGGGTATACTTTTAGCGCCAAATGTAACTCACCATATTACTCAAAAAGTTTATTTCTAAACCAGTAATTCTAAAAGCAGGTAATTTTTCTTAATTCCTAAAATTATTAAAGAATATGCCTAATATGCAAAGTGATTTTCAATTATGCACCGAACTTTTACATGAACATTTAGTTTATATATTTTATTATTAATAACGATAATATTTTAAGAATGCACATACAGTGGCGGACAGCTCAACTAGACCATGGTCAAAGAAATAACGTAATTGCCTGCCAAAAGGCAGGTATATTTTTTAACCACCAAAATTAATATATGACCCCAATAAACTGGGGTTAATACATGTACCTACCATCGGTCTTTGGAATTTCTGAAAAATAATGAATGGTTTATGGCAGGCAATTACGTTTTTTCTTTGACCCCGGTCTACTGGAGCTGTCCGCCGTATATAATCATTTAAGTTTGAAAAAAATTGTCACTTAATTTAAAAAAAGTTACGATTTCTAATTTTAATAAATTTGTTCTTTTATGGTTGAATTTAGGGGCGAGTGATCAAACATCCGCCGCATCGGAGCGGGTATACCGCAGGGTAGTGTCCTTGGACCTGCCCTGTACACATTGTACACCGCGGACTTGCCGATTCCGGTAGCCAGAAACACGCTGTTTGCCACATACGCAGATGACACTGTGTTCCTTGCTAACTCCTCCACTGCTTGGAGAGCAGCAGCGGTTACGCAAATGTTCTTAGATGGTTTTAGTACCTGGGCCAACCAGTGGAACATCTGCATCAATGAGAACAAGCGATGTATGTTTGCGCTCAGGAGTGGTAACTCGGTTGGACAACAACATGAAAAAAGCCATCCAGTAAACTCAGCTTGAGCAACAAGCTGCTGGTCTATAGGAGCATCATCGTGCCCACATGGACATATGGGATTCCATTTTGGGGCACAGCGGCAAAATCTTGGGTTAACCACATTTAAGTTCTGCTGAACAAGGTCCTAAGAGACATCTCTGGTGCTCCACCCAATGTGAGCAATTTGACGCTGTACACCGACTTCTGTGTACCGACAGTAATTAGTCAAATAAACCGCCATACAAGTCGTTACAATGACCGGTTACATAAACATGTTAACCCATTGGCCTGCTCACTAGGGTCGAATACAACCCGTCGACGCTTAAAGCGCCTCCACACCAGCGACCTCTGGACAGTTGGACGTTAATATTATTCGTTATTTATGTTAAAACTAATTATTTGTTTATGTTATTAATTTGAATTCCCTGTTATTATGTATACAATCTTCAAAACAATATTTTATAACCTTTCAATACGTTGATCAATATTAAATAAAATTGCTACACTAAAAAAAATTGTTTTACGTATATATTAGATAATTTTTTTAATCTAGAAAATCTTTCTAGTTTTCTTTGCGATTTTTGATTTGAGTGTAGGAATGGTTAAAGACTGACATTGAAAATAGGCCACACAAACAATAGGCAAAGAGGCTCACTTCACATGAGTTTATAATTTAAGAAATGGAGGTTGCTTCGTCTTCGTCTTCAACTGAATCTTTTTTGCAACTTTTACACACTTTCAAGAGCTTACAGTTTGGCAAACATCAACAAGTTCGTGAGGGCTGCTTAATTAGGTTAACGTTGGCTATGAAGTGGGGCACGCAATATTGCACCCGGAACTCCCAAACCCCAATCAAATATTGATAGTTTTGGGAACTTTCCATTTTAATGCAACCACACGAATCAGGTCAAACTGTGCCACATTTTAACCAAAGCAACATGGCTCGCCATACCTATAAAATAAATATATTTTATGTCCAAGCCCTGTTAGGCTCGGCAAACGATACGAAACGTCCCAGAAGCACTTCAGCTCAATTGCAGAGTGTTCAAGCAAACAAACGCGGAAAGTAAAGAGGCAGCGTGCCTAACTGGCAAAATATTTAAATGGCCCGGCCAGGGCAAGTTACGCAAATGAACTGCAGTCCTGGCCTGACTTAACAAACAACTTCAAGGACAGAAGCGTGCCCCGCTCACTTGTGCACCTTGTGCACCGTCCTAACCTAGACTATAAATAATTTGCTGGCTGCCGACGCTGCCTAGACGACCAAAGTGGTTGGGATGGGACGGACGAAAGTTGAGCCTAGCCGAACATCCGTGCCAGGCACGGATCAGCGCGGCCAACTCGACTACGACTATATGATTTAGAAGTCGAAGGTTTGGGTTTGTGCACGGCGGGACTGTTTCAGTAGCGCGTTATTTGTTGAACGTGGCGCTACTTCCGCTTTCCAGACACTCTCACTCTGCAAGCGATGACAACCAGCGATGAGATGGGTGCCTTCTGCCACGACCACATCCAACATCCGTTGATGTGGTGTGATGAGAAGAAGCGCCTGGTCGAGCGCAAGAACGCCGAGGAGAGTTTACGGATGTGGCGACGACGCAAAGCTGAGGAATGTGCCCGCAAGGAGAAGGATAAACAGGAGGTAAATATATTTTAAGGCATCTAATATTACTGACAGACTGATATACACGGATGTCACAGATATCGATTCCAACAAAATTCCAAACGATTTTTAGTATTTCGGTGTTTTAGTTTCTTTCAAATGTTTAGTGTTTTGACTAAAGCTTCTTTCTTCATAATTGTCATAATTGACTTTTTTCTATCTTATCGTATCGATAAATTCATTTGTACACTAATAAAACTGGAAATATTTCTTTGCTTAGCCTAAACTACAACTGGATTTTAGCTCAATGCATTTTTAGTGTGTGGATTATGTGTCTATAAAACTTAATTGATTGTAAACTATACAGTTCTTTATTTATTTAGCCTTCACTTGAATAATGACAGTACTATTGCACTCCATTTTGTATTCATTTTACAAACAGCAAATTCGAAATTTGAAATTGTGTGCATAGTTATACAAAAAAATGACCGTGATTTGGTTTATATCAAATGCTCTAACAGATTCTTAAAAATGCAACTGATAAGGCTAATACTCATGAATCATCAAACCCCGAAAAGAGCAGTATCCAAGGATGCGTGATTTTCACTGCAATCGGATATTGATTCTTATTCATTTTATGGAAGTTATGGAATCATTGCTGCCAAATCCATATTTATATGAAAACGGTCGGAGATGCTCCCAATAAAAACATGCATACATGTATCAAATATATTTTAGACCTGCATACAGAGTGTTTTCTAGTTAGGTACACCAAACTAAAATACTCTGTCCTGATCACTTTTTTTCATACCTATTTTTCAACTTAGTTTTTCGATTAATGTCTCTAAAAACAGCGTATGTCGAAGTTTGTAAACATTTTATAACAAGACTTAGACAAGTAAAGGTTTGGACTGTTATGATTTTGAAATGTGTGTTATGCATTAAAAAGCCATATTTCATATACTAAGATGTATGTAATCTTTCATATCTTTAAATTGTGAGCCAGAGCACGGCTCGTTTTGACAGTCGCAGTCTTAGAAACATTGAAAAGATTTCGAAGATGTTACAAATATATGTTACGCAAAGTTATTTACCTAAAGAATCTTTGGTAAGAGTTTCTTACTTTGTTTATTTCTTGATATCCTTTTGGATTTGTTGAAGGTATATTCATATGTTTAAAGCCATCAACTGCACCAGCACGAGATCCAGCACTTAACTTGAGTTCAAAGACCTATGAGCGATTTCAGTAACTTGGCCAGAAAATGGTTCAACAAACCATTTGACAAGTTTGACTTCACCAATACGTAGTCAAGGCGAGCAATCAACCAGAAGCAACATAGTTCCACTGGGATCAGGTCGCGTGTTTATGATTGCGAATGCGACTCAAATCCGATTGAATTTGAGGAGCAAAAATGGGTGAACGAAAAGCAAAGCGGCCCACATTGCAACTATAACAACAACCTACAAACAATTAACAGGAGAAAACAAACCTGATAGGACTCGATATGGGGTTGGGCTTGTTCACGGGTGGAATATATATATATATATATATATATATATATATATATATATAGCAAAATATAGGCGTTGAAATAGCATGAGTATTAAATGGGTACCATAACTGTTATCATCTCTGAATCTGTATTCGTTGCAGTACTACGATTTGTTTCTGCAGCACTGCCCCTGGGGCAGGCCAGGTGGGGGCGCTCCAAACTTGGAGGTGCGACGCAAGGATATTACCGCAGTCGGACTGCACTCTACGCCAACTGTTGTAAGTGTAGGGTGGGGTGCGTTTTCAGATAATGTTTCTAATGTCTCGACTTTGAATCTAACTATTCCTACGACAGACTACCGCCCATCGCATCAATTCACTGCAGCCTTGTCGCTACAATGACTATTTCTCCATGCAGAAAACTTGCCACAAAAATCCACTGGCCGCTTATCACCACCATCATCATCACCATCCGCCTCCGCCCGGTGGTCGTCTGGCACACGCCCATTCGATACATCATCTGCAGGAGAGTGGACCACGGAGCAGCACCGTGACCATCTGTGAGCGAGAGCATCCGCTGAAGGGTGGCGTCAGTCTGGCTCAGAATGCTCCAAATGGTGAGAGTCTGCAGATCGATCTGAAAGAGCACAACTCAATGTCATTTCGCAATAAAGGGCACGTGGACATTGAGTTGCGCTACAAGCCCTCTCCGCCGTGCAAGGGCAAGGCCATGCTGGATAAGATTGTTGTCAACAGTGAGAGCGAACACCCGTTGCAGGAGAAATTTGCCTGCCAGAAGAAGAAACTGCAGAGCAAGTTGGAAAAGCCGGTGAGCGACAGTTACAATTCACGAGGGGCGTGGCATTTCTAATCTTATTGCTTTCATTCAACCATTTTCAGCCCTTCAAAGAGCCATGGGGCAAAGCTGGTCCCGGAGGCAAGCCCTGGCGCAGTCCAAAAGAAGTAGGCAACACATTTATGAAATCGCTGGTAGGCTTCATTTGAATAAAAGGTCTTATGAGTGTGAAACAAATGTCCAATGACTTGCAGGGCTGGACAAATAAAGAAATGCTAAAGGAGTTGGACCAGGACAATCCCGTGACTCCGGCTGAAAAAAACACATTTCGCAAATCGAAAGGCAGTAAGCCATCCAAGCTGCAGCGTTGTTGCGAGCGTTGCACCTGCACTTGCCCCGCCATGAACAGCTCCAGTCCAACAAAGACGTCCCGAAAGATTGACGCAGTGGGGCCGCCTCCACCTCTACCCCCACATCCACACCCACACCCATGTGACAAACGTTCGCCGCCCAAAGAATGCAAGCCCGTTAAGCTCTGTCCGCGCCTTCTACGTGGCCACTGCATGGCCAGCACCAACAACAGCAACAGCATTGGTGTCGGTGGCACCCCGGATGCTCTAATCGAGAATGGAGTAGGCGGTGGTGTTGAGCTGGTGCCATTGTTAGCGCGTAGGCGCGGCCTGCATCGCCCAATCAGCCTGTCCAGCACGGATGTGACAAAGAGGACGCCCTCGCATGATAGGTACGCACCACCCAAGCACAAGTCAAAGTCCAACAAAGAGCAGAACATCAACAACATCATCAAGAACATTAGTCACATGAAGCGCCATTCCAAGAACTTGAACTGCAAATTGCAATGCTGCAGTTGCAGCTGCGGCTGTGTGGCAGCCACAGCAACGCCCCCCCAAGCGCCCACCTGCTGCCTCAGGCGACTCACCTTGCACATACGCTAGTCATCTGTCTATCTGTCATGTGTTTGTTGCATCCAAATCTGCATCTGCATCTGTATCTGTTAATGTATCTCTTTTTGAGTCGATCTGTGTGTTTGCACCTGCATCCGTTTCCCCACTTCCGTTTCCGTTTCTGTTTCTGATTCTGTTAACGTTTCTCATTTGCTTGCTCTGCGACAATTTCTTAAATTTGAGTTCAGCTTTTGAAGTTCATAGCAATTGAATAGAAATTTATACGATTGCGCCATCTTTGTGTTTTTAATGGTTTCTCTATCACTTCTTTCGGCTCATTCAGCAACAAAATATCAATTGTAATACAAGTGAAAGTATAGCAACCAAAAGAGTAAACCCAAACACACCAAACTAAAAACTAACTGAACAACCCCAACAATATCCAAATCATAATACAAATCTTCTATGTATCCATCCCCGTGAAAAACCGAAACCTAAAAAATCAAAACGATACGAAACCAATCGCTAAAAACAAAACAAATGACTTATCACAATACAACAATCAACAATGCTGCTGCTGCTGCTGCTCCCCATCACCCATCACCATACTTGCAACTTGGCATCGCACTGTGGCAATTAAATGGTGTAGGATACAAACAGCCGCCGATATGCGCTACCTGCACGATTTGAACGTGCAAATATCACAGAAACGGCGCTCGGTCAGTGTCTCCAGGCAGATGGAGCGAGACTTGTGTAATCAACATTTCGACACATTCGAAACATTCTGGGGACGGCCCGGACACGGCGCACCCTCTGGCGATAAGATAAACAAATTAAAATTGGATAATTTGCTTTACGGCGACCCCGAGACATCGTAATCTGTACGGGTCCAAGTCCAGATCCACGCACAGGTACTCGATTCGCATTCGGCTCGTTGTTTGCTCGACGCAAATCGTTTGCACAGAAATCAATCGATGCCGCATTTTGGCACCAAGGCCCAGCAGACGATTTGCGTATCTGCGGAATAGAAGTTGACTTCAGAATTTTGCCAACTTGCATAGTTCGCAAGTTGCCCAAAGTTTTGCATTGATCAACTAAGTCTGGTGGACACAACAAATTATTCGATCTTATAGTAATTAGATAGTTTTTATATCCTACTTGAATATATCGAAATTGCATTAAAATATGTGAAATTAACAAGAAATTTCTTTTAGCCATACATGGAATATATTTAAAGTAAACATATTGTGTAAATAAAATGTATTATGCGTATTTAAACTCATACACACAGATTTTCGTTTTTACTCCGAGTGTGTAGTCTAAATGTTAGCATTGTACAGTGGCACTCAAACCAATCTGACGATTGCTATAGGAACTTAATGTAAGCAATTCATGTCAAACTGGAAGTTTATATGTTATTTAGTTTTCAGATAGGCTGGTGCAGTCGAGCCTTAGAGTGTAAAATCTATGTATAGAATGATGTACATATATACAATGATATTCCGCTACACTCCTTTCGGGACTAATAGCTTCAGTACTGATTATAGTATTAGTTCATTAAAAACATGTGGTTCCGATTCCGGTTTGACATCCTGATATACATTTATATATATATATAGTTTTTGCGAATTCGAAAAAGAGATGCTATGTAAATGTTATTTTCGTTTATTTAGTCCGTCTAAGATTATTTACCTATGATAAATGGCTCATCAAACTAATGTGAAATATGTCATGGAAGACCAGGAGAAGAATGGTGATTCCTCCAAGGTAAAGAAACTGCGCGACTCGGCACCACTCATTAAGCAGGTGTTGCGGACCTATGGTCGTCAGTTGGCTAAAGAGCGGTATGACAGTCTAGAAATTCTCTTGCAGCTGCTGGAGAGCGAGTAAGTTATCGATAATATATACCATATAAATAATTCCATTAATTAAATTCTGAAATTTTAGTATGTCCACCTCTGAATTCCTTCGTCAATTTCCCGACCAAAAGATCGATAAAGTTCAAGTATCAAGAGTCCAGCGATGATAATGCTCATGATTGCCGCCTCGATACGTCACAGCGGCGGTATGACCTTTGCCTTCAATGCGGATCTCTACTATAATACGTATTTCCCAGAGTGGATCTCGGCTGGTAGCTCTTTGCCGTCACCATTGGCATTGGTAGGATTGGTGTTGTCGTTGGCAGCGTTGTCTCCGGCAAGATTGTCGCCATGATGGTCGTTCGACCGTGTGCCTTTGTCTTGGCCATTAGCCAATGGATTGCCACAGCATTTCGCTCTGTCTATTTTGATCCGTTGTGGGCCATTATTACGCTCGGACTGAATGTGTGCCGTTACGCGTCCGCTCCTCAACCATTGGCGTCTTCCTCTTTGCCATAAACAACATTGGCGGCAATCTGCCCATTTAAGTGGATCCTGTGGCCGAAATCATCGGTTATTGCAAGTCTATCATGATCTATGCGGGCTTTTATGGCGTCAGTAAGTATCAGATATTACCCGTTACATTTTGTCATCATCCTCAATCCAAACGAGATCCGTTCCACAGTAATCGGAATTCATATTTTAAGGACTTTTATGCGAGCAATATATAAAATTTTTTCGTTCTTTCCATAGTCCTTTAT
This sequence comes from Drosophila seclusa, assembly GCA_035043575.1. Classification (NCBI taxonomy): domain Eukaryota; kingdom Metazoa; phylum Arthropoda; class Insecta; order Diptera; family Drosophilidae; genus Drosophila; species Drosophila seclusa. The sequence continues at coordinate 3,126 of JAWNMX010000457.1, read as the reverse complement.
AACCTGTTTCATGCTCGAGGGCAAGCCCAAGCCGAATGCATCGGAGCAGGAGGCACAAAAGACACATCCGGATGCAATTTTAAATGCACGCCACATGCACGGACATGACAACTGCCGTCGAATGGTCGCCCGCCCAGTTGCCGCAACACCTTCAGATGTCCAGCAACGGATACGAGAAATCGCAATCCACTCAGCCACGTCACAATGGCGCCGAGAGCAGCAGACTGTAGTACTAGGAGTAGGAGAAAACCCAAATGTCAACAAAATCTAAACAGATTGTTTAATTAAATATGAGAATGTGCAACTGATTTATTTTTATTATATCTTTTTATATACACATGTATATATATATATCTGTAGATATATATGCATATATTTTTTGTTTGTTTTGTAATATAATTGAGTTAAGCGAGATCGTACATGTCGCGTTAAGCACAGGGCAACCCGCTGTCTATAATCATACACTATTTCATAAGTAATATTCATTTGTGCGTACATTTAAATCATTAATTAAAACTGTTTTGTTACCTCTAAGAGAGAAAAAACACACACATACACACCGTCACGTCTTCATTTACATAAGTTTGTGTGTACAAGTATGCATGTACTTATTCCAAGCTTCATTACGTGGCCAGCTTTGATAGTTCAGCACAGATCCTCTACCCCGCACCAATAGCCAATACCATGCTACACAACTGTAACAGCATTCCAATACACATACACTTTGTGTATACATTTGTACATATGCATGCATATACACATATATTTACATACATACATAGTTGCAACTGACTGGTGCACTGTGGCCGTACGAAATGTAAGAAGCAGAAGGAACAAAAGCAACAATAATCGCGATAATTTAGGCGAATTCGTAGCAGTGCGGCGAACTGTGTTGTTTACTTGTGTCATCATAGGCATGTCAGGTGACCGGCGTTGCCACACTTCGTAACAAAATCTGCATAAGGCGTTGGAGGTTTTTTTTATTGTTAATTTTGCTGTATTAAATACACAACTTGAGTCCATTTTTTTTATACAAACAATAACAAAAATTTGAGTCCACACATAAGTACAGTTTAATATTTTTGCTGTGACGTCACACGCATTTTCGTGATAAATCACCTCTCAGTGTTCTTAAAACCTGCCAATCACAGCGAAACGTCACTAATTTGGAAATTGTGTCATTTCAACTCGGACTTCGGATGTGTGAACGTCATTCAACTTGTAGTGCAAAGAATTATTAAGCCTTTTCTGGTAAGTAACTAAGATACCATAACGTTAGATAATATTTTGTGTGCATATGAATATGAAATATATACGTGGCATTTCGCTGTTTGCTGTTGCGTGTGTACAACTAATACACAGAAATATGTTCAAGTGTGTGTGTGTGTGTATCCCTCGCTTCTCTTTCTTCGTGATTATTCTCTCAATGTGATTCTTTTATTTTTTTAATTTATTATATTTTATACGGAGTTTTTCGTTATCGATAACATTTGATCGAAAACAGACTTTTTGTAGTAGAATCTCCAAGGATGATGAATGTACGTATCGCAAATCCATACTGTCCTGATCTAATGGATTTTTAAATATCGTGATGGTTTCCATGTGTTAAAGGTCTTCTTTTATCGTAAGCTGATTTTTATGTTGACTTTTAATATTTAACAATTAAGAAATTATGAATTCGTACGGACTGAACGGGACACGCTAAACGATTTAAAAACTGAAATGTTAAAACCTTTCAGAAAAAGATCGCAGCTCGCTGGCAACCAGAGTGCCAATATTGAAGTGCAAAACTGAAACCGAAAATCAACATTTATTAAGAACATATAACCGGAACTTATGATACTAGTTTCGAAAAAAAAGTATTGGAATCAAGTCAAAATGATGTAAACCAATTAAGAAATTTTACGAGAATCTGTTCACTTTACATACCAGAACATATATATAACTGCAATAAAATCGTCGCAGCCTGGGCTCTGATTTGACGCCTCCATGTATTGTCTACTTATTGGTGAACTTACTCTTAGACACGAAAGAGAGTAAAATTACGATTGGATATCAACAATAACACACTGCATCAAATAAGACGTCCTTGTCTCCTACGATTTTTGAAAATGTCTAATTTCAAAACACATAAAAAACAAAAGCTCTACGCTAAGTAAAAACAATAGAACAATTTTTAATGCTAAACTAAAATATATTTTAAGATTCATATTGGCCTTTTCGGAAAAGCAACGAAATCTAAATTGAAATTACGAAATGGAAAAATAATACATAATACTATACATATTAACTTAATTAGTATATAAATGCTTTGTTTTCCAGCATCTTAAATTGTAAATGTTGCTTAAAATATAAGAATGTGAAAGACTGAGTATAAACGCAATTTTCGACAATCTTAGAGATAAAGACTTGAAACTTGGAACATATACTAGTCTGAGCCCGCGCCATACAAAGAGTAAAAATTGGAATTCTACGTCCACCAGGGAGCTAGGAAATCGATAAAGCTACATATCCTCCACAATTATAAGCTTCGGTCACCAAATTTGGTTGGTGAGTTGTTGGCGATTAGCAAGCCCCCAACCTGGGTGCCATAATATACCAACGCGGATTTCAATAGCTTATATTTTTCAAAACTTTACTCTTATGCAAAAATTATCTTGCACGGAAAACTTAGGAATTGAAAAATCTTTATTGACATACTGTATGTACTGTTTATTTGAATTCTATGATAACAATAATAATATATAGTTAGATTTTACAGAAAATTACATTTGTAGTAGATGGAACACATACAAAAATATATTGTGTATACATATGCACATTAAACCTCGATTCAAAGATATGCATATACATACATATTGTGCATGGGTGTCACAATAGTGTACACGCACACATGTTGTGACCGTGCTGAACTGTAAGTGCAGAGAAGAAATGAAAATGAATTTGCGCAGTTGAGAAGCAGATCTGTGGTAGGCAAAGCAAATTTTGCTATCCTGAGAACGATACGCACACACACGCAAGCGCATCAACCAAACATCAAACGGCTAGCACTGAACAGCAAACGAATAGACTACAGAAGGGAAATTCCAGCGAATTCGTTATTAGTGCCAGTTGTTATGTCAAGCT